>CM041786.1:43105369-43705369 GCA_023375725.1 Nephotettix cincticeps | reverse complement strand
AGAATACAAGAAACTCATGTTTCTCACAAGGGCAGGGCTCGTGTCGGGCTTTGCGCGGATATTACGCACAATGTTACATTTATTTGCTCTGTTCCTGTAGCCATACAATGGGACGTTCCAAAGAATTGAATTTTATTCCTAAAATTGTAATTTAAATAAATTCCTCTAAATCTTCAGTCCTCTAAATCAGTCCATTATTACTCCATTGGAGACGAAATTAGTTTAGGATACGGGAACAGAATATTTTTGTTCAACAATAACGTCATTGTCAGCCATAGTTTACAAGTGATTAGATTACCTTTGGGAATGGCGACATATCAGGCAGGTAATTTTAATAATAAGCCAATTGAATGAGGAATGAGTGTAAGATAATTGTGTTGCGAGATTTTGTAATCTTGTTATTGACAAAGTATGGACCTGAGACAGGACTGTCAATTGATAGCCCAACAGTCAACGACAGTCACCATTTTTGCCTCTGGAATACATACTGTAACTATGTGTATGGTATTTGCGGATGAACCTAGTACTGAATAGTGCGGACCTTAATTCACACCACAGAATATCACATCCAGTG
This sequence comes from Nephotettix cincticeps, assembly GCA_023375725.1. Taxonomy (NCBI): domain Eukaryota; kingdom Metazoa; phylum Arthropoda; class Insecta; order Hemiptera; family Cicadellidae; genus Nephotettix; species Nephotettix cincticeps. The sequence continues at coordinate 43,704,795 of CM041786.1, read as the reverse complement.
ATCATCGCTCATAACTAGCCACAATTCGAGACCTCCGTGTAGCTAGATTACAGGACACGCCACCGCCCCAGCCGTGATGTATCAAAATGCACTAATCCCCGCAAAACACTGTTAATCACTCCAACTCGCACTAAAAGTGTCGACAAATATCTCCCACTGCTTGATCGGGCGACAGCATGAGCGCGCGAGATTGTGAGAGCTTATGCATTCTGTTTAGACGTAAAAGTTAGCCCAGCTCTACTTGCACTGCCTGCTCGCGCCGCCTCTCGCGCGAGATGCTACGACACTGCTCATTTACATGTTTCATGAGCAATTTTCGCGGTCGGACAGAAAATTCGTTGAATTTTCTTCCTCGTGAGAACCTAGCATTGCGTAATTTTTAACCCCAGCACCGTGCATGACCGTGTCTCCCGCCTGGGCTAACGATCGATGCCGACGACTATCGACTACAACTGCTAGGACACGATACATAGGTGGGTGCTTACGTTGGCCGTGACTTTACCCCAGCACCGTGCATGACCGTGTCTCCCGCCTGGGCTAACGATCGATGCCGACGACTATCGACTACAACTGCTAGGACACGATACATAGGTGGGTGCTTACGTTGGCCGTGACTTTGACCCCAGCACCGTGCATGACCGTGTCTCCCGCCTGGGCTAACGATCGATGCCGACGACTATCGACTACAACTGCTAGGACACGATACATAGGTGGGTGCTTACGTTGGCCGTGACTTTGACCCCAGCACCGTGCATGACCGTGTCTCCCGCCTGGGCTAACGATCGATGCCGACGACTATCGACTACAACTGCTAGGACACGATACATAGGTGGGTGCTTACGTTGGCCGTGACTTTGACCCCAGCACCGTGCATGACCGTGTCTCCCGCCTGGGCTAACGATCGATGCCGACGACTATCGACTACAACTGCTAGGACACGATACATAGGTGGGTGCTTACGTTGGCCGTGACTTTGACCCCAGCACCGTGCATGACCGTGTCTCCCGCCTGGGCTAACGATCGATGCCGACGACTATCGACTACAACTGCTAGGACACGATACATAGGTGGGTGCTTACGTTGGCCGTGACTTTGACCCCAGCACCGTGCATGACCGTGTCTCCCGCCTGGGCTAACGATCGATGCCGACGACTATCGACTACAACTGCTAGGACACGATACATAGGTGGGTGCTTACGTTGGCCGTGACTTTGACCCCAGCACCGTGCATGACCGTGTCTCCCGTCTGAGCTAACGATCGATGCCGACGACTATCGACTACAACTGCTAGGACCACATAGGTGGGTGCTTACGTTGGACGTGCTTTGACCCCAGCACCGTGCATGACCGTGTCCCCGCTAACGATCGATGCCGACGACTATCGACTACACCTACACCTACTTACTTACGTTGCTTCTTTGACCCCCCCCCCCCCCCGCCTTCCCCCGACGACCGACTAACTACGCACACGATACATATCTGCTTACGTTACGTGACTTTCCCCAGACACCCCCGTGTCTCCCGTGCCCGCACGACCGACCCCCATACGACCACGACCAGCATGCTTACTTGCCCCTTTGACCCAGCACCCATGACACGCATGTCACCTGCCCCCCCGCCTTTCCCGACTACCTTCGACCTAGGACTTACTAGTGGTGCTTACGTTGGCCGTGACTTTTCCCACGTGCCCGTTCTCCCCCTCCGACACTATCGACTACCTCCCTCCTTTTCCCTTGGCCCCCACCGTGCACGTCCCTCCCGCCTGGGCTAACGATCGATGCCGACGACTATCGACTACAACTGCTAGGACACGATACATAGGTGGGTGCTTACGTTGGCCGTGACTTTGACCCCAGCACCGTGCATGACCGTGTCTCCCGTCTGAGCTAACGATCGATGCCGACGACTATCGACTACAACTGCTAGGACACGATACATAGGTGGGTGCTTACGTTGGACGTGACTTTGACCCCAGCACCGTGCATGACCGTGTCTCCCGTCTGAGCTAACGATCGATGCCGACGACTATCGACTACAACTGCTAGGACACGATACATAGGTGGGTGCTTACGTTGGCCGTGACTTTAGCACCGTGCATGACCGTGTCTCCCGCCTGGGCTAATGATCGATGCCGACGACTATCGACTACAAGAGGACACGATACATAGGTGGGTGCTTACGTTGGCCGTGACTTTACCCCAGCAGTGCATGACCGTGTCTCTGGGCTAACGATCGATGCCGACGACTATCGACTACAACTGCTAGGACACGATACATAGGTGGGTGCTTACGTTGGCCGTGACTTTGACCCCAGCACCGTGCATGACCGTGTCTCCCGTCTGGGCTAATGATCGATGCCGACGACTATCGACTACAACTGATAGGACACGATACATAGGTGGGTGCTTACGTTGGCCGTGACTTTGACCCCAGCACCGTGCATGACCGTGTCTCCCGTCTGAGCTAACGATCGATGCCGACGACTATCGACTACAAAGGGGCATTGATTTTATCAATTAACTGCATGAGTCCTCCCTTCAATAAAGACACTAAAATTACGACCATGGAACTGCCGACGTTACGTAACGTGTGTCGCAAGTCTCTGGGGAACCTCCGCCACCTCCAGCTGAAGCCATCGCCATACCAAACAAGACGATGGTTGCCGAGAGGCACGCATTCCGAAGAGAATAAAACTGAGCAGTTATGAAAAGGGGGAGATTTTTGTGGACGTGCAAGCTGACACATTTTGCCTCAGGTCGGTTGTATGGGCAATGAAGAGCATGATATATTTGAGTGTAAACGTTCTGAAGCTTTCATGGAATGAAAGTATCAAAAGTGCATCATCTTGAAATTTTCGCCTCAAGAAACCATGTTTTCAAAACTTAAGTTTGACATCGAAAAAGAACTTATCTACTGAATTATATTTTTTATTTCTCATCCATTCTGGGTAGATCGCCATTTCAAGTTTTAAAATATTTAAGTATAAAGTGTTGTTACTATGTGTTTCAGAATTCCCTACCAATACTTTAGGGCATTGTTCCTGGGTAAGAAACATATCTAAATATCATATTTAAATTGTCCGGAAGTCCTTAGTTACTCACACAGCCTCCATTTTGTTTTTTCACTTATAATATTTTTTCTGAATAATGGTTAAACGTACGGAATTGAAACTTTGCACAAACGTGTATGGCAAATAGACAAAGCTACAAAAAAGTTATGACAATTTCTCAAATTATAAAACAAAATGGCGGCCATTTAAAATTTTGTTTCTCAAATAACTTGTGAACCGTTGATTTAAAAGAAACTTTACAAGAATAACTTTTTTTAGGTAATGAAATAACAAATCGATTGACACCAAATTGTTTTAAATTAGACAAATATTAATTGAGATATGGTAGCTTTAGTGATAGGTGACCGCTAGAGCTTAGTTGCAGTGCATGTAAAGGCATGCGACTTAAGTCTGCCACAACAATGCAGCAGTCTCCGCCTGCTTACTGTCATTAAAATTACATTACCTAAAAAAAGAAACATATTTAGATATGTTTCTTTCCCAGGAACAATACTTTAGAGTATTGGTAGGGATTTCTGAAACAGCCTGTATATTATATCCATACGTAAACTCATTATACAAGTTGTTTACCTGACCATGAGTCAGATGTATAATCGAACCCAATTTCGGAGCGTAGCGCACGCAGATAAGGCGGGCGGAACCAAGTGTGTCGCGACCTCGACACAAAAAACCGTGGCTCCGCATGAGCAAGGTGTTTATGTATACAGGAGTGCCGAAACGGCAAATGACACGTGACTCTCGCCTTATAAACAGTGATTAGCAACCCTGCCGATGTCTGTGATCTGCAATGTTCGGAATGTCCATGGAAGATAGCAGTCACGTAGTCTGCTATCTGCGATGTTGAACATTGTCTAGTGATCTGTTATGTTGGGTATGTCTGCAGAAGTCTACGAGGTCCTTGGTACGAACTTTGATGCAGGAAATATCCAAATATTGTTGTATATTTTATTACACACCGCCCGACTATTAATTTATTACTAACTCATACAATTATGACATATACTTAGAATAGCGTTTCAAATAAATTCTAACGTAAAGGACTCCGCACAGCAATAATGTAGGCTGTGTCCATCGATACCTCAACAGTTGATATCTCAGAACAAACACCCTAGTGGCAATCCTAGTCTGTTGTCAGTGAAACGATTCGATTTTCAAAACATGTCAGTATTAGTTATAGTTTCATTTAATTATTAAAATTATTTTGGGTAAGTCAAAAAATTAACAAAATCAGGCAACCATACCCGTAAATATTTTTACATTACTTATTACTAATTCTATGGGATTGAAACCTTCCATATTAAGCTTCATCGATCTATCGAATCCTAAAATGCGCATGCAAAGTTCACCTGTAATGACTGAATCGACAAGGTTGAAGGTGAAAAGTAGTGATAGTGAATAGAGAACATTGAAGGGGACAGTGGGAGAGGGAAGTGTAGAAGTGAATGCAGTCCCCCCTCCACCCACGGTTGTAACGGAAACTATACAGGAAACTGGCAACTTTCATCGACTACTGGTACCGCTATGCCGTCTTCCATACATGACCCGACACCGCCGCAGCAGCAGCGGCAGGCAGTGCACTGTGTGGGAGGCTAGAGAGAATGCTTGTCACAGCCACATTACCTCAAATGTAGTGGCGATGTACTTCATACTTGTAACAAACATTCATAAAATATCATATATACTCGTTATACAATTATATAACTTCCTTGGATGTACTGTCCATACAACCAGATACCCAGTGATTTTACCGAGCTTAGAAATGTTAATGAGGGCAGGCTGTCTCGCCACGAAGGAGATTTATTTTTATGTAATTCCTAACTCTTTGAGTAAAAGTTTCAAAACATTTGCACGTTGCAACTGAGTTGACAGTTCCCATGATGACTGCTTCTCAGAACAATCAACACACTGGTAAAGTTTACATTTTTAGTACGTCTTGAATTTTTTGAGACTCATTGCGTCATGTATCCGGAAATCACGAAGACCATGGGCCTTGTCCAGGGGCAGGGCAAAGGGGTTGGTAAGTTATAGACGTATCATTACACTCGTATCTTTACACTAGGTTGACGAGAATCATTCCGTCAAGTATCCGGAAATCACGGAGACCATGGGCCTTGTCCAGGGGCAGGGCAGAGGGGTTGGTAAGATTTTTAGTAAACGTTATCATTACACTAATTGACGACTCATTGCGTCATGTATCTGGAAATCACGGAGACCATGGGCCTTGTCCAGGGGCAGGGCAGAGGGGTTTTGGTAAGATATAAACGTATCTTTACACTAGGTTGACGAGAATCATTCCGTCAAGTATCCGGAAATCACGGAGACCATGGGCCTTGTCCAGGGGCAGGGCAGAGGGGTTGGTAAGATATAAACGTATCATTACACTAGGTTGACGAGAATCATTGCGTCATGTATCTGGAAATCACGGAGACCATGGGCCTTGTCCAGGGGCAGGGCAGAGGGGTTGGTAAGTTATAGACGTATCACTACACTAGGTTGACGAGAATCATTGCGTCACGTATCTGGAAATCACGGAGACCATGGGCCTTGTCCAGGGGCAGGGCAGAGGGGTTGGTAAGTTATAGACGTATCACTACACTAGGTTGACGAGAATGATTGCGTCATGTATCTGGAAATCACGGAGACCATGGGCCTTGTCCAGGGGCAGGGCAGAGGGGTTGGTAAGTTATAGACGTATCACTACACTAGGTTGACGAGAATGATTGCGTCATGTATCTGGAAATCACGGAGACCATGGATCTTGTCCAGGGGCAGGGCAGAGGGGTTGGTAAGTTATAGACGTATCACTACACTAGGTTGACGAGAATCATTGCGTCATGTATCCGGAAATCACGGAGACCATGGGCCTTGTCCAGGGAGAGGGCAGAGGGGTTGGTAAGTTATAGACGTATCACTACACTAGGTTGACGAGAATGATTGCGTCATGTATCCGGGAACCACGGAGACCATGGATCTTGTCCAGGGGCAGGGCAGAGGGGTTGGTAAGTTATAGACGTATCACTACACTACTAGGTTGACGAGAATCATTGCGTCATGTATCCGGGAACCACGGAGACCATGGATCTTGTCCAGGGGCAGGGCAGAGGGGTTGGTAAGTTATAGACGTATCACTACACTAGGTTGACGAGACTCATTGCGTCACGTATCCGGGAACTATGTCACCACCGGGTTTTGTTATTTAGATAAACGTTATGTGAAAGTGTTTGAAAACAATACTCACTATCATGCTTTTAATATAGCTATATTTTTCCATTCACCCTGTCATACCGCACCTTATTTTTTATTAAAGTAAGGAAACGAGCTTTTTATAAAAATTTCGCATAACCAAACAATATTATGTCACCCACTTTATTTAATATATATGTAAATGATTTAGCCAGTCTTAAAATTAGGAGTAAAATTCTACAGTATGCAGATGACAATATATTATATTTAGTGCATACTGACTAATCTATAGGATTGAACTATGTTCAGAGTGACCTAAATCTATTGGTAAAATATTTTTTTAATAATTCCATTAAGGTCAATGAAAAAAACCAAGGCAATTGTTTTCAAAAATCCAAGAAATATAGTAAATAGCTCACTCAGTTTATACTGTCATATAAAAGAATGTTTTGAAAGGCCTAATATATGCAACTGTCAATGCCTGATGTTTTGTCAAACTATAAAACATTTAGGTTTATATTTGGATTCAGATATGAAGTTCAGCACACATATAACCAAATTGACTAATTTTCTTAGGCTAGTACTGTATAAATGTTATAGGTTGAGTATGTTCTTTCCAGTTAGTATTAAGAGAATGATTTACTTCTCATTAGTACAAAGTATTGTGTATTATGGAATTTCTATTTACTATTTATGTCCCAATCATATAAAAGAACAGCTGAAAAAGGTATTAAATAGAATAGTGAAAGTTTTGTTTAGTAATATTCCTCAGAATCTTTTAGGAATATTATCATTTGATTCATTGGGTAGATATACTGATTTATGTAGGCATTATTTTTATGAAGAGTATAGAGTAATTAATGAAACGGTGTATAATTTAAGACGAAGGCAATACAGGACTGAAAGGCACTCAAATAATTATGGGAAACTAGTCCCAGAGTATAGAATTCCAAATTTGCTTAATTCTCTGCCATTAGAGTTTAAGTATTTAACTAACAAAAATGATGTGAAATATAGACTCAAGACTTATTTTATAATCGATCCCTAAAAATGTTATTCTGCAAGATTATTAAAAAACTATACATGAGTTAGTAGGTTAAACAAAGTACTTACCTTTGGGTTAATGTGTTAGTAAAGAATTTCTTGGTTATTGTTAACAAACATTGGTTATTGTTACAACATATATCAACAACAAATGGGGATTAATTGAGGAATCAAAATTCAAATGTTTTTATTGGTAAAAAGAGCAAATTTATTGGCATTTAGACCACAATGACTTCCAGGATCATGTTGTAGTTGGTAGTCACTTGCCTCACAACAGGTTATCGGCCCAGCTGTTCGCATTCGGTCGGTGGTGGGGGGCAGGGCTTAGAGGAACACGATAAATTTGTTTTTGATATTGTGCTCTCCCGTAGGATCATTGTTATTATTATTATTGTTGTTGTTGTTATTACTATTATTATTATTGTTGTTGTTATTATTATTATTATTGTTAGTTTCTGTTGTTCAATATTACTATTTATTTTTGGATTTTTTAGAAACTATATTTATCATTGACCAATAAATATAATGTAATACTTTAGAGTTTTCCTCTCAAATAGCTTTTAGCTAGAGAGGTAAAATAAACAGTACCAGTGGACTGACACATACTTTCTCCCTTAAGTAAATTTAAAAAAGACAATATGTAATAAAACTATCATGTTCTACAAAGGTATTCTAAATATCATTTAATAATTTATTGTTCAAATTGTATGGGGGAACCCCCCCCCCCCGGTAATACCAAGCTTTTTGAGCTGGTTTTGTTCGGTGATTTGACCTTACACTTCATACCAAGTTTCATGGAAAACGGGTGGAAAGTAAGGAAGAAATTGATTTTTTATATTTTCCATAAGAATAACATTGGGCGCTTTCAGACAACGTACTGCGTTTATCGTGGACAGTAAATTTAACTTTTCTCTGGAACCGTTAGTCGTAGACAAATAATTCAAAGTACTAATCTGTTTAGTTTTTTTAAGCCGGTTTCAATGGTACCAGTCAAGTTATACTTTACTTTTATTGTTTTCGCTGAAAATTTGAAAATTTGATTTTTTGACATTTAAAAGCCCATAACTTTTAAACCATCATTTTTACAGACATGCGGGTGGTGTCAAATTATTTAGTGCTCTGTGCACTATAAACTATGAAATTTTAATCAAAATCGTTAGAGCCGTTTTTGAGAAAATTGGATTTTTCACGTTTTTTAAGGGTTTTTAGGGGTGAACTACCCTTAAAAATCAAAAATTCAAAAGAATGAAAAAACGCCTGGAGATACGGTGACTATATATATATATATATATATATATATATATATATATATATATATATATACATGCCAAATTTCATCTAAATCGGACAAACGGGGTAGGCTGTGGCACTGTACACATCCAGACACACACACACACACACACACACACACACACACACACACACACACACACACACACACACACACAGACGGACAGACATCACGCCAAAACCCACTTTTTTGGATTCAGGGGACCCCAAACGGATATATCCACCCTCAACTCAAATTCAAAAATTTTGACGAAAACAATACTTTCTCCATATACTATGTAAGAGGGAGAAAGTAAAAATGGCATTACCGTGTAAATTGAATTTGTATTCAATGAAAATAAACAAATTGAAATTGAAAACTTATATAATGATGAGGCCATGATAAACAGTTTGTGTTATGCTGTTCAAACGTTGAAGATGGCGAACAGTTCCACAAATACACAATCAATAGATAGTTTCTACGAATTAAAGAATTTTGTTATTTTATTGTATATATGAGTGATTAGCTCATTTAAATTCACCTTTTCATTATAGTTTCAATAATTTTTTTTAAATAACATGTTGTTTATATGTTCGTAAGAAATCTATTCGTTGTTTGTCGGAAATTAAATAGTAAAAACGGGTTCTCATAGTAAGATTATTCTGCATTATATTCGGAGGTCCTGTTAATCGAACCAATTAGTTATATTTTTGAAAGGGGATTTTGTGTAAGAATACACTGATAGCTAAATTCTCTCCTTACTTATATGCTTAACTATATGCTTACTTAGATGTTGGAATATATGTTATACAATAATTGCAACATGTTGCTTCCCAGAAACACAAGCCGGCCCCCAAGTGGACATCATCGATATAGCCTAGGTTCCCTTTGTCCGCACTATCGTGGTTGCAGCCAACAGATAGCTTGATTGCTTTCTATCTTGTTTTATTGTTCACCGAACCTCTCAACCTCGGCGTCAATCCTTTGTCTCGCTTGTTTCAAACATTGAGCGTCATTTAATATTTTATATAGTCCAGTCAACAGCCAATAGCTTTCAACAGCAAAGATTGTAGGGAAATAACTGCCAAGTGTTAATGTTGCGCTGAATGCGACGTCCATGCTTATATTTGATGTGCTGTGCGAGTGTTTGCGACGTCCATGCGTATTTGATGTGCTAAGTGTATGAATACGAGGCCCATGCGTATCTGATGTGCTGTGTGAGTGTTTGCGACATCCATGCGTATTTGATGTGTTGACTGTACGTTTACGAGGCCCATGTGTATCTGATGTGTTAACTGTAGGTATGTTTACGAAGCACATGCGTATCTGATGTGTTGTGCGGGTGTTTACGACGTCTATGAGTATCTGTGTTGAGTGTATATTTTCGAGGCCCATGCGTATCTGATGTGCTGAATGTATGTTTGTGACGTCCATGCGTATCTGATGTGATGGGTGTATGTTTTCGAGGCAAATTGGGCAAAATAAGTTGAAGGTAGGGAGATGTTTATCAGGTGGTGCTCCTATCCCTGATCGATAGGAAATCATCAGGGATTTTGATATATCTGGTCCATTAAACAAATCTTAATAATTTATACAGTTTTCTCTGAATATTCTGTGACAGCGAAAACTAAACCACTTATTCGGTTTTAACTACGCCGACTGAAACAGATATCTAATTTTAAATGTTATCGCCGGCTCTTGTTAGATCGGACAAACTAAACAGCAGTATGAGAAATAAACGAAGCCTAGAGATAACAAGACTGAGCGATGAATCAGCCAAGGTTTCCAGAACTCAACGCGACAACAAAGTTGCCACAAAAATTCTCCTTTTGATATCCCTTATACACTGATACCGCTACATAGGGGTTGGTAAGCATAGTAAAAAACACCTGTATTTTGAGAGCTATTTGATCTGAGCGAAAAACCTTTCACTTACTTTAAAGATTCATTTCTTTAAATATGCAGATAGACATATGAGGACCACCATTAAAACTAGTTTTAATTAAAATACCATTGCAATCGACGAAGATACAAAATTGTTACAGGAACTCTACGGGATTAGGTATAAAATAGAAAGAATACAATTTGGACTATATCTATTGGAATTATAATTTTATCCCAACTACAATATCTAAATATAAATATGTTCGGTAAAACTGTAGTTGCATGATTTTTACCTCCCTTAACATGACTTCCAATTACATACCGAACGAGGCGGCGCCGCCGCGTCTTCTTGTCATCGAATCCGTCTCTGTGCTCCATCAAATCCGACTTGTTAAGTTGACACCACTGTTCTCTCTAAACTGTTCTTATAACAGCTGATAACGCACCGGGCAACGGCCACTATAGTGACGTCACTCCTTCGTCATTCTCCGGTTGGATAACAAATGAATTTCGGCCGATATTATACCACGTACCCGTCTAAATTTTTGTTTAGGCTATAACGTAAATTATGTTGTTATCATTCCGTTAAATTATGTTCGTAAAATTATCATTCCGAGATTCTACTAATATATTCACGGATTCCTTCTTTTAAATAAATAATGATAAATTTAAATAAACAAATATTTTGACAAACATTACGGTCAAGACTTCACCAAATTGAATAAAGCTTATCGGCGAGGTCCATAGCTAAATATATAAGTTATAAATCCGCTACACAGTTTTCTTCAATAAAACTTTTTAAATACTACTTTGTTGTACTCCTGTGAATGAAAAATGTGAAAATGGTGAATAGACAAATGACAATGGTGATTTGACAAGTTGCAATTCACGTGAAATTTAGTATAAGAAGTAAAACCTAAATGATAAATTTACTGTAACTAAAAACTTATTACATTTAAGTCATGAATGTTTAGAGTTAAAAAGTCGTCAAACAAATTTTAATGTAGGTAATATCCATACGACGATTCTGAAGATTTCTAAAAAAAACATAAATCGAATTGTGAGTAGTAAAATATACTAGAATCGAATTATTAATACTACATTTGGCATTAGTAAAAACCGTTAGCGAACGTTTAATAAGTTGGCGTTAAAATAGGACAGCGCATTGACAACATGGTTTTAGGAGATTATCCTATTTTTCTCAGGTGAAAATGGATACACTGGTAATTTGTCAATGGTGAATTTTAAATGGATTCATACATTTATTTTTGGTCTATTATTCATAAAATTTCGCACAATTTATTTACTTAATCGAATTTAAATGGTGTGTCAATTTGTTATACTTTTGACACATAACACTCATCAAACTATAAAGAGGGTTACGACAGTTATCGTCGATTACAGTCCGATACGATCTTACGAATCGGTCGTAGAAATCGGTGTTATTCACTGCTGTATGTTATTTTATTGCAGTTATTGTTGTGCTATTATGTTTAATAAAGCTAACACTCGCTTAGCGAACTGCGAGATACCTCTACTTGAGCATCCCTATCAGAAGCATGCTGCCTGAACCAAGCCGGTCCAAGGTAGGGTGGGTCTCGTATACCTCAGTGACCAGTGGGGTGGAGCGGCGCGGATCAGTAGGGGGTTGTTTGTGATGGGGTGAATTCCTGTTGGAACAAAAACGTAAATAGCATCTTCCGGTGTACAGTGTCCCGTAATGGTTAAAACGAGGGGATAAGGGTCTTATGTGATATCAATTATTGGCCAGAATCGGGAGTCTATTGATGAAAAGTGTCGCGAGTATTTTGCTGGTGTGGGGAAGGACGGTCGAGAGCGGGTGCAACACGTACAAAGGCCGAAACAGTATAACAATGCGACAATACAGCATGACACTATGCCATATTGTTGATGACCACAAGTTGCATATAACAAGTTAACTAAAACCTCTTTGTAACAGTACTGTACAATGATGCAACCAGGATCATGACGGCGGAGGGTCTCCTCATACAGAACAAAATATTTGTGTAAAGATCATGTTCCGGATCTTAAACGGATCTTGATATAACTGACTCGCAGGAAATATAATTAGTGGGTAGATATTTATGCTGCATGCCGGTTTCTAGTCAATAATCAAATGACCGAAGAAAGTCGCAGAAAATTAATGAAAATGAAACAAAATATGAAACATTTATTTTTATTCGGCTTATTACTATTCCATATTTCTTAAATTAAGTTTTAAAAATTTCCGTTTATCAATGTACATATATCTTTTTTACATATTGTAGTCAGATATACCACAGAATATATTACAGTATAATAGGTACTTACTATTATAATTTAATTTATTCTACTATTGATAAAACATTAAAACTGGTTAAATATGCGGTGTGAAGACGTACAATAATGTGTGATTTAGAGTATACAACATTTATAAATTATCAGCGAAGATAATATTATAATACAAAATAATATAATGTACGCAAATTAATGATAGGAATTACGTTTAGTCGACAGTGTACATGAGACGTTCAGTATAACTAAAATTAAACGTGCTGTAAGTTCATTATTTTAACTGCGATAGTGGTGGTACGATCAATGTGTGATATCACCGATAGTTCGTTGCTAGAATTTAATTCGTAAAAAATAATCAATTACTCAACCCTCAATTACACAATTAATTATTTTCCATGAAACGATCTAACTATAAGCTGACACATTATTTTATATCGTTAAAAGTACGGTATTAAGAAAAATTGATTTTTCTTGTTTCAGCTGTGACGCACTTGGATAACTCCCACCAGCCAACGACTTAACATGCATCGCACACACGAAACTGACCGTGGAGCCTCGAAGAAGAAGTTGCAGGAAGATGAGGAGGAGCTCGACGTCGGCGACATGACATCGTCGTAGAAGCCACCTGAGGGCACAAGCCGCGCGTGCAGGGCTGAAGACATACAGTAGCCTACACAAAACACCCGCGACTCAACGACACAGCGACACAGTGCGCGACACAACTGAACTACGGTGGTGGAGCGTGGAGCCGCTGCCGCGGTAGGTCGGTAGCGAACCGGGTCAGTAGGCCAAGCGCAAGCGAGGTGCGCGCGCAGCTGCCCCCACCACCAGCAGCGCCGCGCCGAGTCGTGACGTGACGTACCGTGTCCGCAGCTCGGTGCGTCCATGATCGATATCATCGTTGCGTGTACGACACTCCAGCGTATAATTAGATCAAATTAAAAACTGGAAGACACTACGTAAAATTAATCATTTTCTTAACTAAAAAACAAAAGGGATCTGTGCACCGCCCAACCTTACTTTCATGTTAAAAATCAATTAATAACCTTTAATAAAAACAATTATAACAAAATAGAACAACATTGGGTGTACTTGTACAACGTACTGTGTTAGCTGCGTTTACCGTGGACAGTAAATTTAACTTTTCTCTGGAACTGATATAGTCCTAGACTAATGATTTAAAATACTAATTAATTTGTTTGTCTTTATGTTTTTCTTTAGATTTTGTCTGGTTTAGATATTTTTACATTTAAATGCCCATACATTTTGAACCATTAAGTTTTAAAAGCATACGTGTGGTGGTGTCATATTAATTGGGACAAAATTGTTAGAGTTGATTTGAAGGAATACGTATAGAAACATTTTAAGTGATTTTAGAGGTAAACTATCCTTGAAAATACGAAATTAAAAAAACGCCTGGAGATATAGCCAAAATGCAGGCGTGTACCTAATTTCATAAGAAATCGATAGATCAGTGTGGCCTCAGACTGACTGACTGACTGTCGGACAGACATCATTCCAAAAACCACTTTTTAGCGAATTTCCCATAGGGAAGAAGCTATTACCGTAGGTCTCATGGTGAGACTTAAGCCCGGGACCATGTTATTTTTTCTTCTTTAGGTGCCCAGAGTCCAAAAACAATAGTCGTTAAAATTTATATATATATATATATGTATATATATTATATATATGTATGTGTCTGTTAACACGATAACTCTCGTAAAAATGGTCCGATCGAGACAAAATTTGGTAGAGACGTGTATTCCTACACATGCTCGGACGAGTTCGTTAACCAGACATATCGGTCAATGGGAACGGGTAGTTTGGGGGGGTTTTGTACCCCAAAATGGGTTTTTTTGCGTTTTTCACATGTAGTTTTTGAAAATTTCTAATTTTATATTTCACCATTAGAATCAGCTTAAAAACTACACAATTAAGTTCCTTAAAGTTTTTCTCTATCTCCAACGGTTACCGAGATATTAAAAAATCTAAACACAGTACGTTGTATTGTGGGGCTCCAATGTTAATCTTATGGAGGATAGGGAAAAATTAATATTTCCCATATTAATAAATATTTTTGGATAAAACTTGATATTTAGCTTCATGTGGTTGAGATCTATCCATTTATGCTCAAAAATCATAGTTTATGTGTTTATCATGGCAGCAAACCTGCGTACTCTTTTCCCATAATAATCATAAAGGGAATAGGCAAACTCCTTTATTTATGGACAGATGTTGATGAAAGTTGGTATAAATGTTAAGATAAAAATTATTTATGGTAGAAATGCCTAATTTTAGTGTTCCTCATAGCAGCAAACCTGCACACTCTTTGCCATATTAATCTTATGGAGAATAAGCAAATAATTCCCATGTTTATGGACAGATGTTTATAAAACTTGCCATATATTATTATTATTATTATTATTATATTATTGATTTGGAAATTCGCTGAGTACGCAGGTCTGCTGCGACGGGGGTATTTGGATTCCGGGCAGCTCAAAACGGACATATATACGGATATTTATAAAGCCTATATCCACTCTCAACGGAAATTCAAAAATTTTGACGAAAACAATACTCTCTCCACAAAAGATGTATGAGGGTAGAAAGTAATGAATATGATCGTGTGTAACGGCGGGAAGGGGTCCATATAGTAGACACACACCTCCTAGACTCCTCCATAATCCTAGATATAGTTGATAGAGGTCTTCACCAGTACCGCCAAATTGGATTTATAAGAGCAATGTCAAACTTGAGTCTCTATTACTCCTCACTAGAGAGTCATTAAAAAGAATTGATATTTTAAGCAAAACTAATTTCATATTGCTAGCCACTGATTTGCTTGTTCAATAAATGGTTTCAGTACCTTACTGTCAAAGGGGTACTGTAGGATACTTGTAGGCTACTGCAGTTTCAATTTTTTGATGGAATCATCGTCAGGCCATAATAATCGATTTGATTACGTTTTATTGTTGAATTAAAAATACACTTCTTCTGTCAATGACACTTCAATGTTTTCTTTTCTTTTACGGTCCTTCGATTTAAATAAATTAACTAAAATAACCCCGCACACTCCATATTTCTGTACATAGGGGTGAAGTAAAAATAATTTGTCATTTCAGTTTTGGAAAAATATTACAATTACTTTGTTATACCTGATAATTAACAAGTTTGCTTAGCGATAAAAACATATTATAGTTTGATTTTTGTAGATAAGTAATTAAAATTGAAATTTCATATATGAATTACCTGGATTCAGTAATGCTGTAACCAGATTATTATGGTTTGCATTAGGCTAAAGCTTAATATACACATTGGCGAAGACACTTGTAAGAATGATTTAGATACATTTAAACTAGTAATAAAAATTATTCAGAATGTTAATAAATCGATGAGCAGTGTCTTGGTCGGTATTTACAATAAGAAAATAGCATTGTAGGCCTGTCGTAAACCAAGTACACGCAGCAATATGTTGTCGGTTACACAACTGATAAGGAGTGATAATGCTGTTATCAACGTGATGATGATAAGACCGGTAGTCAGTGTGATGTATTGTTGCCGATTACGCTGCCTGTAAGCGTTACCCTTCGTGTTACATCCTTGTGATAGTAATTTCCCATACACAGAGTTTGAAATTTAGATTTTGCCCCTGTTAGTTTGACATAGTGATGTAAAACGCCCGGGCCTATAAATTTCGGGACAAATGCCCAGGGCATGATATATTCAAATAAACACCCAAAATCCACAAGCGCCCGGGCATTTATCCAGGTAAAGGCTACTAAACATAATTACTGGAAACTAATTTTACTGATCTAAATGACTTTTGAAACCTCTTAATATAAATATTTACATAAAATCCTATATTTAAATAAAGAATTACTAGTATTATATGATATTTTATTGGTAGGAAATATTAGTGAATTTCCCATCGCGAAGGAGCTATTACAATATAGGTCTCGTGGCAAGACTTAAGCTCAGGACAATGTTATTTTTTTTGTCTTTAGGTACCAAGAGACCAAAAACAATCGTCGTTATATATTTATGTTTAACGGCACACACACACACACACAAACACACACAGATATATATATATATATTTATTAGCGAATTTCCCATAGGGAAGAAGCTATTACCGTAGGTCTCATGGTGAGACTTAAGCCCGGGACCATGTTATTTATTCTTCTTTAGGTGCCCAGAGTCCAAAAACAATAGTCGTTAAAATTTATATATATATATGTATATATGCGTTTTTCACATGTAGTTTTTGAAAATTTCTAATTTTATATTTCACCATTAGAATCAGCTTAAAAAACTACACAATTAAGTTCCTTAAAGTTTTTCTCTATCTCCAACGGTTACCGAGATATTAAAAAATCTAAACACAGTACATTGTATTTAGGGGCTTCAACGATAATCTTATAGAAGATAAGGAGAAATTAATATATCCCTTACCAATCAATAGTTATGGACGAAACTTTGTATTTAGCTTCGTGTGGTTGGGATCCATACGTTTATGCTAAGAAAATCATAGTTTATGTGTTCCTCACAGCAGCAATCCTGCATACTCTTTCCCATATTAATCTTATGGAGAATAGGTAAACTCCTTTTTATGTCCAGATAATGATATATGGTCAGATTAAAAATAGTTTATGGTAAAGATGCCTACTTTGCCTACTGTTCCTCAAAGCAGCAAACCTGCATACTCTTTCCCATGTTAATGTTACAGAGAATAGGTAACTACTCTAATTAATCAAAAGGTATTGATTGATCAATATTGTCACACTTGTACTACTATTATTGTCATACTATTGATTAGGAAATTCGCTGAGTACGCAGGATTGCTGCGACGGGGTATTGTAATATTATTTTTATGTGTGTTATCTTCATTAAAAAAACTGTGATTCTTAGTTTATTTGTAACGTGTCAATTTTCGTTATAACTGATATACATTAATGTAATATTTGTTTGTTTGTGTTTAACAACAGTAAAAAATTAAGAATTCTTCGTTATAATCACCAACTCAATATAAACGTCGATTTCGAAGGTCGCAAGAAATCACTATAAAATAATTGATATTAGTGACAACATATTCGGCCTTCCACAGTGAGGGGTGCTTCTGCGGCCTTGGGAGCTGCGGCTGAGAGGCTCAGGCTGATTACGGTCACCAGGGCTCAAACTAAGCTCATTGTTCGCTGCTCTCCGGCTGTGATTATCCTGCGGGGTTCGACGAACCATTTTCACTAGAATTGCGGAAGTTGGGTAATACCGCCGAACAATTATCTCCAACAAAATTATTTACTTGACTGTACTATTTTTTTCGAGGAGAAAAATTAAATTCTTATAAGATTATATTTGGTACACCGATTTGTAGAAAATACCAAATATTTGGTAATATAATACTCAAACTATTCATAACTCCCGGACCTCTCCAGACTATTATTCTCTTTAAAACCTTTATGACATAATGTCATGTCATTCATACAATCCTTCACAGGCACAAGTAAAAAACATGGGGTTGTTTCAGAGGGCATATTCCGTAAAATTACCTTCACACGTTTTTTTGTTTTTGAATACAATTTCAATAATTTTTGACATTTTATTAAAGCGATTTTTCTTAATATATCATACACTCAATAAATTGTTGACAAAATGTAGATGGTTGCCCAAGCTTTGCATTTTATTTGTCACACAACAGTACTTCTCTAGTTCTGTACAACACGACTCAGACATGCCAACAGACAACACTCCCAACACCTCAATGCACCCAGGGCGGCCCAAAACAGATGTACATAGTTTATGGTCTCAAGATATACTAACAGATGAGCTATAAAAATATTATTTTCTATATGTAATGTTGGGTTTTGAAAAAGCCACCTGTGGAGTTGGGCCTCTGACGCCGTGACGTCATCACGCCACCCTCCCCCACCGACACACATTGATCATTGATCAACCCGCTAACTAGGTCTCGGCTCCAATTAGAGCCTTGTTACGGAGGAAAACTGAATAAGAAACTTCTGATAGGTTATTCAGGACAGGTCTGAAAAGACGACAAATATTTTTAATAAGAAAACGGGTATCGACTGTGAAACACGACAATGAAACTCTTTTGTAATTATATAAAAGAAAATATATTTATACCATTCAGAAGCGAAGTGAATGTTGAAATTAAGATTTACAATAATATTAATTAAAAAGTGTAGTTTTACATTATGAACAACCGAATCTTTGAGACTTATAATAATAT
The DNA here is from genome assembly GCA_023375725.1 of Nephotettix cincticeps. NCBI lineage: Eukaryota > Metazoa > Arthropoda > Insecta > Hemiptera > Cicadellidae > Nephotettix > Nephotettix cincticeps. The sequence goes on along the minus strand of CM041786.1, from coordinate 43,685,805 downwards.
GAATAGGACAACTAAAACCGACATTGCTGTGATTCATAAATATGTCCTTACATTCGTGTATAAAGTTGAGAAAGCTTAAGTTGAGAAATGTGGCTTATGCGCTTAAGAAGAAATACCCCCGTCGCAGCAGACCTGCGTACTCAGCGAATTTCCAAATCGATAACAAAATAATATATGACAAGTTTTATCATTATCTGTCGATAAATATGAGAATTATTTGCCTATTCTCCATAAAATTAACATGGGAAAGGGTATGCAGGTTTGCTGCTGTGAAGAACGCTGATAGTAGGTGTTTCTAGCGTAAACAATTTATATTTTTACCATTTATACCAAGTTTCATCAACATCTGTCTACAAATAAAGGATTTTAACTAATCTCTATATGATTAAAATGGGCACATTAACAAGAGATTAACAAGAGTAGGCAGGTTAGCTGCCTGATAAACACATATAGTATGATTTTTAAGCATTTGAAGTAAGATCTCAACCACATGAAGGTAAATACCAAGTTTATTCAAAAAAGTATTGATAAGTGAAATATTAATTTTACCCTATCCTCCATAAGATTAACATTGGAGCCCCAAAATACAACGTGCTGTGTTTAGATTTTGTGATATCTAGGTAACCGTTAGAGATAAAGAAAAACTTTAAGGAACTAAATTGTATAGTTTTAAAGCTGATTGTAATGGTGTAAGATAAATTAGATTTTTTTTTAAATTACATAGGAAAACGCAAAAACCCCATTTTACCCGTTCCGATTGACCGAAGTCTGGTTTACGATCTCGTCTGAGCAAATGTAGGAATACACTGGTCTCGATCGGACCATTTTTACGAGAGTTATCGTGTTCACACACACACACACACACACACACACACACACACACACACACACACACACACACACACACACGCACGCACGCGCACACACAAATATATATATATATATAAATTTTAACGAATATACGAATATTGTTTTTGGTCTCTGGACACCTAAAGACGAAAAAATATCATGGTCCCGGGCTTCAGTCTTACCATGAGACCTACGGTAATAGCTTATTCCTAATGGGAAACTCGCTAAAATATGTTTGAAGTAAATCTAATCCCAAATTTCAAAAACGAAATTCCCCAATTAGGCGTCCAACTTGACAAATGTATAAGGGTTAAACGAGGGATTATCGCGTCGAATGGGCACCGACGGGGTTGCTGACTGCTGAGCGACTGGCGGCGAGAGCGAGCCACCAAACCCGGTACTGTACTTCATCTGACGTCATCCAATACGTCTCCGCGGCCAAATTTATTAATCTCGGTAATTATTCACAGTAGATTAAACGAGCATGCGTAGTAAAGATATTCGAACAGTCACTTTTTCTTTCATATTAATTTTAAGTTGTGTAATCGTATGTAACCTCAACCAAAATAAACTTATTATAACGTTAGGAACAACTGAAACCACTAGGTCAGCGTTAGTGCCTCTTATCCGTTACGCATATGTGATTGTATCATGCAAGCTTCCTGAGTGACCTGTTTAGACCCAAAAAATAATATATTTTATAAGATTATCGGATCAAACATGAGGCTTTAAAAATCATTTTCTATAGTATAAAAAGGTGTGTTATTTATCTACGTTCCCAAAATATCAGTTGAAAAAATTAAATAATTTTCTCACACTCTTTGCACGAAGACCGCCAGATTTGAGAATTAATCACCCTGTAACTCAAACAGTTTTTTTATGATACAATCAACAACAAATGAACGTTAAAACTATATTTTTTTAGATATTCGACTTTTTTGCTCGTATCACCTTAGGGGTATTTTTTTAACACGGACAATGATTTAAACAATATTTCATGAGTATTTGATGATCTTGAATCTTGATGAATCTTGAGTCAAGATTTTAACCCTGTGATGATGCTACACAAAGTAGCGAAATGTATATCGGGAAAATAAGAACATTTTAGATCTACAGGCAATGAAAGGCAAACAAATTTTACTATCTCGAATATTCAACATACAACATACAATCTCGAATACAACATTCAGTAGAGAAGACAGGGGCATAAGTATAAACATAAAACAAGAAACACCAGTGAATTAAATGTAATTGAGACAGACAGTTGTAGGATGGATTATTTATGTTTTATTTCAGTCTTCTAATAACCCTTGGACTTGTTGAGAGTCCACATCTTAACACTAGGCTATTGTAAGCTTGATAACAAAAACTATAAAGCACACAAAGAAATACGTTAGTGTACAATCAATTAATAATGTGTAAAAATCTTTTTAATTGCACCCCACTTGTCTTGTAGAATAGTACAGCAGTTCTTCTTTAACTCACATTCAACATTGGGTTTGTGAAGACACACAGTATGAAAACATTGTATGAGTGACTGTAAACAGAGTTAATATTTCACTAAACAAAAGACACCAGTGACTATGGTATTTTACAGTTCTCCTATAATTCACATACAACATGGTAACTAGAGGAGATATATAGTACAGATAGACACTAGATATCATAATATAGTTCTCTTATAATTCACTTATAACATTAAGTAGAGAAGACAGGGGTACAAGTAAACATGAAACAAACAAAAAAATACCGGTGAATTAAATGTTGAGACAGTTCTAGGATGGATTATTTACATTTGATTTCAGACTTCTAATAAGCCTGGGACTTGATGATCCACTGTGTTCAAAGTCAATCTTAACACTAGGTTAATGTAAGTTTGTTGACAAAAACCATAAAAGCACACGAAAATAAGTTAGGGCACAATCAATTAATAATGTGAATTATGTGTAAAAGTCTTATATGAATTAAATTTAGTCTTGTGGTATAGTACAACATCTTACATAAAAGGCTAAAATTTCATGCATATACGATTTGTCTACTTTATCAACTGAAGCTAAATGATCGTCTAGTGAGATGTTGGCTTAGAACATAATATTCAACAATAAAGCAACTTTTCGCCTCATTCAGTAATAAAATAACACAAATTTTGTATTTGAGGATAAAAAGATTCACTTGCTTTTAGAAATGATTGTAAGAGTGAATGTTTGTTGGGGTTGATGTATAACACAATCACTGGACCATTTTTATAGAATAAACAGTAACAACATGCATTAAAACTTCTGTAGTACTTCAAATGTTAGAGCAAATCCTTTTCCTGCACAACGGTGTCACAGAGAACAATACCACACATAATGATTGATAGGAGCTTGATTTATTTGTAGGTAAGAGTGCAACGGAGTGCACGATTGTGAGAGGATAACACAAGAAATGTTAGGGAAATAGATCATCGATTGACTTGTTGTACTTATGACATTTAGCATACAAACTAAATTTTAATACCATAAGATAGTCATTTCTTGATACCTCTAAACTGGACGTTTTGTATACTTCAATTATTGATCTCTTGTTCAACAATGCCTTTAGATACATTGAGAAAGGTATAAGATTGTCTTACATAACATTATAAGGTATGTCAGAAACAACATGTAAGGTTAAAATCAAATACAACCAATATACATTTAACAAGTTGATGTGTTGTGAATTTGATCCAGGATCTGTTGCACTCATATTTATTTTAAGTATCAAACAACTATAGGTCGGATGAAGGAGTTAAATTAAACACCATCATTAAAACATGTCTTGTCTCGTGTTTCCAACAACTGACTTCAACTTGGTCTAGAATCTGCTGAATTCGACATTATAGTTTTTTCCAAACAAGGCGATTCTAAATGCAAGTATGAATAATGACAGTAAAATGGTGTATAGTGACATTGGTAAAATATTAAAATTTGTCACTTTATAGTTCATAGCTAAACGAAATATTTCTATCAATTAATACTTAAGCAATCTAAAAAACGTGTTTTGGGCACAGAAGACTCAAAGAACCTGACTACACATCAACAATTTTATTCACTTTATTGTTGTATGTTTTAGTTAGGTCAATACTACACTTATATACAGCCGAAAAACATATACAAGTACAAGTGAGGACCTCGAGTGCATGTCGCACGTGCACGTAGATAATTTTTCTAAGAGTCTAGCTGGTGTTAAGAATGTTCAACCCTGAATTTTTCAAAACCTCATGAAAGATCATTATCACATCTTTTCTACTGGTAAAACTATAATTGCAGAATTATTGGTTATTTCAAGAATTGTCTGCTTCTAAAGTTGATTGAAAAGTGTATAAGGACAATAGGTATGAAACCAAATACTGTCAAAGGCTATATATAGGAGGTTGAGTCAATTGTATGAAAATAAGCCTGAAAACAAAAAAATAAAGTGGGAGATATAAACATGTGTTTAGTAGGGACACCCAATTGAACAGATGCAAACGATTAAACAGAAAGGAGAGTTGTATGTTAAGTGGTAAGGATTTATAAGTAGGTCATGGATTAATGCTGGTGATGTACTGAGATAGATGGAAACTATAGCAAACATTAGTAATCATGCTAGGTGCAGGTGTTGATGATGCTGTGAGTCTTGCAGCGGTGTTATGAGCGGGAGCGCGCGTTACGCGGTACAGTGCATTTAAGAATATAAAATCTTAGATGTCTCAGAAACTAAGAATCTTTTGATATCAACACTTCCTAATTATGTCCGATCTCACCAAGGCGCATCGATTGGTACATTTTTTCTGAAAAATACTAACCTAAAATTATTTTGGAAAAAACTTTTTAAAAAGGCCGTTTTTATAACAGTGGGGCTTGGCTTACACCGGGCCTAGGTCTTGTGCACATGGTTTTATTTTTTATAAAAATGATGTTATATAATATCAGGCAGTAGATTGGATATGCATAAGGGTCATTTTGAGCTGTCCAAAAACCAGATGTCATCGTTTAAAAGTTAAGCAATATAAAACATATTTGGTGCGCATTACCGTCAAAGAATGAAGAACTTGACTACAACATCAACCCTCCTCTTTTGAGGTGTGATTTTGATTTCATACAAAGTTAACACTAGAGAGCATATAGTTTGAAACAACAAAATAGGATAGATCTCTATTTTATTATAACTAACCTGGTGATGAACATAGAAATATGAAAATTTAACAATGACAGCAGTATAAAATGATCTTATACAATATGTTAATACTGATTAGATGCAACTAAGCTCTTAAAATACCATCAATACACCTTTCCTTTTCTTCTTAAACAGATTTGACTTTACTTGTCTATATTTCTACCACAGTCATACTACCAAATCTTTTGCAAAGTTGGTTGAAAGGTACATAGAACAATAGGTATGAAATTAAATACTGTGAATGAATACAATTCCAAAGCTATTACATAGGAGGTTGAGTCAATTGGACGAAAACCAAAAAAATTTAAAGTAGGAGATATATAACAGGTGCAGAAATAAAGAATACAGGACGTAGAGGTGGATTTTTATAAGGAAGAATTATTATTTAGTAGAGAAACGAAAGTTGTATGGTTATGAATGAATGCTAGTGATGTAGTGAGATGGGTCATGCTAAGTGCTGGTGTGAGTCTTGCGGCAGTGGCATGAGCCGGTACGCGACACGGTGCGGTGGGCGGTGCGCGCGACATGGCGCGGACGGTATGCGTTTACGCGGTCCGGTGCATGCCACTTGGGATTTAAATTCTGTAAGGTATGTAATGTATGAAATTGTTTATTAAAATGACGTTGTATAGTATCAGGTAATAGATTGGATATGAATAAGGGTTTGGGGACTTTTTCAAAAACTGTCCTATTTGTGCAAAAATAATCCCAAAATGATTTTGGGCTTAAAACGGGGTTTTTTCTATTAAAATGGGAAAAATGATCTGATTTTGGGTTAAAAATGATGTTTTACCCCCTATAATATGGGAAAAACATGCCGATTTCGGGCTTAAAATGGTATACTGTATTTCAATAATTAAATATGGTGAAAATGCCGATTCGGGATTCTCTTTCCCATACTGTATCTACTATAGTCTATGATTACTCGAATAAAATGATACCTTATTTACGTATACACACAAAAATATTTAAAAAAATAAATTTGACATACATAAAGAGTTTTGAAACTCTGCATGCCAGTTTTCTCCCTCTTGTAATAAAGCTGTAACAAAAGTAAGTTAAAATAAAAAAAAAGAAAATTCTTAAGAGTTGCACAAACTAGGAAGGAAGATGCTATGAAGAACAGTGACAATGAACCTGGGATTTTCTAACAAAAAATGTTTATTTTGTATACTAACCCAAAGACTCTAGTCACTCCTAGTGAGAGAGTGATTTTAGGGAGAGTGATTTTACAGTGAAATAATAATACTTTTGACTCGTGATATATTTATTATAAAAATAAATTAAAATAAATAATCTTAGTTTAATCTTTGAATGGAAATCATTAAACACGGAATTAAAGTAAACACACAATTATTTACATATGAAATTCAATCAAATCATATGTATGTCACATTACAGTCACAAAGATAATGAGGAGATATTTCCAATACTCCCCCTCACGAATGATCTTGGTGAACTTGTGAGTTTCTCAGTCCAGGGTTTATCAATACAATGTGTGCCATTTTTAAAATCTACTCTTGTGCGCTACAAACTTTTCTTCTGAGCATTTTTCTATTCTAGCAAACCATCGGTTTTACACTTTTCATTTAACACTAGTTTACATTTTACGATATTCATATTTTTCATTTTTGTAGTAATGTCCCAAATTGTATTCTTATGAGATAATACTATTTTTTCTTCTTTTCAGAGACCAAAAACAATTCGTTAAAATTTTTAATTTTTATAATTTTATAATTTTTTATATGTGTCGTGCACGATAACTCTCGTAAAAATGTCACGATCGAGACCATAAGAATGATTGTATTCGTCATGCTGAGGTCTAAACCAGACATATGATCATGGAACGGGTAGTTTTGATTTGACAAAATGGGGTTTTTTGCTTCACATGTAATTTTTAAAATTTCTAATTTTATATTTTCTTTGTAGCTTAAAAACTACACAATTAATTCCTTGTTTTTCTCTATCTCCAAGGTTAAATATAAAAAATCTAAACCCAGTACTTTATTTTGAGGCAATGTTAATCTTTGGGATTAGAAAAAATTAATTTTTCATTTTATTATCTAATATTTTTTTATGAAATTTGAATTTTCTTCAATTTGAGAAAATTTTGCTTTGTATTTTTAGCACAAATGCATTTTTTCCATGTTAATCATATGGAGATTAGGAAACTCCATTTCAAGTGTTGATGAAAGTTGTTCGTTAAAAATGAAATTGATTGGCAAATTTCAGTGTTCTCACAGCAAATACATTCTTTATTTTAATCTTATGGATACAAATAATTCATTTTATCGACACATTTTGCCAACTTTTCATTTTTAATTTTATATTATTGATGAAATTTTCCATCTGCTATAATTTGTAGTAATGTCCCAAATTGTATTCTTTCAGTGAGATACTATCTCTTCTTTGATAGCTTCATGCCAGTACGATGGATTACTTTCAATTTCAGATCCAAATTTAGAATATTCATAATCATCAAACCATTTCGGAGGATTTTTCGCACGATGAGGTCGTTTAGAGATTTCACGTTCAGACCCATAAGAATGATTGTTTTCGTCATCATTCGAGGATAAATCTTCACTGCTGGATGTAGCAGTGTGATATTGTGTTTGATTGAACACAGGATGATTTTCAGGGGTTTTTAGTCTTCAGAGGTTGTGACTTCTTTGGGCTTCAAATTGTGAACGAGAGTTTGTTTATGTTCTGCTTGTGCTTGGTCATGTTCTTCAGTGTCAAAAGTTGGACAAATCAATTGAGTAATTTGAATCAGGAAACTTTGAGAGAACCCTTATATCTCGACTGACTATGACATTTAGATATTTGGGAACCCATATTGTTATATTACTTTTTACTTTACACATATTACTTTGCCACTGAATATCCAAAAAAGATTTCTTCAACTGCACGTGGAGAAAATTTTGCTTTTGTATTTTTCTTATTTAGCACATATGCTTTGCTTCCAAACACATGAAGATGATTTACAGATGGTGTTCTTCCAACCCACGTTTCAAATAGTGTTGTGTGATTGAGAGGTCGTGATTGACATTGATTGCGCAAATAGTTTGCTGTACTAACAGCTTCAGTCCAAAACATTGGATTTGTATAACGTTTTCTTGAAAATAATTGTTAAATACATCATTGCAATACACACATTTGCCATTGCCTTTTTGCAAAAACTTAATTTTCTTATTTTTGAAGTTTTCCATTTCGTTGTTGAATAATTTGAAGAATCTTAAGGCTCCATTCTTATGTTTTAGAAACATAATTTGCTGTACCGAGATCCCTCATCAAAAAGATTTACCAAATACAATAGGTCGAACCACCTGGTAATATGCCTTTCATCGGACCACAAACTCTGAATTCTGAATGGACGATTTCCAAAAAATCTAAGCCCTTTGGACTTCTATGGACTGGGAAAGGAGTTTTAGTCATCTTTGACTGGATGCATACCTCACAATCACGGAGTTTCTCATTCATGTAAAAGTCAAGAACATTCTTTTTTTTATTTTTAAAAGCGTGTTTTAAGTCATTTTATTTATGTGTACTAGTTTAGAATGCCATGTATTTACTTCGCTATTCGTCACAAGGTTAGATTTCAGTTTCATCAAATTGTATACAGGATACACCATTTATTTTGTTTGCTGGTATGGTTATTTCATCTCTTGAGTTTGTTACAAAAACATGTTTTTATCAAATGTTACTGTATAACCTTTTTCAGTTATTTTATTTACAGATAACAGATTAGTAGTTAGATCAGGAACATCTTAACCATTTTACTTAATTTTACATTCCCTATTCCCTTAATCAAAGTAGTTTGATTCTTTGATGCAAGTTTGAGTGTGTGATCTGGAGATATTTTGGAAAGTTCAGTGAAAACTTCTTTATTTTGGCACATATGAGAAGTGCTCCCCGAATCAAGACACTAAAATTTACTTTGTTAAGTAAACCTCATCAGTTTTGAATGAATTTTCTTTTCGTTGGTTTTAGCCCAACACTTTTCACTGGAATGATTGTTTCGCCACATTTTTTACAATATAAGTTACCCTGTTTGGGTTTGATTCAAATTGTTTAGTGTTTTTCTTATACTTGTATATAATGTTTTTGGATGACCGCGCGGCCGTGGCGGAGAATTAATTGTTGTGCAAGCAGATTCTTCGCCACGATCGCGCGGCGGCGGCGCTCGGGCTTTGTAAGCTAACATTAAAAGTTCATTTCCTCATTTATTCGTGGTCGGATTTCATCCAATAAAGTATCGCTAGATTTGATTAATATCACAATCTTGTTCATTTCTTGTAAAATTTTTATAACGTAAATGGTTTTGTTGTTATTTGAATTAAAATATATTTAGCCGCCACCTTTTGGGAAATATACAAACAAACTAAATTTTACTTTGACAATATTTTTCTCTACAGCCAATAAAGATGTGTGGAAAGATTGGTTTCTGTAGCTTAAATAGTTCTTAAGATATACAGGTTTTTGTAAAAAAAATACAAAATGGCGGCTAGAGGCTAAAAGAAGGATTTTTCGATTTTTATTTGATGAGACTTTCTGTTTATTTTGATGAGTACTATCATCCCTCGAAGTTTGCCCACACCTTTAATGAACACTCTGTAGATAAAAGATCAGTCATTTATTTGTATGTCTAGATCTGCAAGTTTATCAACTGCATCTGAAAATTGATCTACATAATTTCTTATTATAACTATGTACAAATTAAATGCTTAACCAATAGCCCTGTCTGTCGAGTTATTTTTTGAATACACGATTATTTCACTGAGAAACACACTGTCCCCTGGTACTTAACAGAGTGAATACAGAATTACTATGCCCTTTCAATTGTTCGGAACTAAACACGATTAACTGTTACGGTAGGTCAAAATTAATTAGCTAACACTTGGATATAACAGTGTGAATCTACTTAATATTATACAATGAACGATTGTTTTTTTGAGAGTCTGATGGCTGTTATCGCGTTATGGAAAATATGCTTATTACAGCTACTTAATTTAACCTAAACAGTAGACACGTTATCAAGCAATAAACAATTTAAGACAAGCCTGACAGAGCAGCAAATTAGGGAAACAAAATAACGAGGGAACAAAGGGTATTGAAGATTAAACTGAATTAATTAGCAAATCAAAGTATGGCGGGGGAAGTGGCCGTGCGCGCAGGCGCAGAATGACGCAACCAGCTGTTCCAAGGTCACCAGTCAGCTGTGCCGGCCAGCTGACTCGATAGCAACAGCTGGCCTTCTTACACACTTTAATGTTTAAAAGGTCATATTTTCATGAATAAACCGGCAGAATGGATCTACCTTGTCCAGATATCTTTGTGGATTATACTTTCTTCCACAAATTATGTAATAAAAATTTCCATTTGAAGATAATTAGACATCTTTGTACGTATCGCCAGTCATAGAAGTAGACATAACAATAACTAACTTTACAACGAAAAAAATTAACTTGTGACCGGTTCCTGGTAGTTTTGGCGTGTTGTTTGAAAGTGTATTCGTAATGTGGTCTGTTCGTCTTCCGAACTAATACATAAACATATTGCTAGCCTGATGATGATGGAAACAACGCTGAAAAACATTTTAGAATTGTAACTGATGAAAAGTAGGTAACCTTAATACATTTAAGTTAAATATGGTACTGGAAGTATATCACAATAAGTAAATACGAAATTTAAGAAATTTTGTAGAGATAAACAAACAAAATTACACGATTTTAAATTATTCTAATGAAGGGGTCTAATTAATTATGGAAAATTTAAAATAGCCAGTAATTTAAAATAATGTCAATATTACTGAATGATTTAACCAATAGAAACATATTCAGAAACTAAAATGAAACAATGAAAAAAACCATAAATTCATTTTTTAATGATTGTAACATATTTGGAAATAATATCAAAATTAAATATGCACACCATTTCAGTTGAACATCAACAGTAAGATGAAGAGATTTACGAGAATTAATCTTAACAAACAAAATGCTAAACGCGCGTCTATAAAAGGAGGAGAAGCAAAATTAAATCAAGGGCGACGTTGACGAAACAGTTTACTGCCACTACCACAGCGATGGCAGTCAACTGACGCTGGGCTACACCGTCAAGTGTGCCCTCGTCCATCATGCTGATATAACCAGCAACACTGTGTTCACCATACGATTAGGGACAACGTTGACGAAACAGTTTACTGCCACTACCACAGCGATGGCAGTCAACTGACGCTGGGCTACACCGTCAAGTGTGGCCCTCGTCCATCATGCTGATATAACCAGCAACACTGTGTTCACCACACAATTAGGGACGACGTTGACGAAACAGTTTACTGCCACTACCACAGCGATGGCAGTCAACTGACGCTGGGCTACACCGTCAAGTGTGGCCCTCGTCCATCATGCTGATATAACCAGCAACACTGTGTTCACCATACAATTAGGGACGACGTTGACGAAACAGTTTACTGCCACTACCACAGCGATGGCAGTCAACTGACGCTGGGCTACACCGTCAAGTGTGGCCCTCGTCCATCATGCTCATATAACCAGCAACACTGTGTTCACCATACAATTAGGGACGACGTTGACGAAACAGTTTACTGCCACTACCACAGCGATGGCAGTCAACTGACGCTGGGCTACACCGTCAAGTGTGGCCCTCGTCCATCATGCTCATATAACCAGCAACACTGTGTTCACCATACAATTAGGGACGACGTTGACGAAACAGTTTACTGCCACTACCACAGCGATGGCAGTCAACTGACGCTGGGCTACACCGTCAAGTGTGGCCCTCGTCCATCATGCTCATATAACCAGCAACACTGTGTTCACCATACAATTAGGGACGACGTTGACGAAACAGTTTACTGCCACTACCACAGCGATGGCAGTCAACTGACGCTGGGCTACACCGTCAAGTGTGGCCCTCGTCCATCATGCTGATATAACCAGCAACACTGTGTTCACCATACAATTAGGGACGACGTTGACGAAACAGTTTACTGCCACTACCACAGCGATGGCAGTCAACTGACGCTGGGCTACACCGTCAAGTGTGGCCCTCGTCCATCATGCTCATATAACCAGCAACACTGTGTTCACCATACAATTAGGGACGACGTTGACGAAACAGTTTACTGCCACTACCACAGCGATGGCAGTCAACTGACGCTGGGCTACACCGTCAAGTGTGGCCCTCGTCCATCATGCTCATATAACCAGCAACACTGTGTTCACCATACAATTAGGGACGACGTTGACGAAACAGTTTACTGCCACTACAGCGACAGCGATGCAGTCAACTGACGCTGGGCTACACCGTCAAGTGTGGCCCTCGTCCATCATGCTCATATAACCAGCAACACTGTGTTCACCACAATTAGGGACGTTGACGAAACAGTTTACTGCCACTAACAGCGATGGCAGTCAACTGACGCTGGGCTACACCGTCAAGTGTGGCCCTCGTCCATCATGCTGATATAACCAGCAACACTGTGTTCACCACACAATTAGGGACGACGTTGACGAAACAGTTTACTGCCACTACCACAGCGATGGCAGTCAACTGACGCTGGGCTACACCGTCAAGTGTGGCCCTCGTCCATCATGCTCATATAACCAGCAACACTGTGTTCACCATACAATTAGGGACGACGTTGACGAAACAGTTTACTGCCACTACCACAGCGATGGCAGTCAATTGTTATACTGTATTACTAATTTGAACTTGGCTCAGAATATAGTACATTAATATCGTCAAATAACTACAAATTATTTTAACTTTCTCTTTCAGTTCATTTTAAATTTCAAACAGAATCAAAGATATTGCATGGAGTAAACACAAAATTGCTTTTAATTGAATTCGTTTAATATTCGAAATACGACTCGTAAAAGAGAACCACAATAAACATAAGGCGCAACATTATGAGGATCAACAGTATAATAAACAATATCCAATCAGCTGGAAGGTTGATAGAAGATTAGTAAGGTTATCAAGTGACAACCATGTTAGCAGCCATCTTCGGTTATCGTTTAACAGTTCATAACATTAGGTAAAAAGCTATTTGCTATAAACATCGATATAGTACACCATTAATCAATGGGGAAACTCAGATTCATGAGGATCTTCTAAGTAATTGAGAGGTTAACTGCGGCGATTACGTCAATCAATAGTAAGTGCAATATAACATACCGGGTCTATTAGCAGTATTCGTAACACAAGATTAAACATGTTTATGTTTAAATAAAATAAACAAATCATAAAATCAGGTGTGAAATCGAGGAAATTAAGGTATACTGACAGGCACACTGCATAGTTTGGTTGTTCATTTACAATCCAATACTGTACTATAATACGAGCAAGGTTCATATATATTTGCACACGGATCTCGAAAACGGCTCTAACAAATTTCTTTAAATTTTGGAAATAACTAATTTCCGAGTAGAAAATAAGTTCTAGATAGGTATTATGTCCAGGAAAATTCCGGGATTCTTGTAATATTAAGTTTAAAATCTAAAAAATTAACATTACGCTTATGGAGAATCAAATGTAAACAATACAAATAAAACATCTATTTATAACCGTTTGACAGTTGTTGATTGAACATAATAGTGAATAGAGGTTTTGCATACCTCTAAAAAAAATTATCAAATCACCAAACAATTTGTAAAAAGGGTATAATAACTGTGCGAAATAAAAAAAGCAGAGATAAGTATTTCCAAAATCTTTCGAGTTTTGATAGAAAACGTGTATTCATTATACTGCTTTAAGCCACTGTAACAAACCAATTAATTTATGTAAATTAAATTTATATTTTGCTTTTCAATCCTCATTCCTTTTCTAACAAAATCAGTTGATCACAGGCTAATAATAACTGCATGTATAATTAAATACAGTACAAGATCAGCCAAAACAATTGAGGTTGGCTAAAAACCCTTAAACGACGTTACCGAATTTGCCAGCGCTTAGGTTTCATCACGAGCCGAAAATCGTGAGGTCGATTGCCTGCTAGGGCATTACATTTTTGTTCAGTGTTTATGATATATTAATTAATTTGGATTAAATTGGTTCTATTTAAACCACGTAAATGTTTTCATTGAGTAATAAATGTGTTTTAATTTTGCTACTTAACTTGTATAATACATGTCTTATTCTATCCGAGCGAATCTCGGTCATCAGGTACGAGTACTTGAAAGTAAAACCTGCAAAAAAGTTTAATCTCTATATATAAAATTGAATGTATGTCTGTATGTATGGATGTCCTTTATGCGTTGCCAAACTACTCATCCGATCGCCATGCAATTTTAGGAAGTTGCTCTACATGTGTCCGGGAAGGTTTTAGTGAAAAAATATTTTCGAAAACCCCATATGTTTCCATTTTATGGCGTTTTAAATTTCTAATGTTAACCTTATGGAGAGTAAGTTTGTTTACAAATTGTCTACAATGAAAATATTTGATTTCTTAGCTACAGCTGATTGGTTTACTTTCCATTAGCAATACCGTATGCTTTACTATCCAATGCCATCTTAATCATTCATTAATGTTAAACTATGAAGTAAATGTGTACTGTAAAAAATGAACAGCTTTATTCACCACGTTAATAGTTAACGGTTTTGGGGGATTATGTATTTATATTTTTATTTTCTGTCTGATTAAAGTCACGTGTTTATATGATAATTACAATGTTTATATTACTGTATTACGATTATTATAATAATCAGCTGTTGTATATCTTTCCTATAAAATCCGTATTACAGTTAGGTTTCGTTTGGGTTTGTATTGGATTTGAAAGTTGTGAATTAATCCACTCAGATTTATTTGTTTTATGGGAATGATATTAATATGTTTTATCGTTTCAGTATTGTGTGCACTATGCAGCGACCCAGAATATATAACATTTCACAATGAAGCCGTATTGCTATTCGACTTCAGAACATGGCCAATCTTAAAGTTAACATGTGTTTACTGTGAGGCGTTACGAAGTTCGCCGGGTCAGCTAGACGTAAATACATTCGGCATTGAAAATTAAAGGTTTCTAGAAATATTATACAAAAGAACTAAATGTTGAACTTAGTAAAAATATGTAGATACAACAATATTAATTTTCTGTCGGTAAAGTAAGGATTCTTTTTACATGGAAAATAATATTAAAATAAGGAAAGATAAGGACAATAAGTATACAAATTATTTGATTACTAAATGGCATTGATGTATAGAGGTTTTCAAATACTCATTAAGCAGTCTCAACTGTTAAACAGTTGAGGAGGCGTGTTGTACTCGTGAGCAAAGTGGTTGATTTGAACTTAGCCAAATCTCTGTAGAAGTGTACTACAGTAGAAGTATTGTTTATTATTGTTGTTTTCTATACCACATTACTGAATGTCGTGGTTTCAGAGGTGACTGATTATCCACTGAGGCGTGAGAGGGTGAGTATCGCTCGTCCGGTGATAGCGCGACTGTCCGGCGGTGATAGCGGCCCCCACCTCCTTGTTTCGCCTCCACGCCCTCGTGTCGCACATCGTTCACATAATACTGTACAGTATATTGAAAATTACGACCCAAAACTGATGAACCCTTGGCAATAGTAAAATGCTCCATCTCAGGAGGTTTTCATTAGATCTTTTTATAAAGTGACGTTGCACACTAATAACAGATTAGTTAATGTGATAATGCAATATCCAAAATGCTCCCCTGTCTTTAATTTCAGCTATTACACAACACTGACGACAATAGGTAACCAATGGCTTTACAAACAGCTGATGACTCCAACCAATGTAAAAAATTGTTGAAATGAGTTTTTATCTTCAATTGAAATAGTTAAAAAACATTAATCAGCATGAGTCAGCATTTATCCTTCAGTTGACGATTTTCTAGCAGACAATGTAGTATTAGATATTTTATCCCACGTAAATCAGATGATCAGATGATCAATGAATTCTTCAACTCACTTCGCAGGCCCCGAGACCAGAAACATCCCTCGCAAGTTTCCCGACTATCCCTCATCGTGTTGTCCGCCACCCGTACAATACTCGACTGGAATATTTACTGTACTATTTCAATGCATAAGACCGGTTATTCTTTATTAGCGAATTTCCCATAGGAAGAAGCTATTACCGTAGGTAATAGCTATTTGATAGCTATTTAATAGTACTGTATTTGGCGAGTTAATATACCTATTTGAGACATTGTTGGAATAAACCTGTAATAATGATTCCCAATATTTGAAAATATTAGCACTGATATACACTTTTTCCCTCTAAAAGTAATCTTGAAAAAAATGGGTCCCTTTCATAGGGTCCAATTTCATTCGATCCAAAACCTTAAAATAGAGAAATAAACTCTGTTTCATAGGATCCAATATCAATCGATCCAAAAGTATAGTCAAGTTAGTAAGTAATAGTCAGTGATGTTTTTGAACAGAGTGTATTCGAAATACAAAGCCCTAAAAGAGAGAAATAAATAAACGCTGTTTCATAGGATCCAATGTCAATCGATCCAAAAGTGCTGTATTTGCGTCGGAGAAATTGAAGGAGTTAAAACGTACTGGGGTTGCTTCTTCAAGTTGAAGGCGTTCAGAATTGTTCGTACAATTCACTGCTGAATTTGCTGGTGAATGGCGTTAATAAGTATAGTACTGCAACAAGTAATAATAAGTAAGTGTTCTATTTTGGAAAACCACAGTCAAGTATTTCAAAATAATAACTTTAAACAATAATGTACACAAAATATAACGTCATTGTCTATCTAATAATATATAACATTTTATTATTTGTAATATGCTGAGCAAGTACGTTTATTACACTTTCTTCTGTACCACAAAAATATTTTTTGTTTGAAGTCGGACTGTATACAGGTTTATGACCCAGTGTTTGGAAGCAAGATAATATTGACGAAGTAATAACATTAGAGATTCCTTTTGTGCGACATAGGCTTTTTGATTTGGACAATGGACGCCCGATATATCTAACCTTATAAATTAGAAGAAGAGATTATAAAAATGTCAAATGCATTTACAACCTTGATTATGTATCACGAATCATCGGAATCCAACCTGGCGGACAGGTAGTGTCGCCGTGAAAGACTGCTCAGCCAGTGTTTGGGTTATTTTTCTTTTAGATTACTATCATAATATTAAAACTTAGGACATGTTTCCAAATATTCAGGACAGAGTGCGAGTATTGAGTTAATCTGTAAACAGAGTAAGTACTTAGGACATTTTAATAAAATGACAATTTTAATCTAGCTACCACATTGATAGCAGATTGGAAAAAAATATACGTTAAAACTTTTCGAAGCTTCCATTAGAGGCGCTCCAATCGATATACGCCAAGATATATCTTGGCGTATATTTTTTTACGCAACACCGTCATTGTGGTAGCCGGAAATCTTGCAACACTGTGACGACCTTGACAACGTATACATCTGCCGTTGACTTCCGGACACCGCAGTGTTCGTTTTAAAATAAAATAAACGGTATCAGTAGACTGACACATACTTTCTCCCTTAATTAAAATTAAATAAGACAATCTGTAATAAAACTATCATGTTCTTCAAAGGCAAATCCATACTAATTTTTGCACTCCCCCTTTACCTAGGAGGCTAAAATTTGGAACAATGATTCCTTAAACCCAAAACAGGAAAATTAAGATATTTTGGTCCCAATCAAATCATAGAGCTCCATTCCAGTGACCTTAAATAACCCATTTTATTCTTAGAATTTTGGTACCGCTTGCCATAAGACCTACAGTAATAGCTTCTTCCCTATGGAAAATTCGCTGGAATTCGATAGGGAGAGTTAAGTCTGACTAAATTTATTTTAATAATTAATTGTTACGTTATATTTTTAAATCCCAATTACAGCGCAGACTTAAACACTATAAATTAATTATTTTGTACAACTGAATAATTTAACTATTAAAATACAAATGACTAAAGATGATTGATATTCGTCTTTTCGCATCACATAGAGGAAGATGATACCTGAATTGGTCCTCGGAAGATTCTTCTAGGATCGGCATTACGTCACAAGTTAAGACCCTCTTACCTGCAAATGATAACAAGTACGTTAACTCAAAAGCCATTCATATTCATTGAGGTACAAATCCAACATGGTGAGTGTGACTGATGATCGTCATGGATTTGATGACATCTGTAGCTGTGTTATAAATAAAAGCGACTCGTAATGCACGTTAAATAAGAGACCAATGAACAGAGAGTGAATAAACATGGGCCCGATATCGAAATTGTGTTGGGATTTTGATTAGTATCTAAATATATGTGAGTTTAGCATGCGGTATGTGTTAAGTACATATTCTACACTGTTTACCGACTAAACAGATTTCGCCTATAATGTAAATATATCTCTCTTCCACACACGATCCCATTTTACCAGTGCTTGATGATGTCAAGACAATCCTTCTAATTGAATAATTTACATACGGATAAGCTATCTCGACAGTGGCGAACACACACACAGGCCACTTGGCCGGATACGACGCGACGCACGGACTTATTACTCACTAAGAACCACGATTTCGTCGACCGTGATCGTTAATTTATTCCTAACAACCAGTGGCAGCTAGATCCGGTTTCGAACCTCACAAGTTTCTCAGAAATCCGCTCATTATATTCCAATTGACAATTCAACTTAATCAATACCCAATGGGACATTCTAACCCTGCTGCTGGATTTGCCTCAATTATATTGAATAAAACGAATATAGATTTCTACTCTTTTGGTCGCGAACGTATTCCTGATAACTAAAACCAAAGACGATGTATAAAAATGGATATTTTTGCATGTTCTTTGCTACAACTCAATTTCACACACTGGCCAAGCCACATATTAACCTGGTATTGCAGGACAGAAAACAGGACGGAACTATTTATTTACCAGCAATACTTCAATAAGACGGGCGAAGAAGATAGCCAATGAATTATTATACTGAATTTGTGTTATTGTGACCAAACAGCGACTATTTCTAGTCTGCATGCAACGGCTACTCGTAGTAGACAATAGGCCTTCATACGACGGCTACTACTAGTAGGCGTATCTCCATACGACGGCTACTAGTGGGCAAGTCTGCATACGACGGCTACTAGTGGGCAAGTCTGTATACGACGGCTACTAGTGGGCAAGTCTGCATACAACGGCTACTAGTGGGCAAGTCTGTATACGACGGCTACTAGTGGGCAAGTATGTATACGACGGCTACTAGTGGACAAGTCTGTATACGACGGCTACTAGTGGGCAAGTCTGTATACGACGGCTACTAGTGGGCAAGTCTGCATACAACGGCTACTAGTGGGCAAGTCTGTATACGACGGCTACTAGTGAGCAAGTCTGCATACGACGGCTACTAGTGGGCAAGTATGTATACGACGGCTACTAGTGGGCAAGTCTGCATACAACGGCTACTGCTAGTCGACATGTCTGCATACGACAGCTACTACTAGTAGGCAACTCCTTGTATGTAGGAGTTGCCGTCGTATGTCTCCATGTGTCCTTTTCTGTCCAGTTTGTATTATTTACATTATGAATTTATAATTAACCTTTAATATGTTTCCATTTTTAAATTTTTTATTTGTTTTCATTTTAATTTGTGGGATTGTGTTTGTACAAAAGTGGTTTTACAATTATGTATAATTTGAGCCTTAATTGCGATAAGATATCTCCAACCCCACCTTGGAATGTTCCCGCTTTATGTAGTATGGCATTAACATATATTTCTTTGTAGAGGAAATATTGTAAAGGAAAATATTACTTATGAATGAATCGAGAAAGTTAAAGCTATAAAGTTGTTTGTCTAAAAATGTTTACGTGTTAAAAATTCCTAAACAAAGTGGTTTGTATCAGTTACTCTAAAAAAATAACTTATTTCTTAATGAACATGTATTGTTCTCTCTATACCATATAATCGTTCGGTAAAACAGTATGACAATTCCAAAAGTATATAAAATAAACGGTATCAGTGGACTGACACATACTTTCTCCCTTAAGTAAATTTAAAAAAGACAATCTGTAATAAAACTATCATGTTCTACAAAGTTAATCTAAATTTAATAATTTATTGTTTCAAAAATAATCATCCAATTTCTAAAAATAAAACACGAGAGACAAAGTTAAATTAATTGTTCAAATTGTATGGAGGGGACAACCCCCCCCCCCTAACACCAAGCTTTTTTGAGCTGGTTTTGTTCGGTGATTTGACCTTACGCTTCATACCAAGTTTCATGGAAAACGGTTGGAAAGTAAGGAAGAAATTGATTTTTTTATATTCTCCATAAGAATAACATTGGGCGCTTTCAGACAACGTACTGCGTTTATCGTAGACAGTAAATTTAACTTTTCTCTGGAACCGTTTGTCGTAGACAAATAATTCAAAATACTAATTTGTTTAGTTTTTAAGCTGGTTTCAATGGTACCAGTCAAGTTATACTTTACTTTTATTGTTTTCTCTGAAAATATAAAAACTTGATTTTTTTGACATTTAAAAGCCCATAACTTTTGAACCGTCATTTTTACAGATATGCGGGTGGTGTCAAATTATTTAGTACTCTGTACACTATAAACTGTCAAATTTTAATCAAAATCGTTAGAGCCGTTTTTGAGAAAATTGGATTTTTCACGTTTTTAAGGGTTTTTAGGGGTGAACTACCCTTAAAAATAAAAAATTCAAAAAAATGAAAAAAACGCCTGGAGATACGGTGACTATATATATACATGCCAAATTTCATCTAAATCTGACCAACGGGGTAGGCTGTGGCACTGTACACATCCAGACACACACACACACACACACACACACACACACACACACACACACACACACACACACACACACACACACGGACGGACAGACATCACGTCAAAACCCACTTTTTTGGATTCAGGGGACCCCAAAACGGATATATCCACCCTCAACTCAAATTCGAAAATTTTGACGAAAACAATACTTTCTCCATATACTATGTATAAGGGGAGAAAGTAAAATACAAAAAAAGAACAATATTATACGCAGAAAAGCTATCGCGTTGCTTAAATAATTATTGCTTAAATGCTTGCTTAAATTATTGCTTATTGTTGCTTAAATAATTTGGAACGCCTGTTTTTAATATTTAAAAAAGTAATGACAGCATTTTGATTACTCTTTGATCTTTCAATTTCAAACATTTTCTCCAGGTAACATATGATAAGGTTTTCAATTTGTTTTAATCGAAGGATGACGTGAATAGACTTAACATACTAAAACCAAAAGAAAAACTCAACTTAACGTTTTAATCTTCATCCTAGCTTAGGCTTATATATATAGGGAGCAAGAGTAAATAAAACTTGGTCTCTTATCCAAGGAGATATTTAATATTTCTATTCATTGCTACTCCTAAATAGTAATTATTTTTATGAAGTCTGATTGATTTAACAGAAAACAAATAATAGTTTAAGGGGTATGACGACACAGTTATTTAGTGTACAGAGAAGTAGAGGTAAAGGAAGGAGTCCAATATAAACGCGTTCTTGCGAGATCAAGGGTTAGGTGAGTAAATGGACTTTAACAGTAACTGTACGGTTTGTCGACAGTTTCACACGAAAACATATTATGATGAGGCTGGGCAGGTAGATTCTGCCCTCAAAAGCGTTCATATTTATTCATTATGCAATCAAACAAATCCGTCGCAATCCTTCCAAGCTCACGTCATACGATTAATAGTTAAATTGGCCCGGTTACTATCTCTATAAAGAAAAACAAGACAACAGGGGACCGATACAAAATTTCTCCCTTAAGTAAATTTAAAAACGACACTCTTTAATAAAAAAAACATCATATTCTTTAGTTTTAAATAATTTATTATTTCACAAAAAAATCATCCAATTTCTGAAAATAACAACAAGAGAAACAATTTTAAAGTATTTGTTAGAAATTTATGGGGGGGCAACCCCCCTCAGTAATACGATAATATAACCTTCTTCGAGCTTCTTCTTCTTTGTTGGGTAATGTGACCTTACGCTGCATACCTAGGTTCGAGGAAAACGGTTGGGGAATAAGTGAGAAATTTATTTGTTAATATTCTCCATAAGAATCATTCCTATAAGTTACTGGTCGCCCATTTCGCTTCGCGCCCGTCGCCCACGCAGGATTGGGCCCCACATTGGACGCTCTCAAACAACGTACTGCGTTTACCATGGACAGTAAATTTAACTTTTCTCTGGAACCGTTAGTCGTAGACAAATAATTCAAAATACTACTTTGTTTCGATTTTTAAGAAGGTTTTAATGGTGGTAGTCAAATTATAATTAATATATTGTTTTAGTGGAAAACTTTAGATTTTTTGACATTTAAAAGCCCAAAACCTTTGAACCCTAATATTTACCAGGCATGCAGGTGGTGACGTATTGTTTAGTACTCTAGGCATATGCGCTTTAAACTACCAAATTTTAATCAAAATCGTTTAAGCCAGTTTTGAGAAATTTTGAATTTTTACGTTTTTAAGGGTTTTTATGGATTAACTACCTTTTAACCCTTTAAAATAAAAATTTCAAAAAATTTAAGAAAAAACTTTGGAGATGCGGTGAATACATACAGACCTACTAAATTTCATCTAAATCGGAGCGATAGGATAGGCTGTGGCTCTGTACACATCCAGTCACACATACGGACATCAGGTCTAAACCCACTTATTTGGATTCAGGGGATCCCAAAACTGATAAACCCACTCTCAACTCAAATTCGAAAATTTTGACAAAAAATACTTTGTCTACCTATATACTAGACTACCGTATAAATGGTAAAAAGTAAAAAATGCCCCCGTCGCAGCAGACCTCAACGAATTTCCAAATCAATAATATGGCAATAATATTACATGTTGTATGCAGATTTGCTGCTGTGAGGAACACATAAACTATGTTTTTACTTTCTCCCCTTATACATAGTATATGGAGAAAGTATTGTTTTCGTCAAAATTTTCGAATTTGAGTTGAGGGTGGATATATCCGTTTTGGGGTCCCCTGAATCCAAAAAAGTGGGTTTTGGCGTGATGTCTGTCCGTCCGTGTGTCTGTCTGTGTGTGTGTCATGTTTTACATAACTACCCGTTTGTCCGATTTAGATGAAATTTGGCATGTATATATATAGTCACCGTATCTCCAGGCGTTTTTTTCATTTTTTTGAATTTTTGATTTTAAAGGGTATAGTTCACCCCTAAAAACCCTTAAAAAACGTGAAAAAATTTCCCCAAAACGGCTCTAACGATTGATTAAATTTGATAGTTTATAGTGACAAATACTAAATAATTTGACCATCGCATGTCTGTAAAATGACGGTTCAAAAGTTATGGGCTTTAAATGTCAAAAAATCAATTTTAATTTTTCAGCGAAAACATAAAGTAAAGTATACTTGACTGGTACCATTGAAGAAACCAGCTTAAAAAACTAAACAAATTAGTATTTTGAATTATTTGTCTACGACTAACGGTTCCAGAGAAAAGTTAAATTTACTGTCCACGATAATTTTCCATGAAACTTGGTATAAAGTGTAAGGTCAAATCACCGAACAAAACCAGCTCAAAAAAGCTTGGTATTACTATACAATTTGAACAATAAATTATTAAATGATATTTAGAATTACTTTGTAGAACATGATAGTTTTATTACAGATTGTCTTTTTTAAATTTACTTAAGGGAGAAAGTATGTGTCAGTCCACTGGTACCGTTTATTTTAGTATAAACGTATGGATCCCAACCACATGAAGCTAAATACAAAGTTTTATTCCTAAACTATGGGTTATTAAGGGAAATATTATTTTTTATTATTCTCCTTAAGATTAGAATTGGAGCCCCTAAATAAAATGTACTGTGTTTAGATTTTTTAATATCTCGGTAACCGTTGGAGATAGAGCAGAAATTTAAGGAACTAAATTTTTTTGAGCTGATTGTAATGGTGAAGGACAAAATTTTAAAAATTACATGGGAAAATTCATTTTTAGGGTACGAAACCCCCAACCTATCTGTTCCGGTTAATCGTCCGAGCAAATGTAGGAATACACGTATCTACCAAATTTGGTCTCGATCGGACCATTTTCACGATAGCTGTCGTGTTGACCGACCGACAGACAGATACACACACGTCTTGTCATGAGATCTATGGCAATAGCTTCTTCCCTATGGGTAATTCGCTAAAACTAGTTGAAAGAAAAAAATTGTACTCGATTAATAATGTTTTTATGAAAGGAATACAATTTTTTAAACAATTCATCAGTTGATGTTCCATGGCAACATCGTTCTTTGTTCTGTGTTCCTTAGTGTTGTTATAATGTTCCTCCATAGATTAATGAACGCTGAAAATAAGTTTTGTATTAGGTATATATCTATTTATTTCAATGATGAATATAAATTCAGTTCAAAAAAGTTAATACAGAAGAATATGAGAGCTGGGAGGAAAATAATGAAACAGCTAGCTTCACTAAATTACATTATTTTGCAGTAATAACAAAATACATAATAACAACGCTGCTTATTTAACATGAGAAATTGGCTCAAGATAATTATTAATGTAATATCAAAGACTAGTTATGAAGAAGTAATAGTATTAGTAGCTATAGTATTAACTATATAGAGTTGATGAATAGTGAGTTATATTTTATTGTGCGTGTTGTATAATGGACCGATAAATATTAAGACACAAAAATATATATTCTCTAACAATTTATGATTAATAATTAATTGGCAATTCGATCATGTGTAGTGCATTTCCTATTGATTTTTAAGTGTCCGTTGAATATTTTCTAACATGTCCTTGGTCACGTAGAAGATCCTTTACATCAAGTAACTACCAGATCGGAATAGACGTCGGAACATCGTTATTTAGCTCTTTTTGTGTTCAATATATCCACACACACACAGCCGCAGTGCGACAGACAGAGCGAGGAGATTGATACAGTAGGGACCATCACGGTGGTCCGTCGCAGTCGCGCGAGGTACGAGAAACATTATACTGTACTGTAATCGTGTATTTCAATTTCAAAGATCTAAATATATAAATTAATCGACTCACTTTACTTCTATTCAATGATATAAAATCAAAGATATTAAGTGTATGCCCCCTCTTCCCTCTTTGTATGCCAAAGAGGGAATGTAGTGGTTATAATACCCGCCTTCAGAACTAAAGGTCGCTGGATCGAATCCCGCAAGGGTTGAATCTGGACCCAGTTGCCATTTGTCAGATTAATTATGATGCTTATAACAACATCACGTTAGTATTACGAGACTCTGTAGATAACAAAATAGTTAGACAACTGATCGACATAACGACATTGAACTTACAACTTATGGATCCTATGAAAGAACAGATCAGATTACAGTAATTTACGTCCATTACGCTTGAGGTTCGAAGTTTTTATAATTTTCACTCAGGCAATTTATTACCTAAGTGAAAACAAAACTGTAGTTTTGGCTAATAGTTTATTTTTTACGATAATTTTCATTGATAATTTATTTAGATTTTTAATAGAATTTTTTATTACTCGTGCTAATAAAGAAATGGCTATAGGCAAAATAAAATAAAGTGGCTTCATTACCAATTTATTTTATATTTATACCAAAACATTTTGTCATTTAAATTTACTCTAATGCAATAGGTTATGATTTAAAAAGATGAGATTCTTGTCAAAGGACAAACACCAGTTAATAATAAGTATTGAAGTTCATGCTGTACAAGCAACAACCTTTTATAACCCAATGCAATTAGGGGAACGTGGGTGTTAAATAATATCATTAGACGAATCCTCTTAATAGACAAAACCACAAGCACATAACGAAGCAGTAACAGGCCGGAGGGTATGGATTAAGCTGGACTAAATGGAAGCTAATGGCTACAATTGAAGGGATTACAGTCGAGAGCCGTGATGCATTTGAATCCCGCCACCCGGCGCCCGGCGCTGCATTACTGTACACTGGCCAGCATATACCCCAGGGCTCAGTGTCAGAGCTAGCTGACCAAGCTGCTACGGTAGTAGGCCTAATGTTTGATACCACTTTATTGTATTAACTTTGATGTTTGATATTGACATTGTATTAGTGTTTGTTAGTAGCCACCTGTACCACACCAATTTAGGAGGGGTTTAAACACTTGAAAGAGAAAGCACGGACCGACTATACCAGGGCTACTCTAGATAGGTCTGGAGGATCAAAGTAAGCAGGGACCGACAAAGTCGACTGTAGTACAGTAACCATTGCTTTGTCACCGGCTTGAGGAGGGTCGGAGACTCCAAGTAAGAAGGGACCGACAGTAGTCAACTGTAGTACAGTAACCATTGCTTTGTCACCGGCTTGAGGAGGGTCGGAGACTCCAAGTAAGCAGGGACCGACAGTAGTCAACTGTAGTACAGTAACCATTGCCTTGTCACCGGCTTGAGGTGGGTCGGAGACTCAAAGTAAGCAGGGACCGACTGTAGTCGACTGTAGTACAGTAACCATTGCTTTGTCACCGGCTTGAGGTGGGTCGGAGACTCAAATAAAGCAGGGACCGACAGTAGTCGACTGTAGTACAGTAACCATTGCTTTGTCACCGGCTTGAGGTGGGTCGGAGACTCAAAGTAAGCAGGGACCGACTGTAGTCGACTGTAGTACAGTAACCATTGCTTTGTCACCGGCTTGAGGTGGGTCGGAGACTCAAAGTAAGCAGGGACCGACAGTAGTCGACTGTAGTACAGTAACCATTGCTTTGTCACCGGCTTGAGGTGGGTCGGAGACTCAAATAAAGCAGGGACCGACAGTAGTCGACTGTAGTACAGTAACCATTGCTTTGTCACCAGCTTAAAGTGGTTCGGAGACTCAAAATAACAAGTACCGACAGTAGTCGACTGTGGTGCCGTTAACATTGCTTTGTCACTGGCTTGAGGTGGGTCGGAGACTCAAAGTAAGCAGGGACAGACAGTAGTCGACTGTGGTGCCGTTAACATTGCTTTGTCACCGGCTTGAGGTGGGTCGGAGACTCAAAGTAAGCAGGGACAGACAGTAGTCGACTGTGGTGCCGTTAACATTGCTTTGTCACCGGCTTGAGGTGGGTCGGAGACTCAAAGTAAGCAGGGACAGACAGTAGTCGACTGTGGTGCCGTTATGATTGCTTTGTCACCGGCTTGAGGTGGGTCGGAGACTCAAAGTAAGCAGAGACCGACAGTAGTCGACTGTAGTGCCGTTATGATTGCTTTGTCACCGGCTTGAGGTGGGTCGGAGACTCAAATTAAGCAGAGACCGACAGTAGTCGACTGTAGTGCCGTTATGATTGCTTTGTCACCGGCTTGAGGTGGGTCGGAGACTCAAAGTAAGCAGAGACCGACAGTAGTCGACTGTGGTGCCGTTAACATTGCTTTGTCACCGGCTTGAGGTGGGTCGGAGACTCAAAGTAAGCAGAGACCGACAGTAGTCGACTGTGGTGCCGTTATGATTGCTTTGTCACCGGCTTGAGGTGGGTCGGAGACTCAAAGTAAGCAGAGACCGACAGTAGTCGACTGTGGTGCCGTAAACATTGCTAGCTCTGTGTAGTTGGCGGAACCCATTTAAGAAAATGGTATAAATATATTTTTAATCGTTTGTTTATCGTTTGTTTACGTTTGTTTAGTAGTTTTTAGCGTTTGTTTACGATTCCTCTAAGCGCAATAAATAAAACAATTTTTTTTCAAGGTCATTTCTATTTTTTTCCATTTATGGCCATAATAATGCATTTAGACTAAATTGGACAGCTGGAATGGCTTAGTATTCGTTTGTTTACGTTTGTTTAGTGGTTTTTTACGTTTGTTTACTTAATACAAGGCAGTTATTACAAGGAAAATTGTTTCAAGGTCATTGTATAGTTTGGCGGAACCCATTTGTGAGAAAAAACGAAAAAACCATTGGAATCGCTTGATCTTCGTTTGTTTACGTTTGTTTAGCAGTTTTGGCGTTTGTTTACACTTATCTTGGCGTAACAGCGGTAAACAACCAGAACCCATTCTGAAAAATCACTATCATTGTCGTTTGATCGTTTGTTTAATTTGTTTAGTAGTTTTTAGCGTTTTTACGTTTTTGAGTTTTACAACCGGAACCCTTACGGCAAATAATAACAAACGTGTTTTTTTCGTTTGTTTACGTTTGTTTAGTGGGTTTTTACGTTGACATAATAGGTTATAACATTTGTTTAGGTCATTTCTAATCGGAGATCATAACATTGGAATGTTACTTCGTTTGTTTACGTGCGTTGTTTACATTTTTTCACAGAATTGTTTCCAGGTATCTTTTTTTGTTTTTTATATAACAGCATCGCTGTGATTTCGTTTGTTTAGAGTTTTTTTGCGTTTGTTTACACTTCTTTGGCGTAGCGGTAGTAATAGTAAACCATTCTGCGGAACCCATTCTGAAAAAATCAACTTTTTATCATTGGGATTGTTTGTTTATCGTTTGTTTGACGTTTGTTTAGTAGTTTTTAGCGTTTTTTTTTACGTTTCGTCCAGTCGTTATAAACAAAACATATGGGTTTCAAGGTCATTTCAAGTTCATAGCATTCATGGCCATACTATTGCAGTAAAATTTAATCAAACAGTTTGATCGCTTAATTTAGGTTTTTTTTGCGATTGTTTAAAGGTTCTCGATGTTTGTTTACTTTTAACGGGGCAGTTATTACAACAGGAAAACTGTATCAAGGTCATTGTATAGCTGGTGGAACCCATTTGAGAGACAAACGAAAAAACCATTGGAATCGCTTGATCTTCGTTTGTTTACGTTTATTTAGCAGTTTTCTGCATTTGTTAACACTTATCGTGACAAAAACTTCGGTAAACAACTAGGGGAAACCATAATGAAGAATCAAGCGGTCGTGTTAGCTATTTTTTAGATCACTTTTGTTTATCACTAGCAGCAGTTGTTTATTCTTTTATCTGTTAAAAACCAGTACGGCATTGAATACACAATGAAAACTTACTTGAAGCTTGGAATCATTTGTTCATGTTTGATTATTCGTACTTTTTTTTACTTTTGTCTAGTTGTAAAAAAATTAACTTAAAACTTCTAAATTGTTTTTCATTAACGGCCATAATATTGTGAATAAAGTTATTTCTTCTGTACGCCTACCCTAGTACCTCCTTAAAACAAATAAAATGGTTTAAAAAAATATTTATTTGTGTATCTAGAGCGGAAACTGTAACTTTTTCTAACCGAGAGAAACTGTTGTCGCCCGATGGCGTAGCCGAGGGCGACAATTTTCTCGAGGTTGGAAAAAGTACTTTACGCTCATGATGCACACAATATTTTTCCTCCACCCGCACAAGAAACACGTACATTTAACATGAATTCAACTTACAACATAAACACAACAGACGACAATGGCCGCCATTACTCGTTGAGCCGAAAGAGAACGTCACGTGACTGGTCAACGTATGCAATTATTCTTGGGTGAACACCATGTTATTCTTATGGAATTACTT
The DNA here is from genome assembly GCA_023375725.1 of Nephotettix cincticeps. Lineage (NCBI taxonomy): Eukaryota > Metazoa > Arthropoda > Insecta > Hemiptera > Cicadellidae > Nephotettix > Nephotettix cincticeps. The sequence goes on along the minus strand of CM041786.1, from coordinate 43,656,322 downwards.
TAGGCACATGTGTATAAAGTGGCCCTACTTTACGCACATGTGCATGAAAGTAGTACTTTAGGCCCGAATCCCAGAGGGTAAAATGCTACTTTACGCTCGGGTGGAGGAAAACTATATTTCGCCCGTTATGAAAGGTTGTGTAATTACGTTTGCTAAATAACTTTTAAAATGGCAAGTCAGTTGGCATGTATTGATAAGTTTAAACTTTTCCAAAAACATCTCAAAAAGGTAACAGAGGGGATAACATCATTTTAAGCTCTAGTAAAGCCAAAATTGGTGGTATCGGTATTTCAAAATAGTTGTATTGTACTGCAATAGTATGGCCATGAATGCTATGAACTTGAAATGACTTGAACCCATATGTTTTGTTTATAACGACTGGACGAAGTCGCTAAAAACTACTAAACAAACGTAAACAAACGATAAACAAACAATCCCAATGATAAAAGTTGATCAGAATGTTCCGCAGAATGGGTTGTTTACTACCGCTGTACGCCAAGAGGTGTCAAACGCCAAAAACTGCTAAACAAACGTAAACAAACGAAGATCAAGCGATTCCAATGGTTTTTTCGTTTTTCTCACAAATGGGTTCCGCCAACTATACAATGACCTTGAAACAATCTTTTTGTAATAACTGCCTTGTATTAAGTAAACAAACGTACCACTAAACAAACGTAAACAAACGAACATTAAGCCATTCCAGCTGTCCAATTTAGTCTAAATGCATTATTATGGCCATAAATGGAAAAAAATAGAAATGACCTTGAAAAAAATTTGTTTTATTTATTGCGCTTAGAGGAAACGTAAACAAACGCTAAAAACTACTAAACAAACGTAAACAAACGATAAACAAACGATTAAAAATATATTTATACCATTTTCTTAAATGGGTTCCGCCAACTACACAGAGCCAACATTGCTTTGTCACCGGCTTGAGGTGGGTCGGAGACTCAAAGTAAGCAGAGACCGACAGTAGTCGACTGTGGTGCCGTTAACATTGCTTTGTCACTGGCTTGAGGTGGGTCGGAGACTCAAAGTAAGCAGAGACCGACAGTAGTCGACTGTGGTGCCGTTATCATTGCTTTGTCACCGGCTTGAGGTGGGTCGGAGACTCAAAGTAAGTAGGGACAGACAGTAGTCGACTGTGGTGCCGTTAACATTGCTTTGTCACCGGCTTGAGGTGGGTCGGAGACTCAAAGTAAGCAGAGACCGACAGTAGTCGACTGTGGTGCCGTTATCATTGCTTTGTCAACGGCCATGTCTAATCGGATTGCGGCGGTGCTTCGCAATACTCTACAGTCTACAGATTACTCAAATTCGACTCTTCAATGCACCACTTCTATTTAAATTATAATAATTTTAAACTCGCATAATGTCGAAAAAGATTCGGTACAACTGATAAATACTCACGAAAACTCAAGCTTAAGTATTTTTACATTTTTCACATGATTTAAACAGCTAACAGTCGAATTTTCGGGGGATTCTCAGGGGTTTACCCGATTTGGTCAGATTTCGGTCAGAAATGAGAAATGCCTAACATACATGGGACTTGATATTGAAACTCTCATCTCTCAATTCCCTTTGCATTTACAGAGCATAAATAAGCCTCAGTAATAAATAACGTTATCGGCCACGTGAGGCAGGTCAGGGAAGCCTTGATAACATTATAAAACGTTGGGTATTCATCCCCTTGAAAGGGGGTTGGCAAAGTGGCGCAAGGTCTATCGAGTGACCCATAACCCATACTGTTTCACGACACACACCCCACACCATCACACAACCTTCGAGTTTATTTGATGTAGTCTGAATCTATACCTATATATACAATATTAATGCAACAGTTAAAACCATGTTAATGTATGTAAACAAATTCTCTAACATAAAACCCTTCACAAAGATACATTATTTTTCATGTTAATAAATGTTTTTTTATTAAGTCTTAAAGAAATACTCGACATTAAACATAAAGATGATTTGCAAACCAAATGAGCATTATGATCTATATAAAGTGAATCGGCACGGCATGAGACGCGCCCTGGTGTTAAAATATCAGTCAATATCCATCCCCGGCAGGCCACTACTACCACTCCATTCTGACCAGCTAAGGGCCTTTAACAAAGTTAAGCTTTTATTTTTATTAAAATCAAACCATTTTAGAATATTATGGAAGGCTAAATTGAAAGTCAAATAATGATATTCGAAAACCTTTTAGTTGTGGGGCATACAGTTGCACGTTCTACATAATGTATACACATAATTCCAAACCATACTAAATAGGCTACCAATAGACGTTGGAATCGCGAATAGTTTAATTTTTTTAAGACTGCTTTTGATCAGCCCTTATTTGTCAAATTCTGCTCAATTTGATGAACATATCACTTTGTGCTTCCTTCACGATCTTCAACTCAACGACATAAGACCTTCTGACGGATGTTGATTTGTTTAAAGCAACACCCGTAACGCGTGCATTTTGTAGGTCTCATTGATAAAACAATTTTATTTTATCATGTAATAATGTTACCGGGATTTTCTAAGACATTAAATGGAATATAAGTTTGGAGAACTACCTCGCTTTACATAATGCGTTCACGGTGACATATACTTTAAAAATGTTGATTATTTCACAATCACATCGTGGATGTCCCTCATAACCTCAGTACTAGTCGTACTGCAGCGGTCGCAACTCTCGTACACGCCTACCGTTTTACGGAGGTGATCAGCGTATGCGGCTTGCTGTTATATCCAAGAAATCTAACATATATAACCAACGTTACTTTCAGAGCTAACTGAAAATTATTAGATTATATAGAGAGACGGCCATTGAAAGCTTCTGAACTGGTTTTATAAGTCTACATTAAATATATTGGAAAGTGTAATTTAACTATCCAGTGGTAGTTAAGTTACACTTTTCCATCTCACAGGAGGAGAGGTTAGAATTCCTGTTCTTCTTTTCTCACCTAGGGCATTGAATTACATATTCTAATTAATTCCTTCTTCCTGCTGAAGATAGTGCAATATGACGTACTAATGACGTGTCTTGGCGGCTCTGCTAGAGACGTCTAATCCATATAAATTAAATAATCTAACTGTCGACTCTGACCAAATAAAAGACAACGGTAAACTAGAAGAACATTTTGTCAAGACTCATAATCCATATAAATTAAATAATCTAACTGTCGACTCGGACCAAATAAAAAACAAAGATAAACTAGAAGAACATTTTGTCAAGACTCATAATCCATATAAATTAAATAATCAGACTGTTTAGTCTGACCAAATAAAAGGCAACGGGAAACGTGAAAATGTTTGACAAAATAATCACCACCTATAAAACACCTCTGTAATCTAAGTATATAATTATGTCACCTTGAAAATGGTAAAATTCAAAATTCTACAATGTTCTACAATGTTTGTTTTAGCAAGTGTTTTTTTAGCATCAAAGCAGGGTTTGACTCCTGTATCAGTTTTCATCTACAAATTTCTCGTACTGTGAGGTTGTACATACAGAAACAACACGGCCACCGACTACCCGTTACCGGTTCGGCTGGCCCATGAGTAGGTCTACTCATTGTTCTAGTGAGGTTGTACATACAGCAACAACACGGCCACCGACTACCCGTTACCGGTTCGGCTGGCTCATGAGTAGGTCTACTCATTGTTCTAGTGAGGTTGTACATACAGCAACAACACGGCCACCGACTACCCGTTACCGGTTCGGCTGGCCCATGAGTAGGTCTACTCATTGTTCTAGTGAGGTTGTACATACAGCAACAACACGGCCACCGACAAACCGTCAGTGGTTCGGTTGGCTCAAAAGCAGGCCTAGTGATTGTTCTAGTGAGGTTGTACATACAGAAACAACACGGCCACCGACTAACCGTCACGGGTTCGGCTGGCTCACGAGTAGGTCTACTCATTGTTCTAGTGAGGTTGTACATACAGAAAAAACACGGCCACCGACTAACCGTCACGGGTTCGGCTGGCTCACGAGTAGGTCTACTCATTGTTCTAGTGAGGTTGTACATACAGAAACAACACGGCCACCGACTAACCGTCACGGGTTCGGCTGGCCCATGAGTAGGCCCACTCATTGTTCTAGTCGGTTGGCTCGCGTACTGCTTTATGTAAAATAGGAAGTACAGTAAACTGATTTTATTATAAGTCATCGTTTTAATTTTAAAACAGTTTATCACAAGCAAGATAGATAGATGTAACTATGTGGCAAAACAAACCTCAAAAGGTTAAAGCAAACCTAAAAAAAGCGGCGAAGACCGGATGGTGAACAGAGCGCGAATTTGTGTTTAACCGCAGATAGGTGTAATTTCCAGATGGCGATGGCGTTGATATGTTAACGGATCACCGCGGTCCCATCGGCTCTCGCCAGCAACCATTTGTCACACATGATGTGAATGCAATTACACCTCTGATGATATCACATAAATGACGGCAGCTACAAAAACATGGGCTAATTTTAAGTCAACAATGTGTACTTTTCTCACTTCAGTAAGGTTCGATTCACGTGCCACTAAAACGGTTACGTCAGTTATGAAATACAAAATCCTAAAAAAGGTCCTTCATATTTGATAGCTAATTTCTTCGAAAAATTTTTCAACTTGTTACTGAGGTGTGCGTCTTGACGTACACGAGGTCATTGATCTTGAAAGGTGCTTTGCTCCTGTGATCATTATACTTCTTCCGTTTTCTGTTCTTCTGTATACTTTTTCGAGCGTTCTTGATGGCATTTTTCATATTGTTCTCCTTTTCTTCAACAGTTAGCTTTTCAGATATGAAGTCCTGTATATTCCATAAATTAGATAAAGCATTGTTAGCAGTATGGTTAAACATTAAATTAAATGCTGTACTGTTTGTGCTTGAGTTACGGGCGGTATTTAGGCTTATTTGAACCAAATTCAAATGCTGGTCCCAGTTAGTTTGATCAGAATGATAAAAACAACGCAGTAAGGTTGATAAATCCCTCAAAAATCTCTCAGATCTATTACCGTTTGCACGGTAAGAGGCGAGACGTCTGTGACAAATGTAATTCTTAAATAAAAACATTTTTAAACCCTTTTGAGATGAAATAACTTGCGTTGTCAGATACAATATTTCTAGGCACTGAAAAATTGGCGAAAATCTGTTGCACCTTTCCTATTATTAATCTTGAATTACATTCACGTAATGAATAAATCCAAACAAATCTGGTAAATCCATCAACAGCAATAAATAAGTACTTATTTCCAGCTTTTGATCTTGGGAGGGGACCTAAAATATCGATAAATACCGTATTCATTGCCTCTTCGATAGGAATCGATATTAGTTTACCCTCATATTTCAATTGAGCACTCTTGCTCATCGCACATATTTCACATTCCTTAACTTTTTGTTTTATTATGTCATCCAGTCGCGGGTTATAGAAATACTCATTTATTTTTCCTTGAGTTCTGTATACGCCAAAATGTCCGCCTAATACAGTGCTGTGGAAAAATGCAAATACTAGATTGAATAGTTTTTTAGGCAAATAAATTCTATTTTCACCATTTGCTCGTTGATACATTAAAAGCTCATTTTTCATAAAATAGGTTAGTTGATTTGTTCCCTTAGTGATACTGTCGATTATTTTTAAACATTCCTCATCTTCACGTTGGTGACGTTTTAAATCAGTGAAAGCTAAAGGTAGTTCACTCATTACATTTGCTATTAATAAATCTTCCTTCGGCTTAAATGTGTTTTTCCTGGCCTTATTTATAATCTCTTCTTATTTCTTCTGCACAAGACTTGTAACTTCTCGATTTGAGTTCTTGTTTATGTCTCCGATTTATTCACTTCCCAAGTCATTTTCATTAAACATCCTAGATAAGGCATCTGCGATTACATTTTCACTCCCAGGTTAATGTTCTACTGAATAATCTAGGTCTAACAGCCTCTCCGTCCATCTTGATAATCGCCCAAGCTTTCGCTTTGAGTTAAGAACAAAGCTCAATGCTTGATTATCTGTAATAAGTTTGAATGGACGAACTTCAAGAAATTCTCGCCATTTCTCCATACACAGTATTGCTGCATAAGCTTCCTTCTCATAGGTACTATATTTCAATTCAGCAGGTGTGAATTGTTTTGAGTAGTAAGCTATAGGCAGCAAATCTCCTTCCTCATTATGTTGTAATAGTACTCCTTAGGCTGAATTTGAGCTTGCATCAGTTTGGAGGGTGAAAGGTTTGTCAAAATTAGCAATCTGCAGTAATGGGGGGTTCGAAATTTTGTTCTTCAATATCTCAAATGCAGTTTGACATTCTTGTGTCCATTTAAATTTTACAAATTTCTTCTTTAGACCATTTAGGGGACGAGATATTTCAGCATAGTTAGGAATGTACTTGAGCCAATAAGAACACATTCCTGTGAACTGTTTAATTTGCTTTAAGTTTTTTGGAATACGAAAATTTTTTACACTAGCTGTACGTTCAGGATCTATTGTAACTGTGTTGTTCTTAATCAGATTACCTAAAAAACTTATTTCTTCACAGAAAAATTTTGCTTTCTCTTCATTTACAGTAAGCTTATGTTTATCAAGTCAACTTAATACTTCTTTGAGGTGTTTAAGATGAGACTGCTTATCAGGACTATACACTACTATATCGTCACAGAAGTTAATTACAAATTTAAATTTGATATCATGGAAAACTTTGTCCATGTAGCACGATAACACAGAGCTTCCGACTTGCAGACCAAAAGGAACTCTTTTCATCCGGTACTTCCCAAACACCGCACAAAATGAAGTTAGATCCCGTGAATTTTTAGTTATTGGGCACTGAAGAAAGGCTTTATTTAGATCTAGGACAGAGAAGTATTTCCCACCCCTCAAGTGTTGATGGAGATTTTGAAGGTCACCTAGTGGATAATTCATTTTGACAAGTTTTTTATTGAGCTCCGTGTAATTTATTACAAGTCGGTCTTTGTAAGTTAAAAAGGCAGGGCTACTATAGGCACTAGTAGATATCTCTATTATATCCTCTTCTAGCCATTGATCTATAATTTTTTTCATTTTAGTAATAGCTGGTGGACTTAGAAAGTAGGGACGAATACACACGGGTTTATCATCCGTCACTTTTAACTCAATTTGTAGGTCTAAAGCCTCACTAATCTTGTCAGTAAAAACATTGGGGTAGTCTTTAATTAATTTTTCAACTTCACTCTTCATATCTGGAGTGCCTATGTGGATATGATTTAATGAACTACTTTCTTGCAGTAGTATATCAATCTTATGGTCATGCTTAAATTTAAAGAAACATTTCTTTCCATGTAAATCAATTTGTAGCCTTTTATTTTGAACAAATGGCGTACCCAATATCATCTCATACTGACACTGCTTAATGACTAACAACTTTTCTATCTATGTAAATTTGTCAATTTTAATTTTAACTTTACACTCAGTATTAACATCAATTTTACTATCATTGGCTGCCATAATAGTACCTGACCAAGAGTTTATCCCCTTAACTAGGTTAAACTTAGATAATTTATGAAAAAGATCCTGACTGATAAAGTTTTTACTTGCTCCTGTATCCAGAAGTGAATTAATCGTTAAACCTTTATCTAATGTCTTAATCTAATGTCTAATCTTAATGCATGGCAGATTTATTGCGGTTTTTCCTTTGACTTTAGTGTAGTCAGTTTTTTTTATTTATTCCATTGTTTTCATATTTTCCTTAGTTCGGATTTGTACTGTCCTGACTCATTTTGTTTAGCATAATTTTTTATAACTTTATCGGGAGAATATGATCTGAGATTTAGGGAAGTAATCACATCTCCCGAGTTTAGGAGTTTGTTGGCTTTTGAAAACAATGTTTGTCAATATGTCCTTTTCTTTGACAACTGTAGCAGGTCACTTCTTGGTTTTTATACCTCGGTTGTTGTCTATGGAATGAATTAGTCCTAGGATAGTAGGTTTGGCTATCATAATTAGTCCGTTCTTTATGGACTACTTGATAAGTATGCTGATGATTATCCCTGACATAATCATTGTATTGAACGTTATTGACCTCAATAGATAGTTGATCTAGGTCTTTAAAAGTTAGTGGGGCTTTTTGGAATACTAACTTATTTCTGACAGCCGGGTGAATTCCACTTATTATATAGGAAACTAACTCCGTTTCACTTAACTTACAATTTAGTACCAGTCATAATACATCTTTATTTCATGAATGTAGATGGATAGAGGTTCTTGGTGATTTTGTTCTCTATAGAGAAATTCTTGTTTTAATTTCTCCCTAAGTCTGATAGGTATAAATGTGGTTATAATATTTTGATGCAAAGAATCTAAGGATTGGTTCGTAATCTTATGTTCAAGTATTTTTGTTAGCAAGGGCGGTGTACTGTAATTAGGCAAAATCTCATATAAATGGCTTGAAGTTAGGTTAGTTTGATTTCGGATTTCTACCAAATTTCTCAAAGATTGTAAGACGGGGTTAATTTCTAGTCGGAAACCTTTTTAAATAGGATTCAATAGGATTTGTCAATTTACTAAATACTATAGAGTTTACTGAATCACTAGTACTAGGTGTGGTTAAGACTAGGTTAGTCATCATTTGCTCATGTGTCTTGTTAGTAGGATTTTGTGCAGCAATTATATTTTTCTCGTTTATTTCTACATTTTTAAATGGTGTGGATGTTTTAGTTGGTGTCTCTTGTGTGTTTGTTTCTATGGCTAAGTTTAATTCTTCCTCTTCCAATAAAGACTGATTTAATTTTTCTTCATATAAGTTAATGTCACTTTCAGCAATATTGTGTTTTATCTCTTGAAACTTAGTTATCATATTGTGTAGTTTATACGTAAACTTAGCCAAAATACTCTTATAGATATCATCTAATTTACATTCTGATAAATGACTTACCCTTAAGCTGACATGATTTGTTTTTGCATTTATTTTTGCTATCTGTGCAGGTGAGGCTTTCTCCTCCTCACTAGCTTCTTCCAAAAGTGTCTGAAGGTTATCAATTTTATCAAATTGCTCTTTTAATGATAACTTACCATGAAGGCGGGTTAGTTCCGGGTTAATATGCATAAGTGAGTTCTTCTCTGGTTAAATAATTTAGATTGTACTTCGGCATGCTGATTTTATTTTTTTCTTGCAGACCATGAACTGATGATTTGTCCTATGTTTAGTAATTTTTCATTACCACAAACTTTTCAATTGTTTCACAGCTGTAGCAGAGTTGCGCAATAATTCTGTACTCCCTTAGGGTAAATAATAGTACAGAATTTTTTTGATAAATGTTTATTTAATTCACACTTCTGAACAACCATATTTTTACATTAGAACACGTCAAAAACAACAGAAGTTAACCAAACTAACATAAACAAAAACAAACAAACAAAACGGACATAGTCTCGCTACTCAACCGGACGCAGTGCCACCAACATAACAACAAGGTCCGGATAGAGCCTAAGTGTGGTTCCCACCACCGGCTATTACGTCATCAGCACCTCACTACAATGCACTTCTTATCAGATCCTCGTGCACTGCTTGTTTGTGAAAGCATATCTAGTCCTAACTATTAACCTCCCGGTCAAGAGTAAGTATTAGCACTCTCCTGTACCTCAGATATTCAACTCAGAGAATAAAATTCTGTTATACTTCCTTTTAGAACAAAATTGTTGTTGCAATATCAATAAATTAAATCATATAGGTAAATTATACGTATTGCATATAATTAGATTTGGAAAAAGTAACACTATAAGGGTTTTGAATGACATATAAATTTCATAACTGAAACATTTTTTTTTATTACTTAACAATACATTCTCAACTCTCGTTTAAATGTCAATTGTGTTTAAAATCACAGTCTAAACTTGTATAAATATCTTTAAAAAACTACTTAATATATTAATAATTGGGCACTAAAATGATTTTTTTTAAGATTTTGCATTGCTCTGTGGCTGTTCATCATACTCACAATCTAAGCCGGTTGGCGCAAGTTAATCAGATACAGTACCTGAAACAAACCACACCAAACTTTTTAAAACAATCGCAAGGACGAAATATTAGCATAATCACTTGACTAACATGTACATAAGGATTAAAATTGGAAAAGAATGGAATGGAAAAGAATAAACATTTGATTAAAGTCCCAAAAAAACTAAATAATAATATCTATTAAGCAAGTCATTTAACCGTTAACGTAAAGGTATCACTTAACACACCATAACATGTAATTAATCCAACGAACCCATATCCCGTATCCGTGAGCCAACATCTTCCAACGCCGTCGTTACTTAACGACACAACTCGTTACCAACGATAACTTTTTAACGCGCTGCAACAACGAGCGAGTCTCTCAGTTAATGAAACAACACAGATAATGAGGTTGCATTACACAGCGGGGAGGAACAAGAAAAGTGGGACGGCTCATTTCCCTGACGACATCACTTGACGTTGACAGAGGGAATACTGGAACAGGGCCAAGCGAGTGAGGAACACCGGAACGAGAATTAGCTTCAAAAGTAGGAAATGTGCCGTTTACATTACCGGATAGTTTTTATAACCATTAAAAACTCTGTTTTAATGGTTAGGCGTCAAATATAGGTTAGCTTCTTTACTTTTTAATAAGTTTACTATATCGTTTAGTGAAAAATGTAACTAGATAATGTGAATAAAATTTATTTTAGAGAAAATATTAGTTTTGTAATCGGCATTATAGCCCCCCGATTGTAACTAACATATATTACAATTATTACTAAAATGGTATACAAATTTCGAAAATGTCAATACACAAAATATGAATATTAAATTAAGATCGAATGTAGCTGAGGGACATGTTAAGGATCAAATCAAATAAATTGCAAAAAGAGCACCTATTATACTTAACTCAAATATAAAATACACGTTTTGCTCGATCTAACATTAAAAAATCATCGATAATCCTAAATATATGACATCGAGGATGACCGTTGTAACAGAAACTAAAGAAACGTGTGAGGAATGGATAAAGATAAATTTAAATATAATTTGAAAAACCTAACAAAAAACGTGGTACTTTGAATGAATTTAAAAGTTAAATAGTAGAAATCTTAGCACATATTGTGTCCGAGGATGTAATGGTTGTAATGATGTTGTCCAGTCCAGCTGGACCAGTTCCCCGGATACACTAATTGCTCCGTGTCTATACTGTACACGGTCCTTCAGCGACTGATTCTGGCTATCTCGGCATCGCGGCACAGGCACATTGTAAACGTTATTAAAGTTGACTTTCGCATCATGAATAATCACGCAGAAATAATTACCTCACACAATAACCAACATCATTCACTGTGGTCACAACATGAATGCCACTAACACAACCGCTTGAGAAGTCACGATACGACGCACATCTAAGTACTAATAACTTCATACAGCCACCGGTGATTCATACATGTACTGTAATTACGTTGTATTACTAGGCTCACCCAACATCATTCACTGTGGTCACAACATGAATGCCACTAACACAACCGCTTGAGAAGTCACGATACGACGCACATCTAAGTACTAATAACTTCATACAGCCACCGGTGATTCATACATGTACTGTAATTACGTTGTATTACTAGGCTCACCCAACATCATTCACTGTGGTCACAACATGAATGCCAATAACACAACAATGTAACATACAAAGTCACATATACCTGTCTGCGATACCTGCTACAAAGAAAATTCTGCTGATAGAAAATGTTGTAGACATTTCCTACAGGATTAGAAAAACCTCTGACGTACATAAAAATGAATATATGATTATCTCAGACCCCACCATACCCGACTGGATTTTTTTGTTGAACACGAGTAAGAAGGATTTAAACATTGCTAACTGATTAGTCTAATTGAATCACTAATATATATTAATTTACTTGGGATATGTATAATTTATATATAATTAAAATTATTAGCCCATTGAAAAAACGGCAAAACCACCGTCCAAACATGCCTTTCAGTGAAGTGCCTTTCAAGAAGGCACTTCAGCTTAGATCTTAACAAGTCTATTATGCTTTATGGCGCATATCGATTCCATCTACGATCATCAGATAATCTGTAACGGTGGCCAAAAGCAACCGATTCCCGCAGACTAAGTTTCCGCGAGCCGCAACGCACAGATAATGCCACCACTGTTACGAGGTAGCATATACTGCACTGCACGTATACCGAATCTCTTACTTGATTTAGCATTTCGTATCAGCTCGTTGACTTGCACGACACAATTTAATGTTTCATAGCTCCTTACTACTCATAACTTACCACTCATTATCGTTTTTCACATTATAACGCTTAATGACGAAAAATATAAACTCGTATTAAAGTTCCACATACAATATGTTACAAAGGTATAGTAAAAACAAAGTTCCTTAAGAAATGGTACCGCTAATAAAAACAATATTGAAAACAAAATCAATATACACTTATAAGCAAATTTCCCATAGGGAAGAAATTATTACCGAAGGTCTCATGGCAAGACTTAAGCCTGGTGTGCGTGTATTTGCGGAATCGATCAGGGGCAAGGAGCAACACGGATCGGACGGGAGATTGAGCTGTGTGGTCGATGTCTGTTAATACCAACATTAGCACTAATAACTGACATAGAAACGCTCTCAGGCCACTCTAAACGACCTATGTCAGTGGTTCTCCTCTCACTGCTATCGTGACAGTTCTACAACAATCACATTATGATATTCAATACGCTTTTATTTTACTTCAAAACGGTAGTGATCCTACGTCAAATTTTTAGATTAATTTCAAAACCTATTTAATTTACTGAAGGTTAAAACATTATATGCTAGCAACTGTATTTTTTTAAACTCATTATAGCGGAGTATTTTTAATTATTTATTTGATTATTGTCATTATTGTCTTTTCCTTCCTTGGGTGTAGCTAAACACTTGAAGCGGAAGGGAAGGTCAAAATAATGAAATAAATATAAACATGCAAGTTATTAACTTTTAAAAGTGATTTAGGGCTGTGTTGACCGTCCACAGATAGATTTACTGAAAAATATTCGTATTACAGTAATTATTTTATATATTTCTATGTAGCTCAACACTTTTAAGTGTACAAAGAGTGTAGGCCTATATGGGAAGTACCTGTTAAACTAATTCGTAAAAACACTTAATTTATATTACTATGTCGAAGCGTTTTGACAACCTAAATTACCTTCGTTTCAAAGTTAAGTTATACAAAATATTGTATACAAACAAGAGAGATTTTACAATACTAAGAACGCGGCGACAATATGGATACACCGACGACGCGACGTTTGAAATGTAGCTGAAATAATATAACAAGCGACATTAGCGAACCGGTTGGTTGGGCAAGAGCCGCCCGCGGTGACGTCACGCCGTGCGGGCCGGGGAGGCTCGCAGCATCTGATAGTAGAACGTTCACAAACATAACAGAAAATTCAACGAAACCATGATGGTCGGAATGTATACTTTCAACTGCAAATTATTCTACCAAGGTGTCAGCCATATATTTGTGAATATATCGTAAATATATAATAAGTTTGAAATTCATTGTTAAAATTGGTTTTATTAAACGCGTACATGCAAGGTGACGATGATGAGACGCGGCTGCGGGACACGAGTCCACACCGGACCACGCGCTCTGCTGGGTTTTACGATAGGAACGTTGTATATGACCCCCTCCCTGAAAATGAACTAGAACGGTGACGATGATGAGACGCGGCTGCGGGACACGAGTCCACACCGGACCACGCGCTCTGCTGGGTTTTACGATAGGAACGTTGTATATGACCCCCTCCCTGAAAATGAACTAGAACGGTGACGATGATGAGACGCGGCTGCGGGACACGAGTCCACACCGGACCACGCGCTCTGCTGGGTTTTACGATAGGAACGTTGTATATGACCCCCTCCCTGAAAATGAACTAGAACGGTGACGATGATGAGACGCGGCTGCGGGACACGAGTCCACACCGGACCACGCGCTCTGCTGGGTTTTACGATAGGAACGTTGTATATGACCCCCCCCAAGAAAACCGGTGGACGTAAACGTATAATAATCGAACCCTTTTCATTTGTTTGGACGTGAAAGCTCCTGTGTATCATCAGTTGGATACATTTTTGTTACTTCATAGTTAATAATAAGCACAATATTTTAAGACATCTCATGGAGTATTTTATTTAGGCTACTTGGAGCAAAAAGTATTTCTGCCATATAAATCAAAAGAATCGACCCAATGACAAAAAGGACAATATTATTTTTTATAATGGGCATAGCATATTACAAAACAAGTAGAATAGCACTTGACTATATATTATTCATGAATTATACAACTGCAGGGGTGATTTCGTTCGATCCGATAACGTAACGAACGTTGTTGATTTTAAAATAACTTCATTTTATATTGTCTTGCCTCCTGAACTGTTATTTAAGAATTATCTAGGCTACTAATTATCTAGTATCTTTATCTATTATCTAGGCTATTTTCCTTCCAAACAGTTCTGTTCAAATTTATACGACTGAATGCACATTTCGAAGTCAAAACCTCATCTTCAGGTCGGATATGTAACATTTTCCGTTATAAGACCAATCTATTCAAACTACAGTAATTAAAACATCAAGTTCAAACTTGGACAATTGCACATATGTAAAAAGTAATATTTTACATTCATGCACCGGCCGGCGATAAACTCTGACTCAATATAATGAACGTGCAATGACATGTAATTCAAAAAGTGTTAACATAATGTTTTTAGTAGGTTGAATAGTTTTGACGTGTCTTTAAGACGATAGATTTGACATAGCTGACCAGAAGATGAAGTTTTAACTTTAAAATGTGCATAGTCGCACAAATTGGAGCACCAAGTATGTCAACGGAAAAAATAGTAACCTAAATGATTTCTTAAAATCCAAACCAACGAACAGCCTCAATTTCTCTGGTCGTTGTTGAGTTATGAGGGTCTTGCTCGGTCCCGCGGGGTTGAGGCAGGTCATGTTAATTAAAGAGTCCATCTCTCGGGGGTCACTTGTCGTTGATTGCCTCTTGCGCCACGCTTCTTATTTACACAATTAATTGAAACTGATTACAGCTAACGTTGTCAACCGAAACTCGCCCAGCAGCTGTCATAGACTACTGAAACCTATGCGGAACTCGGATATCGATATTCAGTAAAAATAAAATTAGATTTTTGATTTTTGTATATGTATTGCTTGGAATTATAATATTTTTGAAAGGTTTTGTATATATTATTATGGCGTTATGTGAAGTTTGCATCAAACAAACGTCAACTTATGTAAATTTATCACAAAAATTACTAAACAATAATAATAGAAAATTGGAATCACGTCCATAAGTCACATAGAACGAGGGAAGAATTTAATCGTTACCGATAGTTTTCTTTCCTTCAGTAGGCTCCACCTAGCTTTCCCAAAAAAATCCATTTACAACAATATTTTTTTAAAAATATTTTTACAGTAAAATGTCCAATTTATCATACTTATTCTCTATATATAAAATTGAATGTATGTCTGTCTGTATGTATGTCCTTTATGCGTTGCCAAACTACTCATCCGATCGCCATGAAATTTTAGGAAGTTGCTCTACATGTGTCCGGGAAGGTTTTATTGAAAAAATATTTTCGAAATTCCGTAAGTTTCTATATTATGGCGTTTTAAATTTCTAATGTTAACCTTATGGAGAGTACGTTTGTTTACAAAATGTCTACAATGAAAACATTTGATTTCTTAGCTACAGCTGATTGGTTTACTTTCCATTAGCAATATGCTTTACTATCCAATGCCATCTGAATCATTCATTAATGTAAAACTATGAAGTAAATGTGTACTGTAAAAAATGAACAGCTTTATTCACCACGTTAATAGTTTACGGTTTTGGGGTAAACTATTATGCATTTATATTTTTATTTTCTGTCTGATTAAAATCACGTGTTTATATGATAATTAAAAGGTTTATTTTATTACGTTTATTATAATAATCAACTGTTGTATATGGAAAGATATACAACAGTTGATTGATGATAAAAACTGTATTACAGTTAGGTTTGGTTTGGGTTTGGATTGGATTTAAAAATTGTAAAATGATCCACTCAGATTTATTTGTTTTATGGGAATGTTATTAATATGTCTCATCGTTTCAGTATTGTTATTCACTATGACGTGACCCAGAATATATAACCTTTCACAATGAAGCCGTATTGCTATTCGACTTCAGAACATGGCCAAACTGAAAGTTAACATGTATTTACTATCAGACGTTACGAAGTTCGCCGGGTCAGCTAGTACTTAATACTTTTCACTGAAATCACGACTAAGGCAAGGATATATTTTAGACCAAGTAGCCTATGAATGAGAAATGAATGTAAGATAATCGTGACGGGATCTTGTAGTCTTGTTACTATTCAATGCCGACGTGTTCCTTATACAGCACTGTAAATATTAACAACCATAACAGCCAATGACATCTAGGGGACCTACGGTTTAACGTGGAATGTAAACCACAATTAATTGTGTCTATGCATTACGAACCGGTCTAATTATAATAAAATAAAATATAGGATATTCTTCTCGGATAAAGGTAGTACTGTACTCAAAAGCGCGGACGTCAATTCACGCTTGACAGGGTATTACGCATCCACAGACCGTTGCATATACTGTATTTCAAGTAGCTGGATTTCAGGACACGACACCGTCCAAATAGCCTAGTTAAGCTGAGTTGTTACACTTTACCGTATAAATGTACTAGTACCTGGTGACCGAGCTTTGCTCGTATAGAATAAGACATGTATTAGACAAATTAATTAGATAAATTAAAACACATGTATTACTCAATGAAAACATTTATGTGGTTTAAATAAAACCGATTTAATACACCATAATTAATATAGCACTGAACAAAAAGTATCGCGCCTAGTGGTGGGGATGGAACTCCACTCGTCTACGGCGTCACTCAAATGAGCAATACCGTTTAACGTCTTTTAGCCAACCAAAATTTTTTTAGCCGATCATTTACTGTTTAACTATCCATACAGTTATTATTAGCCCGTGATCAACTGATTTTGTTAGAAACGGAGGATTGAAAAACAAAAGAGAAATTTAATTTACACCAATTATTTGGTTTGTTACAGTGGCTTCAAGCAATACAACGAATACGTTTTCTGTCAAAACACGGAAGATTTTGGAAATACTCTTTCCTGCTTTTATTTCGCACAGTTATGTTACCCTTAAGTTTTTACAAATTGTTTAGTAACCTGATAATTTTACATTTATTTCATACATAAAATAAATATTTATGAAAAAACTCTATTCACATATTGTTCCCCGCCGTCTTCAATCAAGAACTGTCAAACGGTTATAAACAGCTGTTTTGGTTTGTATTGTTTACATTTTATTCTCCATAAGCGTAATGTTAAATTTTTAGATTTTAAACTTAATATTATAAGAAAACACGAATTTTCCTGGACATTAGACCTATCTAGAACTTATTTTCTACTCGGAAATTAGTTAATTCTAAAATTTAAAGAAATTCCTTAGTGCCGTTTTCGTGATCCGTGTGCAAATATATATATATATATATATATATACATACACCTTGCTCGTATTATAGTATTGGATACCGTATATATACACAATAAATATACAGACTATATAATTAACGTGTTTCCATACGTTATTACAGAAACCAGCGGGCCAACCTAAGGTGCCGTATGAGCAATATTCACACATACTCGTATCAATGAAAGTCGAGCTGGACCAAGCAGCATCTCTTGGCTACACGACTCAAGCTCACCTCAGATAACAATTGATTGTTTTCAAATAGGCCTAAGCGTGTTTAATTAAAGCAGGTCCCAGGCAATGGTACGACAGTTAACAACAATATTGTCCAATGAACTGGACACTGGACAGTGTTACTATCCATGCATATTAATCATTGTGGCGTTATGTTATTGTACACAGATAAACAACACGGAGGTGGTTAATGGAGTCCTCCATGCACCACGCTATTCACAGAAAACACGGCCATCTGTTGAAAATATGATTTTTTTATATCAAACTTTTAAAATGAAATAAATGCTGCGGATTACGTCGTCTCAGTTACGAATCTTACTAACGATGCAAACTATTAATTAACTTACTCAGTCTCAGAGCCGCATGTAAAAATTATGGTAGTAAAAGTTTTTTATAAAAATACAAGTTTCTCAATACTATATAAACATATAATATAAATGTAGTTACTCTAATCACAAATGTTAACTTAAACATAATGTAACAAAAAACGTAAACTTGTTTGCTAAAAAAATGATTAAGATAAAAATATCTAAATGATTTGCACCAAAAATATTTGTTATAAGCGTAAGTGCAACTTTTGATAAGAGTAAAGACATGAAACATTGTGATATTAAAGTATGCATTCGACATATCAAAACAAAAATCATTAAACCAACCAATAAATTAGCTTAGAATGTATGGTCTTAGATAAGTTAAGATCTCATTATTGCTGGTTCCGGTGTTGAGCTTTCAAAAGACGACCGAGTTTTCTAGAATACGAACTATCATACTATTAAGTTACTAAAGCAGACGAAGGACCAATTGGCAAGTTGATTAATGGCTTGTTTTGGTAAACAATGACATGATGAGAAGAAGAATAGATCGGACACAACGAATACCTCACGTGAAATGTTATGTGTCTTGCCCCATTACCGTACTGTACCGGTCTACCATTGTAGTAACGGCGTTACCTACTACCTATTTTTACCGGGTGATAGGGGGTTTAAAATAAAACCATTCGACCCACATCAATTACATTTTTGCTATTTAACTAAGTATGCAGGAGTCATACTTACCCCAGAGAAATTCAATTATATTTATATTTTAGTGAAAATTTTCACCAAACACATTACTCTCGTAATGAGGTCATGTCACGTAAAAAGTCCAAGTAATGATTAGCAAAAATGGGATCATGCACTTGGGATGTTGTAGGAGAGGTGATGGTTTGAGCGGGGGGGAGCTGGCCAAGTTAATATGGATTACGAACTTATTGTTCGCTCAGCTTCTGATGAACGGATAGTGCAACCTTTGCTCAAAAATAACGCTACTAAATTGGAACCTTTTAAAAGACAGATATGTAATCATATATTAATAACGGATTAAGTGAACAACGGTTAGTAAAAATAAATTGTTGTTTTCTACATTCTAAATTTTCCATTTAATACGCCATCTTAAAGTTCATCAATCCATTTCAATCCCACTATAAAGTTAAAATCTGAGATTTCAACGCAAGTTACCTATTCCTTTTTATTCACATTTGTTTTATTTGATCATGAGAATGATTTTGTCACCAGAAAATCCCAAGATACGAATAAATCAGGAAACTTGATTTCCATGAGATTCTCGTTTATGTTTAAACAGGAGAAATGTTCCGTTGTAGAGCGCGCTGACTTTGTGTTCTTCCACCAGAGTTGCAAGACTCGAGGGGACAACACTGTTTGACCAACAGCAAACCATGCGGAAATAGGAAGGAGGAGAAGGTGAAGTGTGAGATGATGTCATGTTAGCAGAGTGAAGAGTGTGTAAAGTATGTATACAACGCTGGTTACACAATCCCACGAACGGAGGCGGAATAGACAGGAGACGCCGAGTCATACACCAATACACCACACACTGCCCCACGGACTGCAATGAGACCGTGCTAGTAATGTAAGGTGTTATGGACAGATGTTGATGAAAGTTTGTATAAATGGTCAAAATAAAAATTGTTTATGGTAGAAATGCCTACTTTCAGTGTTCCTCAAAGCAGCAATCCTGCACACTCTCTTCCTTGTTAATCTTATGGAGAATAGGCAAATAATTATCATATTTATCGACAGATATGGATCTAACTTGTCATATATTATTATTATTGTATTATTTATTTGAAAATTCGCTGAGTACGCAGGTCTGCGGCGACGGAGGTATTTTGTTACTTTGCTGATGTCAAGTACTTACATACTATTTTTTTAGTTCGTTTTTAATGGTTTGTTTTTGTACTGAAAGTGTTATCGGTTATCACTGTTGCATGGACCGTGTGCTTTGGATATCCCCAGTAAGATAAATAGTAAGACGGTAAGATACATTTACTTTTATAACTAATAGTCCTTTCCAAGAAGGATTAAAATCAAAGACATGAACGCTGATCATAATTTACGGTGCTCTTTTATCACCACGTGTTAGATATTATATGTATAAACCCCACACGTTTATTACTCGTAGTTTACTACAAGATCATAGACAGGATGACGAGGATCAGTCACTTCTTGCTTTCAATATACAATATCCCACAACATAATAACCTCTTGTGGCGCTCAAGAATTAATCCAGTTGAGATTCCAGTCTTCACGTCACATCAAAAGCTTTTCATACTTCCTCATGGATTCCTTTCTCGTTTATAGATTACACCCAATAACTAATTTCTTCCCAATAGAGAGAAAAGGTGTATGCATTCAACCGTAATAACATATTTCATCATTCAAGTAATTTTGCCACAGAACACTGAATACATCTTTATAGAGTTTAATGATTTGATTAAAATGACAAATATCTGTTTTAGTTCATTACCAGCTCAAGTATAATAAACATTTAATGGTATAAAATGGTATTAACTTATATTTTATAATGGTATAAAATATAAGTTTAATAGTTAAATTACGTTCAATATACACTAGGTTCGACAGCCACAATAATACATTAGTATTATATTGGTCCAGCCTCTGGACTTTAAACTATTTATAAAACATTTGTGCGTTTTAAAAACAAAATATCCTAAACAAATAATCTAAAAACTCGTACAAAGTTGTTAAGAGTGCTACTGAAGTAAAACAACCATTACTCTAGATATTTAAAAGATTGAGCGCTCTTAGACGACTTACTGCAGGTGCTAATTTCATTTAACTAAGAAACATTTGTCGTGGATACAAGGATCGATACTCTCGCCTACACGGTCTCTACTGAGACACCATGCGTACGTGTAGATACAAGGATCGATACTCTCGCCTACACGGTCTCTACTGAGACACCATGCGTACGTAGATACAAGGATCGATACTCTCGCCTACACGGTCTCTACTGAGACACCATGCGTACGTGTAGATACAAGGATCGATACTCTCGCCTACACGGTCTCTACTGAGACACCATGCGTACGTAGATACAAGGATCGATACTCTCGCCTACACGGTCTCTACTGAGACGCCCTGCGTACGTAGATACAAGGATCGATACTCTCGCCTACACGGTCTCTACTGAGACACCATGCGTACGTAGATACAAGGATCGATACTCTCGCCTACACGGTCTCTACTGAGACGCCCTGCGTACGTAGATACAAGGATCGATACTCTCGCCTACACGGTCTCTACTGAGACGCCCTGCGTACGTAGATACAAGGATCGATACTCTCGCCTACACGGTCTCTACTGAGACACCATGCGTACGTAGATACAAGGATCGATACTCTCGCCTACACGGTCTCTACTGAGACACCATGCGTACGTAGATACAAGGATCGATACTCTCGCCTACACGGTCTCTACTGAGACGCCCTGCGTACGTAGATACAAGGATCGATACTCTCGCCTACACGGTCTCTACTGAGACACCATGCGTACGTAGATACAAGGATCGATACTCTCGCCTACACGGTCTCTACTGAGACACCATGCGTACGTAGATACAAGGATCGACACTCTCGCCTACACGGTCTCTACTGAGACGCCTTGCGTACGTAGAGATACAAGGATCGATACTCACGCCTACACGGTCTCTACTGAAACACCATGCGTACGAGTGAGACGTAACAAGAGTGTGAATAAAAACCTATTTACATACCCTCTTCCTATATTATTTTTATGGAGGATAAGAAAATTGGTCAAACTTTTATCATTAAATTATTGTTATTGCCTTTACGGTATTATTAAGCTTGGATTTTACAACATCAATTGAAATTCGCTTCGTATGCAGGTCTGGTGGTACGGGAGTTTTTTTATGTCTACCGTCTTCAAACAAAGCACATCGTCCGTCGTAAGGGTATTGATTGGCTAGTGTGCCGATGTGACGGCAGATATGGGTCACCTCCTGATACGCAACACGCCGGCACACAGCACGTTCAACTAAAAACACTTTGTTGATTTTTTTTGACTGCGATTTTTCCATTTTTATTAGTTAAAAAAAGTACACGATTCGTAATTTATGTTTCTTACCATTAGTACGAAAAAATATTTTAAATAGCTATGTGACTATAAACCAGAAATATTAAGAAACGATATTACATAGACACTCGTATCAAATGACAATAAACGTGTGAATGCAATACCGTGCAGTATTTTCGGAGCAGCGAATAGTAGTTACAGTTTATTAGTTGTTAATCATTAAATAGTAATTTATGGAGACAACTTATCTCCAACTACTGGGAGCTTAGCCGTGATCATTTTTTACTTTACCGATACTGTTGCTTAGTCATGCGTAATTTAACTATTTATAAGAGACCCTTTATGCGTATCTTTCCTATTTTCCGTCAGATTGTATAAGTTAACTTGAAATTTCTACTCGACGGTTTTGAAATTGGAAATACACTGTTCAAGCTTCAGGATTTTTATTGAATGTATCGTGCGAGCCGTGACAATGGCGATGCATATAGTCTGCAGGACGACGACGTGGTACTCATGCCTCTTGAGAGGAGCAGTAGAAACATTACTGGTAAATTATTAAAGCTGCCCTCCTCTAAAGAGGAGGGACCCTCCGTGATAACCAAATAGAAAGCCTCTAGATGGCTTTAGGTTCTCTTGTAAACGGATAGATGAGATTTTAGATTATTTTACCATTGTCTTCACATATCGATACTAAAAAAATTTGAGTTTTTGAATTAATCTTACACCGTATTAACGTGATTGTTTCCAGACGAATTTATAACGTCTGAGTTCATAGCGCAAAACTGGTGCTTCGCAATCACTTATTGCAATACTCTTCTTAGGGTCTCCAGTACCATAGATGCAATGACACACAGTCTCTTCCGTCCACATCCTTGCTGAGCCTGGACAGAGGAACATGGCGGACGCTGGATGGAACCTCGGCCGTGAAATCACAATGCCACGGTCGTCCCGTCAATTATTTATGGCGGTTTGGATTCGGTACGAAATTGATAGCCGGACAAAAAGCGACGGTGTAAAATAAAATCTGGGATGTTTTACTACCCGGGCGTCGGTCGTGAACATTCCGCTTGGTGGAGAGCGACGAGTTAATTCCGATCGCGTAGTAAAACTGCACAAGGGCCATTCCAAGCCGGTCGCAACTGAAACAATGATCCTCGGATGGGACGTCGGGAGTAATCGCATGGCATACACAGGTTAGATATATGGTTAGCAGCCATATCCACAGTTATGCCGAGACAGTCGTAACTGACACAATGATCCTCGGATGGGACGTCGGGAGTAATCGCATAGCATACACAGGTTAGATATATGGTTAGCAGCCATATCCACAGTTATACCGAGACAGTCGTAACTGACACAATGATCCTCGGATCAGACGTCGGGAGTGATCGCATAGCATACACGTGTTAGATATATGGTTAGCAGCCATATCCACAGTTATACCGAGACAGTCGTAACTGACACAATGATCCTCGGATCAGACGTCGGGAGTGATCGCATAGTATACACGTGTTAGATATATCGTTAGCAGCCATATCCACAGTTATACCGAGACAGTCGTAACTGACACAATGATCCTCGGATCAGACGTCGGGAGTAATCGCATAGCATACACGTGTTAGATATATGGTTAGCAGCCATATCCACAGTTATACCGAGACAGTCGTAACTGACACAATGATCCTCGGATCAGACGTCGGGAGTAATCGCATAGCATACACGGGTTAGATATATGGTTAGCAGCCATATCCACAGTTATACCGAGACAGTCGTAACTGACACAATGATCCTCGGATCAGACGTCGGGAGTAATCGCATAGCATACACGGGTTAGATATATGGTTAGCAGCCATATCCACAGTTATACCGAGACAGTCGTAACTGACACAATGATCCTCGGATCAGACATCGGGAGTAATCGCATAGCATAAACGGGTTAGATATATGGTTAGCAGCTATATCCACAGTTATACCGAGACAGTCGTAACTGACACAATGATCCTGATTTTCTAGAGTGGTTTTCATTCCGAAGCCCGGCAAGGCAAGGTACACGGACCCAAAGTCATTCCGTCCTATCTCTCTGTCTTCATTCCTGTTGAAGACTCTAGAGAAGTTGATCCTAAGGTACGTATGGGATGGTGCTCTCAGGCATCACCCACTACATAGGAACCAGCATGCCTACATTCCTGGTAAGTCATGTGAGTCTGCCCTCCATCACCTTGTAGGCAGGATAGAGAAGACACTGGAGGATGGAGAGATAGCACTGGGTGCTTTTCTGGACATCCAAGGGGCCTTCGACAACACCTCCATGAATGCGGTGGTGAATGCCGCTAGGGCCCATGGGCTCAGCAGAGTTATATGCGGCTGGACCGAGGCATTACTGAGCAACAGGAAAGTGGTTCTTTCACTTCAAGGTGAGGAATTAGTCGCTCTGACCACAAGAGGTTGCCCTCAAGGGGGGGTTCTCTCCCCCCTGCTGTGGAATCTCGTAGCTGATGATCTCATCAGGCGTCTCAATGATTCTGGTGTCCTAGCTTTGGGCTATGCTGATGACATTGCAATTCTGGTTATTGGTAAGTTCACCAACACGATCAGAGAACTTATGAACAGAGCACTGAACCTGGTGGGGGACTGGTGCAAGGAGGTGGGTCTTGCCATCAACCCCTCCAAGGTAGTGGCGGTGCCATTCCCAAGAAGGAGGAACCTGCTCGGGCTGGGACCTTTGAATCTGCAGGGCACAGAGGTAAATCTGCAGAACGAGGTCAAGTACTTGGGTGTTGTACTTGATAAGCCACTGAGGTGGGAACCGCAGCTGCAAAGGGTGATTGATCGAGGTAAGTGGTCACTCATGACTTGCAGACGAATGGTTGGTACTACATGGGGACTGCATCCTAGGCTTTTGCACTGGCTGTATGTTGCTGTGGTGAGACCGGCCATGACCTATGGTTCACTAGTTTGGTGGCCAAAGACTAACTTCGGTGCATCAGTGCGGGGGCTTGCGGCGGTCCAGAGGTTGGCTTGCCTCATGATCTCTGGGGCCATGAGTTCCTGCCCAGGAGCATCCTTGGATTGTATGCTCAATATCCTGCCCATAGATGTCTACATCAGAATGGTTGCTAGGAAATGTGCATATCGCCTCCGATGTGAGAATCTCTGGATGACTTTCAATGTACCCTCGGTAGGTCACACCAGAATTGAGCAGGTAGTCAGAAGTGAGGCCCTTGACATGCCTTCTGACCATCTTCACACTAGATACGCCTTCGGTAAGTCATTTTCAGTGGTGATTCCACCAAGGATTGACTGGCAAGATGGCGGCAGACCTCTTCATCCCTGCGAGTCAGAATGGTACACGGATGGCTCTAAGGGAAGTAAGGGAACTGGAGCTGGAATACTGGGGGTGCAAGATAAGGTAAAGCTCTGCGTTCCCATGGGGGATCTCCCTACAGTGTTCCAGGCAGAAGTGGCAGCCATTATGGAATGTGCTCTGTTCAATCTCAACAGAGGTGTCAGGAACAAGAACATTACCATTTTCTCAGATAGTCAAGCCACCCTCAAGGCTCTGGACTCCTGTACCTTCGACTCCAAGTTAGTGTGGGAATGCCGCAACGCGGTGTCTTCTCTTGGCAGTCACAACAACGTTACCCTTTGCTGGGTCCCAGGACACTCAGGTATTATGGGCAATGAAATAGCTGATCGTCTGGCGAACGATGGCGCTTTGATCCCATTCGTGGGTCCACAACCCTTCTGTGGCATCTCCAGGGCGCACGTGGTTCGAGAGATCAACACGTGGGCACGTGAGTGTCACCGCAGGAGATGGGCGGAGCTGCCCCTACTGAGAGTAAGTAAACTGTCTCTCAGCTCTCCCTCTTCAAGGATCGCTGAGGATCTTCTACAGTTAGGTAGGTCCGAACTCAGACTCATTGTAGGTCTCATCACGGGTCACGGACATATGAGGAAACATCTTGCTCGAATGGGACTCTTCCCCGGAGGTCCAATCTGCAGGAAGTGTGGGCAGTCCGAGGAGACTGCTGATCATCTGCTGTATGACTGCACCGAGCTTGCCGGGGTGAGAGCCGCCACTCTCGGCATCATGGAGAGGGGTTGTTACCTTCCCCGGGAGGAGCTAGTGGTGAGACTACGACAGTTTGTCAGGTTTTTAAACTTGGAAGGTCCGTGAAACATTCAATTAACAGGGGTGCGCAAAAAGCCACATGGCTGACGTGCAACAGGAACTCTGTTCCTCCCCTTTGTGTAATGTAATGTAACAATGATCCTCGGATGAGACGTCGGGAGTAATCGCATAGTATACACAGGTTAGAAACATGGCTAGCTAACCATAGCCACAGCAGTGTTAAAGTGGTAAACTGACAGCATGAGGCAGGGAATCCACAAGGTGTGCAACAGCAGTCTTGACGTGGCGGACTGGCGGTATGAGTCGAGGTGTGCCACAGCAGTCTTGACGTGGCGGACTGGTGGTATGAGTCGAGGTGTGCCACAGCAGTCTTGACGTGGCGGACTGGCGGTATGAGTCGAGGTGTGCCACATCAGTCTTGACGTGGCGGACTGGCGGTATGAGTCGAGGTGTGCCACATCAGTCTTGACGTAGCGGACTGGCGGTATGAGTCGAGGTGTGCCACATCAGTCTTGACGTGGCGGACTGGCGGTATGAGTCGAGGTGTGCCACATCAGTCTTGACGTGGCGGACTGGCGGTATGAGTCGAGGTGTGCCACAGCAGTCTTGACGTGGCGGACTGGCGGTATGAGTCGAGGTGTGCCACATCAGTCTTGACGTGGCGGACTGGCGGTATGAGTCGAGGTGTGCCACATCAGTCTTGACGTGGCGGACTGGCGGTATGAGTCGAGGTGTGCCACATCAGTCTTGACGTGGCGGACTGGCGGTATGAGTCGAGGTGTGCCACATCAGTCTTGACGTGGCGGACTGGCGGTATGAGTCGAGGTGTGCCACATCAGTCTTGACGTGGCGGACTGGCGGTATGAGTCGAGGTGTGCCACATCAGTCTTGACGTGGCGGACTGGCGGTATGAGTCGAGGTGTGCCACATTAGTCTTGACGTGGCGGACTGGCGGTATGAGGCCGGGAAGGCACGTCCCGTTGGTTGATTACGTTCCGGGTCTGGCGCGTTGTCGTGAGGGGAATACGAATTCGTCCTTGCGCAGCAGCGCTGTTGACTGCGAGAATCAGTTCATCGGTTTAGCCGTCCAAATACTAACTATATCACCTAACGTACTAATGGTTTGGTTATGGACAAGTTGATTAACTCACCAGCCATCGCTTGCAGCTGGTAACAAATTTCAAACCAAATTTTTTTAAGGAGACAGCTTTTTCGAAAATCAAATTACTCACCTGAAAAGGAAAATAATTAGCAAACACACAAAGATAAATCATAATACAGAACTAACAAATGGTACATACACACACACACACACACACGCATATATATATATATATATATATAAAACCACATATAAATGGTTGCGACCAAATAGCATTTTTATTAAATAGAATCCATGCCCATCCAAAAAAATAACATTTGAGATAGAAAATAAAATGACATTGACAATTATTAATTTGTAAACCACCGAAATAAAAGTGTATATTCGAGCAAAATGTGATGCACTCGTACATGACTGTCAACGAAACGTCTCCGACATTAACAAGTACAGCTTTGAAAAATGTTTATTACAATTTTAAAATAGAAAATTATCGAAATGCCGATCTTCCGTACCCACGTGCCGGTGTAACACACCTGCTAAACCCCGGTTTGCATATTGTGAATGGGTTTTAAAAACTTTCGGCTACGAGTAGGAATTTTCACACGATGCCTAATGGCTGTAACATTAAGGATGTGAATGATTAACCACCAAAGTTGATTTACGGAACTGAATAATCCTGATTATACGAGCCATGTGCGCATGAGCCATCACCTGCGAGAGCAATGTCAGAACACTTGGCAGCACGTGCCCGACAGGTGACTCCGCCCGCATCGTCACCCGATACAACCAGAACCGCGTCTTGTAAACGTACAAGGCCCTCCCGCATCACCCTCTCACTACCGCAACCGGTTTGTAAACACCCGATAGGCACCAGCTGGATTTAAATATTGCCGAATTATTCAGCCGCCCAGATGAGGTGGTGCACCTGCCTCGCAGTAAATCTTTAAGTACATATGCCCATACTGATTGTGTTTCAGTCTATAGGCCTATCAGTCTATACCTATTTTAACACGCTTATCATAGTACTCCTCCATAAAATCTCCTCCATGATGAACGAGATAGTTCAATCACAGCTGCTGACAAAAAACAAAAGAAATCCTCCTAAAAAATTTAGATCCTAGATAGTCCTATGACTAAATACCCCCGTCGCAGCAGACCTGCGTACTCAGCGAATTTCCAAATCAATAATATATGACAAGTTTTAAAAAAATCTGTCCATAAACATGAGAATTATTTGTCTATTCTCCATAAGATTAACATGGGAAAGAGTGTGCAGGTTAGCAGCTGTGAGGAACACTGAAAGTAGTCATTTATACCTTAAATAATTTTTATTTTAACCAATTAAACCAAGTTTCATCAACATCTGTCCATAAATAAAGGAGTTTACCTATTCCCTATATGATTAATATGGGAAAAGAGTATGCAGATTTTCTGCCATGATAAACACACAAACTATGATTTTTAAGCATAAAAGGATAGTTCTCAACCACATGAAGCTAAATATCAAGTTTTATCCAAAAATATTTATTAATATGGGAAATATTAATTTTTCCCTATCCTCCATAAGATTAACATTGGAGCCCCACAATACAACGTACTGTGTTTAGATTTTTTAATATCTCGGTAACCGTTGGAGATAGAGAAAAACTTTAAGGAGCTTAATTGTGTAGTTTTTTAAGCTGATTCCAATGGTGAAATATAAAATTAGAAATGTTTAAAAATTACATGTGAAAAACGCAAAAAACCCCATTTTGGGGTACAAAACCCCCCCAAACTACCCGTTCCCATTGACCGATATGTCTGGTTTACGAACTCGTCCGAGCATTTGTAGGAATACACGTCTCTACCAAATTTGGTCTCGATCGGACCATTTTTACGAGAGTTATCGTGCTAACAGACACATATATATATACATATATATATATATATATATATATATATATATATATATATATATATATATATAAATTTTAACGCCTATTGTTTTTGGACTCTGGGCACCTAAAGTAGAAAAAATAACATGGTTCCGGGCTTAAGTCTCACCATGAGACCTACGGTAATAGCTTCTTCCCTATGGGAAATTCGCTAAAATGTTGAGATTTGAATCACTGTTTTACAGTGCAAGTAAAGGAAACACTCAACCAAAATTTAGTCTGTTTTGTCCATTGCGATGTAACGCAGTTAGTTTATATTTGTTTCAATATACACGTTGATCCCCCCCAGGCTATGATAGCGCTATACTTCATGAAGTCCGACGTCAGCCCCTTCCAGTCATGTCCTACTCAACTCATATCATTGGTAGTCATAACTGAGACTTACAACACAACGCAGATTGGTCTGACACTTGGATCGGCCTTGCCGGGAGCCTCCCGGGGAACTTAGACCAATTAGCGGCCACAATTACCGTTTCCGCCTCCACTTATACCTTGGCATAATGAAGCCGCGATGAAACACAAATCAAGGGTGTTCGGCGGGAAATTGTCCATTACCGAGAGCGTGCACACTGGTTCCCCAGCCTACTACCAATTAGGTCTCGGTCCGGTCTACCTGGCTACAACAAGTAGCTGTACAGACAGCATTACTGTCTGGTACTGGTGTCTAGGACCTGGCTGCAACGACATCTCATACAATTGTCTAGGTCTCGGTCTACCTGGCTGCAACAAGTAGCTGTACAGACAGCATTACTGTCTGGTACTGGTGTCTAGGACCTGGCTGCAACGACATCTCATACAATTGTCTAGGTCTCGGTCTACCTAGGTGCAACAAGTAGCTGTACAGACAGCATTACTGTCTGGTACTGGTGTCTAGGGCCTGGCTGCAACGACATCTCATACAATTGTCTAGGTCTCGGTCTACCTGGCTGCAACAAGTAGCTGTACAGACAGCATTACTGTCTGGTACTGGTGTCTAGGACCTGGCTGCAACAAGTAGCTGTACAGACAGCATTACTGTCTGGTACTGGTGTCTAGGACCTGGCTGCAACGACATCTCATACAATTGTCTAGGTCTCGGTCTACCTGGCTGCAACAAGTAGCTGTACAGACAGCATTACTGTCTGGTACTGGTGTCTAGGGCCTGGCTGCAACGACATCTCATACAATTGTCTATGTCTCGGTCTACCTAGGTGCAACAAGTGCTGTACAGACAGCATTACTGTCTGGTACTGGTGTCTAGGACCTGTCTGTAACGACATCTCATACAACTGTCTATGTCTCGATCTACCTAGGTGCAACGACATCTCATACAATTGTCTAGGTCTCGGTCTACCTGGCTGCAACAAGTAGCAGTACAAACAGCATTACTGTTTTATGTTTAGTCTTCAACTGCTCTCATTTCAATGTGTCCGATCTTCCTGAAACAAAACTTTTTCACACTCTTTACATCATTCAAGAACTAATACATATTACATGTTTTTACTTCCATTATTAACAAAATTAAAACTACTCACGGAGACCGTCGGTTTAAGTAAAGGGTACATCCGGCCGACTGTACCAGATAATATGTAAATTTAGTATTGATGCTAAAAAGTTTTTAGAAATACTATTACTACCATGGAAACTAAATAATAATTTTAAAACAGTCATAGAAATTTCAAGGACCAAATATTATTGTCCCTAATAAATAAAGTGAATGGATAATTTTTGTATCCATTAGGAAATAGAAAAATATAACTTACACACTGCCGCAAGATATAGGCACTTTTCTTAAGCATAAATTATAAATGGGCTCAAGAGAAATGTATAACAAGATTTTGATTAGTTCGAGCATTATCCTAGAATGTAGCAAGAATCTGGAGTATCACTGACAAGTTATTGTCGCGGAGATGTTTCACATCCTCCGGGGCACCTCAGCGCCGACCCGCAATACAATTTGCTCCGGCATCGGCTCCCATGGGATCTCATAAACATTTACACCACCCATGACAATGCAGTGACCTTACAACGTCTTACACGACTGTGTCGACCCCTTCATAAAACATTCTCGACACAGGATGAATTTTGCCCGATGGTGTAAAAAAGCTTAAAAATGTCGTAGACGCCAAGACGATCACAGCGGCGAGATAGGGTATTTAATTGCATAAGTTAAGTAATTGTCGTGCATTGAAGCTTTACAGGCAAGAGTATTACGGAGATGCCTACCAAATCTTACGCAGATGATAATAACCAATGAGACTAATTGTCATGTTTGTTAACAATTGAACTGTCCGGATCCAAGCATGTGACTGGGCTGCTCTGAAAACCCTAGAACCTCACATTCTAATTTTGAAAACATAATTTACTGTCAAGATTTGCCAATAACATATTGTCAAAAAAAATTTACTAAAAAATAATATTTCAAGAGAAAACTCAAAGGGTCTCGAGATAAACTATAATATGTAAGATCTGTTGTTGGTGGAGTTGAGTTGAGCATGAAATGTGATTTTTTATTCGTGTAACAGACACACAAGGGGGAATTTAAAACAAAAGGATAAGAAAGGAGAATTGTTAAGTAAGATATCCTTCACAAAGTCACTACTATCAGAAACTAAATAAAATTATGTATATAGGGAAAAATTGTAGAATTGGTTAATATCTATAGTATAATCTTTACTAGGACAATATTTATTATAGGGAGTTTTATTAAGAAAAGGGAATGAATCAAGGGGAAATCTAGAATACTTGAAATAATACTGTCAGTTCGTATAAATAACCCTCGGAGTCGCGCAAACCGTTCGGTTTACAGCAGCCCACCTCGAGGCTATAACCCACGTATAAAAGGGGGCTGGGCGGAGGATATCAAATGTCGCTGATTTACTGCGTAGTCAAGGCGTTTCGTAGCGTTTTGATTCAGTAGGTGTAACTGAGTGACGGAGGAGAGGGGCGCGATGTCGCGTCAGACCCACGTTACCACTTCCCGTCACATTCACTCCACTATTCAAACCGATCAAACACACTCAGTAACAGTGTGACCAAGGAGAGGTGCGAAATGTCGCGTCGGACCCACGTTACCACTTCCCGTCACATTCACTCCACGATTCATACCGATCAAACACACTCAGTAACAGTGTGACCAAGGAGAGGTGCGAAATGTCGCGTCGGACCCACGTTACCACTTCCGTCACATTCACTCCACGATTCATACCGATCAAACACACTCAGTAACAGTGTGACCAAGGAGAGGGGCGCGATGTCGCGTCGGACCCACGTTACCACTTCCGTCACATTCACTCCACTATTCAAACCGATCAAACACTCAGTAACAGTGTGACCAAGGAGAGGTGCGCAATGTCGCGTTGGACCCACGTTACCACTTCCCGTCACATTCACTCCACGATTCATACCGATCAAACACTCAGTAACAGTGTGACCAAGGAGAGGTGCGCAATGTCGCGTCGGACCCACGTTACCACTTCCGTCACATTCACTCCACTATTCAAACCGATCAAACACACTCAGTAACAGTGTGACCAAGGAGAGGGGCGCGATGTCGCGTCGGACCCACGTTACCACTTCCGTCACATTCACTCCACGATTCAAACCGATCAAACACACTCAGTAACAGTGTGACCAAGGAGAGGGGCGCGATGTCGCGTCGGACCCACGTTACCACTTCCGTCACATTCACTCCACTATTCAAACCGATCAAACACTCAGTAACAGTGTGACCAAGGAGAGGTGCGCAATGTCGCGTTGGACCCACGTTACCACTTCCCGTCACATTCACTCCACGATTCATACCGATCAAACACACTCAGTAACAGTGTGACCAAGGAGAGGGGCTCGATGTCGCGTCGGACCCACGTTACCACTTCCGTCACATTCACTCCACGATTCAAACCGATCAAACACACTCAGTAACAGTGTGACCAAGGAGAGGTGCGCAATGTCGCGTCGGACCCACGTTACCACTTCCGTCACATTCACTCCACGATTCAAACCGATCAAACACACTCAGTAACAGTGTGACCAAGGAGAGGTGCGCAATGTCGCGTCGGACCCACGTTACCACTTCCCGTCACATTCACTCCACGATTCATACCGATCAAACACTCAGTAACAGTGTGACCAAGGAGAGGTGCGCAATGTCGCGTTGGACCCACGTTACCACTTCCCGTCACATTCACTCCACGATTCATACCGATCAAACACACTCAGTAACAGTGTGACCAAGGAGAGGGGCTCGATGTCGCGTCGGACCCACGTTACCACTTCCGTCACATTCACTCCACGATTCAAACCGATCAAACACTCAGTAACAGTGTGACCAAGGAGAGGTGCGCAATGTCGCGTCGGACCCACGTTACCACTTCCCGTCACATTCACTCCACGATTCATACCGATCAAACACTCAGTAACAGTGTGACCAAGGAGAGGTGCGCAATGTCGCGTCGGACCCACGTTACCACTTCCGTCACATTCACTCCACTATTCAAACCGATCAAACACTCAGTAACAGTGTGACCAAGGAGAGGGGCTCGATGTCGCGTCGGACCCACGTTACCACTTCCGTCACATTCACTCCACGATTCAAACCGATCAAACACACTCAGTAACAGTGTGACCAAGGAGAGGTGCGCAATGTCGCGTCGGACCCACGTTACCACTTCCGTCACATTCACTCCACGATTCAAACCGATCAAACACACTCAGTAACAGTGTGACCAAGGAGAGGGGCGAAATGTCGCGTCGGACCCACGTTACCACTTCCCGTCACATTCACTCCACTATTCAAACCGATCAAACACACTCAGTAACAGTGTGACCAAGGAGAGGTGCGCAATGTCGCGTCGGACCCACGTTACCACTTCCGTCACATTCACTCCACGATTCATACCGATCAAACACACTCAGTAACAGTGTGACCAAGGAGAGGGGCTCGATGTCGCGTCGGACCCACGTTACCACTTCCGTCACATTCACTCCACGATTCAAACCGATCAAACACACTCAGTAACAGTGTGACCAAGGAGAGGGGCGCGATGTCGCGTCGGACCCACGTTACCACTTCCGTCACATTCACTCCACGATTCAAACCGATCAAACACACTCAGTAACAGTGTGACCAAGGAGAGGGGCGCGATGTCGCGTCGGACCCACGTTACCACTTCCGTCACATTCACTCCACGATTCAAACCGATCAAACACACTCAGTAACAGTGTGACCAAGGAGAGGTGCGCAATGTCGCGTCGGACCCACGTTACCACTTCCGTCACATTCACTCCACTATTCAAACCGATCAAACACTCAGTAACAGTGTGACCAAGGAGAGGTGCGCAATGTCGCGTCGGACCCACGTTACCACTTCCGTCACATTCACTCCACGATTCAAACCGATCAAACACACTCAGTAACAGTGTGACCAAGGAGAGGTGCGCAATGTCGCGTCGGACCCACGTTACCACTTCCGTCACATTCACTCCACTATTCAAACCGATCAAACACTCAGTAACAGTGTGACCAAGGAGAGGGGCGCGATGTCGCGTCGGACCCACGTTACCACTTCCGTCACATTCACTCCACTATTCAAACCGATCAAACACACTCAGTAACAGTGTGACCAAGGAGAGGTGCGCAATGTCGCGTTGGACCCACGTTACCACTTCCCGTCACATTCACTCCACGATTCAAACCGATCAAACACACTCAGTAACAGTGTGACCAAGGAGAGGGGCGCGATGTCGCGTCGGACCCACGTTACTTCCGTCAATTCCACTGATCAAAAATTCAGGACCCAAACACTTTAAATTACTTTGAGATGAAAAAAACTCAATTTTAACAAGAAAACAATGTATGAGAATATAGAAAACCACTCAACGATTCATAGATCAAACACACTCAGTAAAGTGTGACCAAGGAGAGTTTTCTCCAACCCTTCCGTCACATTCACTTGATTATACCAAACACAAACCACTTTAAATTAAATGTCAATGAAAAATTCTACATAAATTAATTGAAAAATAAACCACATCAAACACCATTTAAAATTAGGGGTGATTTAGGTCGGAAATTTTACCACTTTAACGTCAACAACGAAATAAATCATCAAACACTCAGTAACAAGAGAGACTACCAAGTCGCGTCGGACCCACTTACACTCATTTTCCTCACATTCACTCCACTTAAAAAAATCACACTAATAATCCTCACAGGGTGACCAAGGTCTTGCATAATGATTAGAAATATCTAACAGTTTTGTCAATGAAGTTATCAGTTAGGATATTTGTTATCTGTAAAAATACAAAAACTAATAAACCATCAAACAGTGTAACGCGCGAAACCAAGGAGAGCAGTCTAATTCGAGACCAGTAACGTCACGTTTAAAACTCTTTTCCCGATCATCACTTTTTCAAAAACCTTCATTATCAATGGAAGGTCGGACCACTGTCAGCGTCAACGTTATTTCGTCACATTCACCAATCAACATCACAACATTACAGCGTTTAAGTGACATTTTAATTACTGTTAGCACTTCACTACCGTTTAGTATCAGTAATAAAGTGTCTTCAGTACAAAACAGAATTTTCTTGTCAGTTGTATATTAAGTTGAGGAATGCTCAAACACTCTTCCGTCACTATGTCACTTACAATAGCAAAACCTCATAACCGTGACACAGGTCGTGACGATAGCGC
The DNA here is from genome assembly GCA_023375725.1 of Nephotettix cincticeps. Lineage (NCBI taxonomy): Eukaryota > Metazoa > Arthropoda > Insecta > Hemiptera > Cicadellidae > Nephotettix > Nephotettix cincticeps. Next base: position 43,620,298 of record CM041786.1, on the reverse strand, counting down.
AAGGAACGGTACCATTATTGTTTCATTGAAAACACACTTAAAAACTCACTTTTAGAGAAAATATTTTCACTCTTGTTATGCATGCATTACTAAAACTTATACCTTAAAAGAGCGTAACTAACCTTGTCTTTTGCTTCTGAATCCAATTTACTAATAAGAAAAATAATACTCGGAAAGACGGTGAAGGTTTATTAAACAATTTTTATCTTGATGGGAAGTTTATCTATACTAGTTATCATTATTATTGTTGCCATACTCTTCTCACCGCCATCACCAACGAAACACTGAGTATCAAACTCGCCTACAACAGCTAATTCAGCAGTGGCCTAAGGTACCTTGACTACCAGGTATGTGAACGGGAAACATCAAAGTCGGACATTACGTTCTATCTTTCGTATTGTAACCCCTTGTTTGTGTAGCTTTTAGTTTGGCAAACGATGTATTTGTCATTTGCTGCTTTAGGCTCCATCACAGACAATTTTGTCTGTGGTTTCATTTAACGCAGCTAACTTTGTCGAGACACCGTAGGTTGCGTGTAGACCAAAGTTCTGGGCTGAGAGCTTTACTTTGATTGGCCAAACTTCGGTCGGCGTGAGTACTGAGCAGGTAGATGCGGACAGTGACGTACACCGTTGCCAGCAGGACGTAGGCCCTACTATATTACGAGTGTGATGTTATATCATGTATTCCATCCTTATCATCCTTATCATGTATTCCATCGACAGTAACAATAGCAACAATGTAAACATACGAGAAGAAGAGAAGGTTATAAACATGAACATGAACGTTCGTGTAACGAGCTCATGCTCACCGCCTGGACATTTGTACAACTACAGTACGTGTATTAGTTATTTCTTTTATCCATGTTACACCTTTTCATCTTCTGTGGATATATTTGTCCTCTGTGGCTTAACAAACATTACAATTTTACCCAGGTCGCTCCGCCTCGTGTAGAACACACTACTGTTACATTAAGCACCCACGGTCGCCATTATCTTGTTTAATGTTCTGCGAACGAAACACGCGCGGTCATTTTCAACCGGTTTTACCTCCCAATTAGTTTATGAGAGGAAGTGACGGCTGCCCATTTTGTTCCTCTTTTACTCTGGCTCCAAAACGTAGTTTAGACTGTCTGACATTAGAAGAATTTTTTATAATAAATATTTAATAAAGATCTGTAGTTATATCTCTAACTATTAACTTACAACTAAAATGTGAAATAATAAAAATAATTTGTATATTATAAAATAATAAAAGTATTTGCTTGCAGTTATTTTCGACCTCTAAAGCTCTATGTATATAAGTTTACTTATATACGGCAATTTGGTGACCTTCTTCACCGTGATACTAGATCATTCTTGACCGGGATGCGTTACTTAGGTTAATAAGTTTAAATCATAATATTCCTAATTCTAATACATTCAATGAATCATGTTAATGAAAGAAGTACATATCTGCCGAAGGTATATCAATAGAAGATGCCAAAAATTACTACGTAATTAATCTACTCACAGTGAAAATCCATATAAAATAAAAATAATAAAATAAATTACAAATAAATAAAATAATAAAATGTCTTTGAACTTGAGTTTGGATTGGTATTCTGAAGTTAAAGAGATAGCCTAGAGTACTTGGATCGTGTTATGCTTTAGGTTATTTATCCTTCACTTGAAGTACAAACATACCAACGTACACACTACTGTTACATTAAACTCCACGGTCTAAACGGAATGTTGTACAGAATGGTCACACCCTTCATTCTCCAACCTTCCCTTAACAAAATTGTTTGAGGAAATCCAATTTTGTTGCTCTCGATTTATTCAGTCTGACATTAGAGCTTCTTTAATAATATATTTATTGTATCTGCATTATATTCCTTTTTCAATAAAAATAGTTTTATAAATATAATAATGTATAATAATTGTTTAAATTTGATACTTAACTATCAAGTATGTAACGATGAAACTCATAAGCAGAGTTACAAAACAAATTAAATTGTATTTCTGTTTCAGCGTTTTCATCCTTGCTTTATGATATTCTTTAAACATTTTCAGATAATTTTTTAAATCACGTGAGATCTGAAGATAATCAATAGAAGAAAGATTACTGTCACACACACATGGCATATCAAATGACGAGTTCAGGCCACTCACAATGGCATAGTATTTATAGAAAATAACGCAGATAAATTATAAACTGACAGTTTTCAATGTAGTAATAATAGTACTTAACTATTGCTAACTAACATCCAGTCAGTTCCATTTCTAAACTATTGCAAACTAACACCCACTCGGTTCAATTTCTGCATACTAACAAAATAATTCATTGCGCTAGCAATCACACGAGTAAAATTGGAACTCCGTGTTACAGCGATCCTTTAACTCATCGGTTAAAATTAGGACTTTTCAAAGTATATTCGTCATCAGACTATAAAAGTCCAAGTGTCATTTTACAGGCTTCTCCCTATATTTCCCATTTAACGTCCCTTCATTAAAAACGCGCTAAAATAACAAAACAGACGAAGAATAAAAAGAAACGTATAAAATTACTTTAATGTTTATTATAATCATCAGGTCTAAGTTTGAAATGTTAAAACTAAATATTGAATTGTAACTATTTTTAAACTACAATTCTTGAGAAAGATTAACGTTTTATATTTCTTTGAAAGCATTATTTGTAATTTAATTTAATAATCATAAAATAAGTTTTATGAATTTATAATAAGTTTTGCATAACATAAGTTTATTAATATATAAACTTTAAATAAACAATTATTTGACAATATCGTAACTTAACAGTAATATTATATTTTTTGCTTTCTTTGATCATTTCTTTAAAAAGATATTAAATTAAACTCACGTACATCTGAAGATGGAAACTGTATTAGAAAGATTCTCATTCATACTTGAAACGTGAATAGTGTTTCATAATTATAGAAAAGATACATATAAAAAAATAGTTTTCAAAAAAAGGGAGAATTTTTATAAACAATAACACGCTGTCACTAATTTTCCGATTCTGCTCAAAAATCCGTTTCCCTGTTAAAAGCACCGCCAATTACAACACCAAGGGACAAGGGATAAGACAAAGAGAAATCAATTATTAACACCTAGGTATTAGTAATTGTTTCATCACCATGATTGGATGTCCCACTTTGAAATAATTACTCACTGCAACTCGAACCAGTAAAAAAGAAATTCATTTTGACTATGAATATGGACAGTGCTCTAATATCCACGTTTCTAACATTACAGGTTATAAAACTTAAAACCAACATAATTAACTATTTAAATAATTATTAGATCAAATATTGTTTCATTTTCTAGTTAATAGCCTGATTAATAATTTAAATAGAGAAATTTGTGGGATAAAAACGACGTTTATCAAAGAAGAATTATTTGTAAATGAGCCAAAACTGTCATAAATGTTATTTTTCCAAAAATTTTATGTTAAAAACTTTACAACACCAAGGGACAAGGGATAAGACAAAGAGAAATCAATTATTAACACCTAGGTATTAGTAATTGTTTCATCACCATGATTGGATGTCCCACTTTGAAATAATTACTCACTGCAACTCGAACCAGTAAAAAAGAAATTCATTTTGACTATGAATATGGACAGTGCTCTAATATCCACGTTTCTAACATTACAGGTTATAAAACTTAAAACCAACATAATTAACTATACTAACCTATTATCTATATTTGTTTATTTTCATTTAACTTCTTTGATTAAATTAAATTTAGGAGAATGATTTATCTTGGGCATAGATTAGTTTTGTAAATGCACTGTAGTGATAAATTGCACGAACTGTTCATACCAAAATTTATTTTGCTAAAGTACAAAACGTCCATGAAGCCATCCATGCGTTTACACTTATTAATCTGAACATGCTGTTTTAGTATGTATAACTTGTCACTATGGGCTATCAAAGTCAATTTAATTTTTGAAACTGTCTTTAGTGCAATACACCTAAAATATTTTCACTATTACATACAATAATATAAAATGTTTTATAGTTATTCACAATTATCTTAAAAACGGTAATATAAAATTTCTTAAATTTTTAAAAATAGCTCATTTCTGAGTAAAACAAATCTATATAGGTAGGTTTTATGTCCAGGAAAACTTTGGTTTTACGTAAAACTTGTTTTAAAATAAAACACATGAACGTTGGGTTGATGGAGTTTAAAATTGAAGTTAAGAATATTCAAATACCTTTTATAAAACAAAATTGAATTCCACGATCATAGATTGAGCGAAGATGGTACTAATATGGTCATATTATAGCATGTCATATAATTGAATACAGCGACCATTAAACGCGATGAATTCTTTTAGAGGTATATAAAAAATACTTACATTGCGTACATAAAACATATGAAAAAATGTGTTATATTATTATATATGCATTTTGTATATTATAAATAATTCAAATTAAGAGAGTTAAGAAACCAAATTGTCTATGTTAACTATTATTTGAGAACATTTTTAATAAGTTATATGGCAACATTTATAATTCACACTTTATTCAATAGTCAATAAATAAAAATTTATCTAATGCATATAGAGTGCTTTAACATTAGTTGGTTTAACATAACGTTGGTGAATTATAGGGCTTAGTTATGATTTCTTCGAGAAACACTCGGTCCCCTGGAACTATTAGTATAAACTAGTAGTTACTAGTTTGAAAGGCTTACAACGATTCAAGTTTTCAAGTTCTTTGTCAGCCTAAACGCCTCAAAGGCACTTCCCTTGAAAGAGTAGAATGTAGTGGTTGTCGACTCGAAGAAACAGAAAATTGTTAGCTGCTTTTTTTGTGTTAGCAAAGACGGGTTGTCAACGGAATTTGATAGAGGATGGATTTTTGTAGTTGAGAGTTGTCGTGTGACGTGTTAGATTTTGTTAGATTTAAGTTAGCCCTGAGTCGTTAGACTTGGTCAATAGTTGTGGCGAGGAGTTAGAACTTGTGAAAATAAGTGATTCAGACTTGAATAGGTTATGAAGTAATATAAGAACGTAACATAACGATATTTGATCTTCAATCGAATCCGAATAAGAATGCTTTTCTATGATGAAAAGAAAATAAATGCAGCAAATTTACGTGGTTTTGTTTGAGGAAACGAATATTACAGGAAGAGAGATACCAAAGAAGTTTCCCTCATCAGAATCGGGAGATATATCCTTGGCAATTTGTTCCCTAGGGAGAGAGGGGGAGATAGTGTGACATCTGAGGCGGTCATTTCATCACAGAGCGTCACACTGGCCTCTGGAGGCAGCTGATTGAATTACAGGCCCAGTGACAAAGCCAGCGCGCAGCACATCATTGAGCTATGCTACATCAAACAGGAACGTACCGTAGCGCTATCAACGCTTGGTGTGACAATTGGAACTGATTTGATCATCACCGAGTAAATAGAAATATAATACTATGATTTAGGAGCTGTTTCAAACTAGAAGTTCTTTTTTTGTTTAGGTTACATTGTGAAAATATATTTTCAGCTCTTAAAATAACTTACCAATCATACATCGTTAAATACCTACATAAACATGTAAGTAATGCAACCGATAATAGGTGTTTAGGGAGGCGTTTTACAAGTTACGATTTTAAAAGATAGGCAGGCGAACTGGTATTTATTTATTTTTCTTTTACTGCAATCATGCTATTACACGTTGCTATTAATTACGTTGAAGATACGACCAAATATAATTGTTAATGTTTGTCCAAAAACAATCGTGTTTGTTTACGCAATATCGCGCACATCGCGCATTGCTACGAACTGTATCGCAAGTGACCGCCAAAGTCAAGACCTTGGCCGGCCGATAGGATCTACGGAAATGGCCGTCATAATTACAAGACGCTTGGAAGGGGAAGTGACGTCACATCTGGTTCTGCTGAAAATTGCCTAATTTATGGATTCGTTCGACGATGCTCGCACCGCCCGCTTCCTCCCGACGGATATTGCTATGCCAATAACTCACCCCACCTTTCACATTATTCAGTTTCTGTTTTGAAAATAAAATAAAAGATTGTCCGGACAATTTTTAATTATTAACGTATTGGGACTTCAAGAAAAGAAATTTAAAAACATTAAACTGAGTTAAATATAAAACATCTAAAATTACAAAAAAAACAAATGCATCATAAACCCGATATAAGGATGGTTACTTGTTCATGAAAGTGTGATGTTTCCTCGATAGCTTGGTGATTAGGTAGTTCTAAAAGTGGTGAGATGCGTCTAGTCAAGGGGACGCTAGACACGGGTAGAAGGCCTACCACCACCAGCGCTATCTACGATTACTTCATTTTGAACAAGAACACAAAACTAGACGTAATAAAAGACTTACGCATTTACAATAGTACAAAACAACCCAAGAGATTAATAAATCAAATACATACAAAAATACCCCCGTCACAGCAGACCTGCGTACTTAGCGAGTTTCCAAATCAATGATATAATAATGATATATATGACAAGTTTTATCAATATCTATTGATAAATACGAGACTTAGTTATTTGCCTATTCTCCATAAGATTAAAATGGGAAAGAGTATGCAGGTTTGCTGATGTGAGTAACATTGAAATATTTCTATTTTTTAAGGTATTTCTAGTATCAAAATTTTGACATGAATATGTCTTCGCTCTGGGGGGGTGTTAGTAATTTTTAAGATGGAAAACATGTAACAGGTTTCCATAGAAACTACCAGAGCTATTGTATGGAGTTTTTAATACAAAAGATTAAGAACAGCTGTTTAGATGAACTTAAAAGATTTCATTTAGGCATATCCATGATCTAACCTATTTCCCACAGGGAAGTAAATACAAACTTTTTACTTTGACCACTTATACCAAGTTACATCTGTCCAAAAAATATAGGAGTTCGCCTCTCTATATGATTAACACGGGAAAGAGAATGCATGTTAGCTTCCATGATAAACACATTAACTATGATTTTTAGGCATTTGAAGCATAAGATCTTAACCGCATAGGTAAAATATCAAGTTGTATATAAAAGATATTGATTGATAAGTGAAATATTAATTTTTCTTTATCCCCCATAAGATTAACATTGGAGCCCAAAAATACAATGTACTGTGTTTAGATTTTTTAATATCTCGCTAACCGTGGAGATAAAGAAAAGCTTTAAGGAATTAAATTGTGTAGTTTTTAAAGCTAATTCTAATAGTGGAAGATAAAATTAAAAAAAATTTATATAAATATAATTATATGTAATTTATATAATTACATTACTGTAATTTATATAATTACATATGAAAAACGCAAAAACCCAATTTTTTAGTACAAAACCCCCCAAACTACCCGTTCCGATTGACCGATAAGTCTGGTTTACGACCTCGTCCGAGCAAATGTAGGAATACGTCTCTACAAAATTTGGTCGGACGATTTTTACAAGAGCACAAACACACACACGCATCATGAGACCTACGGTAATAGCTTCTCCGAAACAAACTCAACTGTTCGTCGCTCGTTCTGGGCTCGTTTGGCTTTGCTGTTCCGTTGAATTGCGTACTTATATTTCTACAGTAATTGTCATTTAGTAATTTCATATTTTATTTCATATCTATAGTCTTCAAGCTGTTTACATTTCTTTCTCACACAATTTTAATATTACTTCTCGAGTTAAATTTTATTTTAAAATATGTTCAATTATATTTTGAAATTGATAAATTACTTGTTTTAATTTTTTCATAGCTATGTGGCTTATAAGTGATAGCGGCCCGTGCCTACGCACAGGCGACCAGCGTATTTAGGCACATTCCAATATGTTTTAGTAAAAAATTAAACTTAAATAAGCAGTACTATAAATTTTAATATTAGAGTAAAATATAAGTTGTAAAAAATGTATCTTTATTGCCATAATGTTAATTTAAATGTTGGAATAAAAATGTTTTGAGTTTGAATTTTCCCTATGAGAAATTCGCTAAAACGGATGCAGTATTTCAAATGTATAGTAATTATATGTACTGTAATATATATGATGAAAAATATATTATATATTTAATTCATTTAAACTTTTTATCGAGAAACTTTTCCACTTCATCGTTTTTTAAACTAAAAATGTATTTACTTTCCTAGCTTAGACTTAGATTATGAATATGTCCAAAGGGAATGTTTTCAGTTCCTCTAAACAGCTATGTTTATAACCATATATTGTCACTTCCGATACATATTTTGGTCTGGCGGATTGTCCTAACCCCCCAGGGCTAAGACATATCCATGCCAACATAATATTGACTTTATATGATGACTCCATTTTATGGACGATTTGGAGGAGCCACAATTAGTAAGTGCATTTACCTCTAATTAATTAAGCCTCTTAATACCTTTTTTTGGTTAAATATCGCGTGACATAAAAAATGTCTAAAAAATGTTATATTTATTTGTATTTTAAAAGCCTAATAAATATTTCCCAGGAAATACATAATTGCTATATAGATAAACAGTTTACAGAAGATACTCCTTTTAAGTAGTTAATCTTCGAAAAGATTAGCATCATACATGATATTGAGATATGTCCGTTGTATTCGACAACATCAGTTTCAAAACCCGTATACAGTGATGGCAAACTAATGTTGTTGATAATTTTAACCACGTCATATTATTGTTTCTCAGGATATCTAACAATACTCAAGTTAAACAAACTATGACTGAAAACCTGAACGTATCGTCAACATCCAAACAAGACAAGTAAGAGTATTGTGCAATTAAGTTGTGATTTATTTTTGATGTGATAAGTTTCGTTATGAATGGTCTCAACGAGGCATGTTGTGTCATCATTACTGTTAGGTACAATAGAAAAGGTTGATAACCAAGAATATTACTTATAGTCGTATGTCTAAACAAATAATAGATACCTCCTATCCGTGTTTTGCGTATTACATAGTCAGTTGTAATGTTTTGTTTGGCGTCGCGACTGAGAGCTGAGAGTGAGAGTGAGACGGTGTGGGTTTGTAGGTTTGTGGGTCACTGTGTCAGGGGGCCAGGCGGAGACTTAGCGAGGGAAAGCGGAAGGTCTAGGTTACTTCATCCCGCGACTGTTGCATCACAGGCACAGGTGAATGAGGGGGCGAGCTTCGCCTAGAGAAGGCATACCTTAACAGTGACGTTAGTAGGGGCGAGCTTCGCCTAGATCAGGGTAGTTTTATCATAGCGGTGACGTTAGGAGGGATGTGCTTCACGCAGAGAAGGCAGTACCTAAACAGTGACGTCGGGGGGGCGAGCTTAGCCTAGAGAAGGCAGTACCGGTACCTTAGCGGCGACGTTAGTAGGGGCGAGCTTCGCCTAGATCAGGGTAGTGGTATCATAGCGGTGACGTTAGGAGGGATGTGCTTCACGCAGAGAAGGCAGTACCTAAACAGTGACGTCGGGGGGGGGCGAGCTTAGCCTAGAGAAGGCAGTACCGGTATCTTAGCGGCGACGTTAGTAGGGGCGAGCTTCGCCTAGATCAGGGTAGTGTTATCATAGCGGTGACGTTAGGGGGGGGCGAGCTTCGCCTAGAGAAGGCAGGACCGGTACCTTAGCGGCGACGTTATAGGAGCATGCTAGATCAGGGTAGTGGTGGTATAGCGGTGACTTTAGGAGGGGCGAGCTTCGTCTAGAGAAGGTAGCACTTTAGAAGTGACGTTAAAAGGGCGAGCTTCACCTAGAGAACCTAGGCAGTACCTTAGCAGTGACGTTTGGAGGAAAGAGCTTCACCTAGTGAAGGCAGTATCGGTAATTTTCAGCCCTATAGTCATACATAAACTGTAGTAGTTTACTCCCTCAAGAGCCGAATATGGGCATTTTGCTATTTTGTCATTGGGTTAATAATTAACTAGACCGAGGTATGGACCATACCCTATTGAAACGTTAAAAATGCCGACAGACGTAGAAAGACACAAAACAACACAGAAGTAGACCACAGTATAACGTTGATGTAGTGACGGGGAGAGACCCACACAACCTAGACCTTGGGGGTTCGCAGCGCTACTCTCGCACCCAATGTGGTACTGTAGTGGTAAAATGCAGAGTATTATAATATCTTTAACTCTATAATTTTGACTCTCCAGTTTATCAAGGTGGTTGGTAAGAGCAAAGAGGACATACAAGAAAAATATACTTAAGAGTCTGCATTAGTGGTAGCCATCTTGGATTTTAGTCCCATAAGAGCAATGTTAAATTCTGGCGCCTATATCTCCTTGACCTATTGTCATAAATTAACGGAAGAGGTGTCAAATTAAAGGTATTACAGTCCTCCAGGGCCCACCTTACAGAACCTCTTATTTTCGCTCTCGATAAAAAAACAATAATTTATTTTGTAAAATATTCCTGGATTTTTTTTTATATTAAGTTAAATTTTTGAACATATTAAAAGGTCATGCCCTTGAGCGACGTCTCATCAATGTACTTCCAAAGTTTAACATTGATACTTTGATAATTAACGCCACTACACACGCCAAAGTGATGGTATGTTCTGCCAGAATTTAACATTACTCTTACGGGACTAAAATCCAAGATGGCTACCACTGATGCAGTGCGACTATGTCTGACTCGGATCGGGTTCAGCGGCGCCGGGCGCAGTGCTTCACAGCGCCCGGCTACCATCAGGACTCTGTGTAAGCTATCAGCAATACAGTATTCTGAGGGCAAAGTGGACTCAGTTATGGTTGAAAATACAAATTAAGACACTTAATTGCATTGTTCAGTACTAATATGTAAAATTATTACATATGAATTTCTTAAAGAGCACACGAAATGCTACGGTTCTAAATCTTAATATATACAGAAACTACGAAACATGCGCACAGCTTTAACTTCGGAGAGATATTTTCTGATTAAATTAATTTAAACCGTCATGAATAAACAATCGGTAATTCGATAACATAGACAATAAAGGACGTCATTGACTCATGCCCAAACGCAAGCGTATTCCAAGGCCGTGGCAGTGAGCAGAGAGGGGCTTCGTGAGTAGCGGCGGAGCGAGCATTGCAGCAATGCGTTGAATGGCGGAACCGGTTCCTCTAGGAAGCAGTGTTGCCAAGTCACCGGGGAAAGTGGCAGTCCCCTACTCACTGCCGGAGTGACGGTGAGGGGGGGAAGGTAGCTGACAGCAGTGACAGCCCGCAATCGTCCGTAATTGCCAGCAGCTGGCAGCTGGGCAACTGGCGATGGATGTGTTCTTCTGGGTGTAGGCTGTAGGGATCGGTGCCACACGCTCACACGCTCCGCTCCAGACACAGGACACACCGCAGCCGACAAATTGAACTACTGTATACACCTAAAACCTGCATCGCTTGGCCTACAAGAGTATATACTGTTCAATGGTTGGGCCTAAACCTACCAATGCAGTAACAACTAGGATATGAATTGTGTTATACTGTACTCTCATAATTAATTTACACACTGTTTTCTGACAACATACAGTTTTTCGTTAACCCTCTATCTGGCAAAGGTCCAAAAATGGACCACTATTTTTCAACTGTGAACTGGCAGGATCCATTAATGGACCACTGTGACATTATGCGTATTATCGACAGGTTAAAGCCTGAAAACTGTTTTGAAGCGCTATGATACATACACCATTAGAAAGACGAGATTTTGGGGATTCATTTTCATATATAAAACATTATACAGTGACTAATGATTTGACACAAACATTATAATAAAAATACGTTATTTGAACTTATTACGGCGGGAGACAAATCTCACGAGGTAGTCACAAAATACTTGTTTTTGTCGGCCAATAGAAAAATCACACAGAGTTGCTATTGATGCCATAGCAACCAGAATTTTATGAACTAAAAGTCGTGTATTAAAGGTTTCTTTCTACAACTTAATTGTATGTTGATGTTGTATATTTGTATTCTGACGTTGATAGCTCATTCGTTTAAATATTATACACTTTACAGGCCTAAATTATATTTTTTATTCCTCTTATGTGTTTCATATTTTCTATATGAAAGAAATAAAAAGTTGAAATTTTCAGAATAAATTTGTGGCTTCAGAAAAATGTTCATAAAATTTATATTTTTTTAACCATTTAAAAAAGATTTACATTTCCACGTAGCAAATTGAATTTACCACAACTTTTATATATGAATAAAATGTGTAGAAATTATTTTTGTTCGCTTCATTGAGGACTGCTTTCAAATTTTGCGATTTGCATGAACCAGAGATTCACAAATTTTTTGATACATTGGCCACATATATTTCTGAAAGAAAAACATGCTACATCATATTATTCTACTTCTTTTGTTGAAACAGAATATATATATATATATATATATATTTATTTATTTATTTTTAGAAAAGAACAAATACGGCAAATAGTTTGTTACCACTACCCACTGGCCAGATGTATTTAACTGTACGGTAATATTCCACTAATATTGCGACACTTTACTGACTTTACCAGACGAGATCAGGACTCTGATGATCGCACGACGTCAGAACCGAGAAACCAATACCATTTAGTTTAATTATAATGTATTATGATAATTTGTCACTCTCTTGGGCTACCGTCGTTTTACTCTCTTCGTGGCGTGAAATGACGAAAACAGTTTTAACAGGGCTAGGACTCCATTTTCCGAATATTAATAAAATCAAAACAAGTTTGACAAAATGATTACTATACAGTCGGCTTGGGTGATATCACCGCCAAATTTATTTTTATAAAGTTTTATAAAATTTTTATATTTATTATTTTTTTAGTGTTTTACACTATAAAACTTACTTTAGTCACGAAATACAAAGTAAGTACGGCCGTAGCAGCAGACATGTATGACATTAAACAAATATAAAACTTACTTTAGTCACGAAGTAAAAGTAAGTACGGCCGTAGCAGCAGACATGTATGACATTAAACAAATATAAAACTTACTTTAGTCACGAAATACAAAGTAAGTAAGGCCGTAGCAGCAGACATGTATGACATTAAACAAATATAAAACTTACTTTAGTCACGAAATACAAAGTAAGTACGGCCGTAGCAGCAGACATGTATGACATTAAACAAATATAAAACTTACTTTAGTCACGAAATACAAAGTAAGTACGGCCGTAGCAGCAGACATGTATGACATTAAACAAATATAAAACTTACTTTAGTCACGAAATACAAAGTAAGTACGGCCGTAGCAGCAGACATGTATGACATTAAACAAATATAAAACTTACTTTAGTCACGAAATACAAAGTAAGTACGGCCGTAGCAGCAGACATGTATGACATTAAACAAATATAAAACTTACTTTAGTCACGAAATACAAAGTAAGTACGGCCGTAGCAGCAGACATGTATGACATTAAACAAATATAAAACTTACTTTAGTCACGAAATACAAAGTAAGTACGGCCGTAGCAGCAGACATGTATGACATTAAACAAATTTTCATCTTATTAGGAATGAATAACGATGATTCAAACATAGGTTAAATAAATAAGTTAGGGGAGCCGGGGTAATAAGAGAAAAAATGGGTAGTAAGAGAACCACTAATTTGTATCTCTAAATTTAATAAAAGTAAAAGAATGAAAAAATCTGCAATAAGTGGGCCAAATAGTGAATCTGAACAGTTAATTTGGAAGCTCTCTGAATTTTTAAATTGCAAAAAAAATAATACTCATATTACCCCCACTGACCCCGTGAGAGGTAATAAGAGATGAGGCCGTAATTGTCTTATTTGAAAGTGTATTTAGAGGTTTGTGGGGTGTCAAGAGAAACTTTATAATAAGACAAGCTTTGGGAGAAAATGTTATAGAAAAAGGCATATTTAAAAAAAAGGTTATTACAAATCAAATATTAATCCGCGGAAAATTACACAAATAAGGATTTTTAAATTGTAAATATGCTAGAATATCACAATTAATTTCAGTTTTTGACATCTTAAGCCATTATTGAAAACCAATCAGTGATAAAAAAATATAGTAGCTCAACTTACCTTTTCCTATTACACATAATAAAAGTTTTTTCGTGTTTCTTGGCTAAAAATCCACTATACTAATACTGTAACTCTTGATAGTTTATAGAAATATTATTTATTCATTTTTTATGTTTTTAACTATTAGTTTAAGGATCACACAAACCACTTTACTGATAACATGTACAGATACAGGGTGAATCACTTAAGGTGCCCAATATTGTTTCCAGAAAACCCGCTGGTCCTACAATTATAAAATAAATTTATTCCCCACTAAGCGAACCCCAAGGAATAACGTAAAAATATGTTTAATTCTTTTTAAATACAGGGTGTTCCTGAAAATGAGGTTCACTAGTTCGAATCTCGGAAATATCAAATACAAACATACAGCATGTAATGCATCATATTAAAACTCAAGATAATACAAACATTTTGGCGTATTCCGATTTTGAATACCTCGATTCGTTTCAAAGTGGAGGCCCTTTTAGTGGAAAAATTCAATTTTTTTGAACAATAAATATTTTATAAAAATGTAGGTTACCCTACTCTGATTAAAGAATTCCTTATAAGCTAAGCTTTATTTTGATAGGCAACAAACATTACTTTCTTGAAAACAAGAGTTTTCAAAATAATTAGTTTTTAAAAATATGTACATAGCCAAAACTCAAAAATTTCAAATGTTACCATATATCAAAATAATATCATATCATTTTAAATGTAATGCAAATGAAAGCAACTTTTAAATTCAAACCTTCTCCATATCTATTTTAGTTTTCAAATTATCAAAAAAACTTGTTCTCCTATAACAAACGCATGTTAATTGTTTAACATTTAATTTAATTTAATCATCAGGGAAAATTAACTCTATGTTAATTTGACAGTTGGTTATTCCTCTTTATCAAATAGGTTCAATAATCTAATCTACTCAATTAGTAGTTAATGAACTACAGTTACCAGACAACTTAACTGTTAATTACTTTCTAGCTATCCGATTTACCGAAAGTTTCAACAATACAAAAGCATTGTTATTACATTGTTATTGTATATTATTACAGAAAAGTATTATTAAAAGAAACTTTATTTAAAATAAGCTTCATTTTTTTCTTCAAACCCATCTGCATTCTACCCAAAAATACATTAAAAAATATTATCAACACCTAAAGAGTATTTTCATCAATGGACCACTTAGAGGCCTTTAGCCATTTAGAATTAAGACAGTTGGGGTACTAGGGAAAGGGAACAGCACGCGAGTTGACACATAGTGTAAAGTTGTTTAAATTAATGTTACATTGTGCATTGTTACATCTCTGATAACCCCAACAATGCTCGCGACACAACTACTATCGTTGACGTTGGTCGCGACAACGCAGCAGCAAACAGACCGTGAAGAAAACATTGGAAAGGATAAGTAAGAACATTTAAACTAATTGGGCCAGTTGGATAACTTGTCAGTAACAGTGTATAAAGTATACATATGAAAACCTTTACGCTAGGAATCTTGTCAGACATGATACGTTTCAAAAATTAATTACTGTAGTTAAATTTAGTTACGTTTATTGCAAGTAAGCTAAATAAAACCTATTACGTACTAAATTCAACGAAACCTCGTAAGTAGTTAGAAACCAGGAGAAAGACGCCAGAATCGGCAAGTTTCCTCATAAGTTATCATGGTGATCAAATCTTCCACTTAGCACCATATTTTCTTACTATGTCACTTGCATTAATTCATGAATTACTAGAAAATACCAACCATTTAACAAACAAATTATCTACCTTTCGTTGAATGACTTTCTCCACTAAATAAATGTCCTTATATTTTGTCATTAGCAATGCTTCCTTATAAAACCCACCTGTAATCATATTACCTCTGTCATCTTTATTTCTGCTATTGTAAACAACTCATTTGTCCAACTGGGTGTACGGTACACCCTTTACTTAACACATGTTTATATTTTGAAATCCTCACAACCCCCACTTTTAATTTTGGTTTTCCGGTTAATGTTCATACAATTGACTCAACCTCCAATAAAGTCTTGAATTTTTTTTATCCACAGCATTCGCCTTTATACCTGTTGTTCTATTGAGTCTATCATTATATTTTTTTTCTTTAATACACTATGGAAAACATCAAACTTTTTATAGCTTCCTTCAGCAGAAATTACTCGAAATACAGATTCATTAATTCTACTGCAATTGCAGATTTAGTAGTAGAAAAGGTGTGATAGAGATTAATATTGAACTCTTTCATAGGGGTATGAATAAGTATATTGTCAATTCTGTACCATTATCATATTGAATATTCTTCTCACTAACAGTGAGCATTAATTGTATTTATCGCTTATGTTACCAGTTGTGTTTTCTTCTCAACGGCATAAGCTACCACAGAAAATGTATCCATTAAAATTAAAGTACCTGGAGACCGAGCTTTGCTCGGATGGAATAAGACCATTTTAAGGGAATAAATATAATACAAATAGTTTAATAATTATTGTTTTAATTATGTCGGCGACAGCACATTATGTTATTAGTCGATTTCTTAAAAAAATGATAGTTGTTTATTGAACAATTTTTGAGCAAACGTGTTTTTACTAACATGCATAAACTCCAAACAAAAATTTATGGGCCTCAGTCGGAGATCGATCTCACAACCTGTAAAGCATGAGTCCGCCGCGTTGGTAATGAGCTAAAACACAGTTAACCTGCGACGTTATTCAGCATATTTTACGCAGGCGTTATTGTTGGAGCTATCATAATTTGTACGACTATAAAAATAAACTGTGGTCAACAAATTGTGTTAGATACGGAATGTGGTTTAAAAAGCAAAAGGGAAATTTAATTTACACCAATTGGTTTTTTAAAGTGGCTTCAAGCAATACAATGAATAGGTTTTCTATCAAAACACGATATATTTTAATACTTTTCTGATGTTGATGAAAGTTTGTATGATTGTTAAAAAAAATTGTTTATGGTAGAAAATCATACTTTCAGTGTTCCTCACAGCAGCAAACCTGCACACTATTTCCCATGTTAATCTTATGGAGAATAGGCAAATAATTCTCATGTTTATCGACCGATTTTTTTAAAACTTGTCATATATTATTATTATATTATTGATTTGGAAATTCGCTGAGTATGCAGGTCTGCTGCGACGGGGTTATTATGTATCTATGTTGATCGCCCGCTTGATTATAATAAATTTGAGACTTTCAAGACTAGTTTATCTTATTGTATTATCTCAAACTAAATCCACTCTACTTACTTTATCATTTGTCAATATAATATTAAGCATGTTTTGTTTTTATTATTTTTTAGGCCGATTCTCCCAGAATAGTTGAAAGAAAGTTGTCAAAGTGGCACTACGTAAAATGTTGCCAGCTAACAACCATTATATTAAGCAAATGAAACATTTGCCTACTTGAAAAAGGATAAAAAATAACTTACGTGTTAATTCTACCGGTTGTTGCAAAAGGAAGCCTACCTGGAAGCAATAAACAAATATAAAATTAATCATTCCAGGACTAAAAAGTAATTAGAATAATCCATCCAAGCATTCCAACTAGTGATGTAAAATACCCGGGTATTTGAAACTCAGGGGTAAATATCCAACATCGATAAATACTCGGGTATTGAAATTCATTTATATTCACCCCTATATATATTATTGTTATCATTACATGATAATAATTAGGATAGACTACAACACCTTTTACAGTAACTTGAAGCTTTGCTAGTACCTTTTATTTAATGATTTAGCACTTAAAAAAGTTTGTAAATAAGCTTGGGGTTTCATGTCTTATATCGAGTAACATAAGTTAAATTTAAATTACTAAAAATAGTATATTAAAAAGGCTGTGGTTAATTCAATTTTTATAAATTTATAACCAAATAAATGACATAAACAAAAGTATTTTAAGTAATAAATATCCAGGAATTGTTGGGTATTTATGATGCAATAAAAACAGTTGAACTTGCCATGAAGAGTGTTATAGCAATAAATGATTGTGTATAACATTACTCCAAAACAGTTAAAATTATTTATAATATTATTGTTATGCAATATCAAAATCATTCACATTACCATGGAATGTTATTATGTACAAAGTTGAAAGAACTTGTTACAAGTTACAACCACTGTCCTACAAACCGGAAAGATAGACCTAAGGCCTCGCAGAATAATAAAAGTAATTAAACTTATCTGTGTAACCACTTAGTTGGAAACAGTAATATATTTGGATAAACCTACTAAAAATATGTATCTCCTGTTTATTGGTCTTTTTAATATAATTTAGAAAGATTGATTGTGCTAGATTCAAAAATTTTGTATTACAAGTTTAATTAGTTTTTTAATTTGATACCAACAAAAGATCTTGAACAAATGCTGCCATCCTACAGATTGAATTTTAATTTTCTTAAGTTGTTTACACATAGGCCACTACTAGGTTAAATTTTCCTGTCTTTCTAAATAATAATAATTACTTTAAAAATTATTTTTCTTCGCGCTTTCAATAAAATTAATTCATCTATCATAGAAATTTAAAAAAATCATAAGTAGTCAGGACCAGTGCAACCATGCGACCAGGGTATTTATGCAGATTATGCTTTATGCTTAGAATAAAAATGCTAAAAGGGACTATATGTAATTAAGTTGATACATTTTATTAAGATTTTATCATCCCTACAGTTCAGTAATTATAATAAAAAATCGCAATCTTCTTTAAATGAAAACAAATTATAAATACCCAGGACCTGGGTATTTATGGCGATTATACCCAGAAGTAAAATGCTATTAGTGACCATATGAAATTTTGTTTGACACATTTTATCATCATTTTACTATCCTTACAGGGTAATAATTGCAAAATAATATCTCAGTCTTCTCTAACTTTAATAAAAATTATAAATACCCATTTTGGGTATTTACCCGGGCCTAGGGTGAATACTTAATTTATATTTACCTACCCACTGGGTATTTACCCGGTTCACATTACTAATTCCAACACGCCATTACCAATTTACGACAAACTGTGTAGGGGTAAACGATATGTTCTGTTCATATGTTGTATAGTAAGCTAATAATATTATATAATGATTTGGGTTACGAAGAAAATAAAGTAATAAAGGATAATACTGACAGTGGCATTTATTTTGATAACTTTAGTTTGGTTTAATATAAAGTACAGTATATTAAACCAAACTAAAATGTTTAATTATAAACGCTATTTAATTGTCCAACAAGGACAGCGAGACTATGAGTTTGCATACATAATTGTAGAGAGTAGATAAAAGAGAACATAACGATTTGTTTACAGTATGTGCGCGTGCTATTGTGGGACGAGTAGTTCGCATTCAGCTGGCTGGCGTACACAGCGCGCACATGTGACACCACGATGTGATAGCGATGCAGCAATGCGCCCGCTACATGTACGAGTAGCCTATAACATGTCTCAATGTCAAAATGTAACTAAACAATTGTGGAGGTTATAGAATGTCAATTATTTTAATTTAACATTGTTCTTATGAGAAATAAACGGAAAATGCGTGAGTGTTGTAGATTCTTAAATTTCCCTCAAACTACGTAAATAATTTTTAAAAATCGCTTTCAAAATGTTACAGGAAAACTCAAAACTTCACAAACAAAATAACGGACCAGTGTTCGAAATGTCCAGTACCCCGACAGGTGTTGCTGATCACCGCGCCGCGCCGCGCCGCCCGCCAGTAACCACAGCAAGGCGGCTGCGAGGAACTTTCCACCTTATGATCCTCAACCACCGATCGTAGTGGCTGACTTTATATTAAGCTACAATATTTTGAATTACGTTGTACCAACTATGTTTTTCATGTTTTTATATGTTTTACGATATCTTTTACTGAATACTAACATAGATGAACGGCAATTGACGTAGTAGGTACTGCCATCCTAGATAGCGCTAGTCTCGCAAATGACATTAATGACAAATTGACACACCTGACGGCGTCACAGAGGCCTAGTTCACCGCTAGATCCGACAGATAGCAACACTTGTCCTGAGATTTTATCGTCTTCACTAAGTCCCATAAGGTGCCTCCTCTCTTTATAATCCATTACTCTCTGATACTAATACTTTAAAAAGTGGTTAAGCTCCCCACATTTTGACTAGAATAACAGTAGAATGTTAGGTAAACCGCTTTCGAGAAAGAACAAAAAATGTCTAAGCTTAATCACAAGCTAAAAGCATACGAACAAAGTTTATTTAAAGACCTATTTTGCTTGTTGATATTTTTTATCTCTGCCCATCGCCATGGGCTATGGGGCCTGTGCGGTAACAGTGACGTACCGTAGCGGAGAGGTGCCACTCATGATCTGACAGGAGTCGCTAACCACTGGTCTATCCAGCAACCTTTCATTTCAAATTTACTGTATACATAGGCTAAGTTTCCTTCTCTTTCACTTATGTAACTATTCTGTGCTTAACAACAATTCAGTAAATTATATCTGACAAAATCCGAATGTATAAAACAGATAAACGAAGAAACGTAGTAAATGTATACATATAACTTGTTGGTTGAAGGTGGATGATTAAGATTCGGATTTCGTCAGGTAAAATTACTCAATTCTTGCCAACCACAGAAGCTTGATAAGATTGACGAAAGACAAAAAACCTTTTTATTTGCTGGATATGATACATGATAGACTACACTATAAATCATGTAACAACTAGTTTTATTTAATAAGTACTGACACAGATAACGTATGACCTTTGTGGGAGGAGGCGTCAAGTCGCCCAACCGTCAGATCGACAGATTCACCGAATTCTTGGGGGCGCTCTGAAGGCTTCTTACAAATGGAATTTTTTTGTTAGTTGGATGATGTTTGGACATCCGCAGGGGCCGTTCGAATCTATGATATGACGTGTACGCTCGCGACGGATCACCAATTCTTTTTTAATCCACAATGAATCAAAGAGGAAGAAAGGCGAATTTTGCGGATGCACCTTTCGTAGCCGCCAATCACATACTCGAGTTTCATAAATATTTACGCTAATTTATAATTAGTCGAAAATTAGCATTAATTCAAAATATCTGGTCCTACAAAGTTCCATACACTATTGGCATCATCTTCAAACAAAATAATAGGAAAGGAGACACAGGTACATTACACAAGACGACCGAGTCAGCGGTCTGCGGATTTCCAGAGGAATTGGGGCCAAGAACTCTAGTCAAGGACATGACGAATGAGAGTGATTACCAAGACCGCAGCAGCACGGGACTGTAACAATCGCAGGACTACCACCTGATTCAACTCCCGAAAGAAAATTTACCTTCCGAATAGTACGCGGTTCTAACCGAATGGGCTTCAGGATGAATAAGAATTATTACCTATAACGTTAAGTTAATTAATATATAACAACGTCACGTAAACGCTAGTTCATATTAAATTTCTGGCATATACGTAGAATCTTAAGATATGAAAATAAGCCTTTCTCTAGTTTATGTTTTAGAAATCCTATGAAACAAAAAAGTGATAAAATATTAACATGGTACGCTTTGATGCAAATGAAACGCCTTTCAAATGCGATTGTACAACTTAACAAACGCAATCCGTTGTGTGAACAAATGCTTTTGAAACATATTTTGGTATTCTAACGATTCCCTTTGGAAAGTTAAACACGATGTTAAATCTTGAAAGCGACTATCTGAATTATTTAAAACCCACAAACCTACGATCTAACTCAATCGTGTTGATTATATGCATTAGACAATATGGCAATAATTCTAAATTATATTACCAAATGTATTATAGAACAAGTGAGAGATTTATTTACTTAAATCAGATTTAAGTAAAATTATCTTTCTTTCGGAGTTATTGCATTGTGGTAATACAAATGTTTATTCATTTTCGTAAAAACTTAAAACTAAATAGATTAGGTAGTTAAAAAATATGATATGTGGTGATGTTATAAAATCATTGAATTTGAAACTCCCTTTTTATGCATTCTGTAATGTATTGCAACTTTCGGCATAGGCGCTTTAGAAGCAGCTGTGTTATAGGGGAGAAGTGTTTATGATATCGTAGGTAAACTATTAAAAAATATAAATACTGACCGTAGTTTAACTTTAAGAATAAACCTACTTATATCATGACTAAAAACGAGAAAAACTAAAGCAGAAGACGAAAACCTATGCAATAGCGTTTACCTTATATACAGTACCTATTACATTTATATTTAAACATACAGTAGTTAACTAAAGAACCCTTAGTTCCGACATGTAGAATCTACGGGTCGGGATATACGTAGTAGGTTGATGTCCAGTGGCACATCCTACGACCATCCACAACTCATGGGTATCACACTCCGTCCTACCTCCGCATTGTGTTGCGCAGCGGGCTCCTTGATTGAGTTAGCTGTATCACCACAACGATGACCTACTACTGGTTGCATTGAGATAAAATGAGTGCGTGACTAGCCTGTAACTTCGAAGGTAGTAAAATGGTCTCATTTGATTTCAACGCAACCAGAAGTTGGTCATTGTTGGGAGAAGCAGTTAAGTTACTTACTTACAGTTACAACTTGTATTGTGTTGAACACAATATCCTCCTAAACAGACTGTGGAATTACGGAGTCCGTGGCTTACCCCATAGATGGTTAAAGTCATACCTCTCTGGAAGATCACAGCAAGTTCAAGTCAATGGAGTTATTTCACATACAACAGATTTTTTGATATGGTGTCCCTCAGGGATTGATCCTCGGCCCCTTCTATTCTTGGTGTATGTGAATGACCTAAATTCATTCATTCCAAGAGGACGAATTGTCCAATATGCAGACGACACGACTCTCTGTTTCAGTTCAAATAAAATTGAGCAAGTCGAAATTGTTTCCTTTAATGAAATAAATTCTTGCATTCAATACTTTGAGAACAGAAATCTCAAAGTAAACCCCTCAAAATCATCTTGCATGATATTCGGAGGCAGCACCACTCTGAATTCATGCCACCCGACAGCAATGATAGATGATGTCGTCATCGAAGAAGTCGGGTGTACAAAATTTCTCGGAATGCTCGTTGATAACGAGCTGACGTGGACAGATCATGTTGATAGTGTCTGTGGGAGGATCTCTTCAGCCTTTTACCTGCTGAGAAAACTTTCTACGCAATGTCCCACTGATTTGTTGCTTATGGCGTATTACGGATTTATTCAATGCCATCTATCATATGGTATTGCTCTGTGGGGAAATTGCTCACAGAAAAACTTCAACCAGGTTTTTGTTCTTCAGAATAAAGCCAAACGAATTATTGCAAAACTTAAATTTAGAGAGTCGTGCCGGGATGCCTTCCGGAGTCTTGGGTTGCTAACGCTGGCTGAGCTGTACATTCTAGAAATAGCCCTCTACTGCAAATTTAAAAGAAACCCGATCCAGGGCGTAGAAGTACATAGTTATGAAACAAGATCTAGAAACGTGTACAGATCAGCACAACACAGGTTGGCTATTACGGCACGCCTACCCTCTCAGGCGGGCGTTTCCATTTTAAACAGAATTCCGGAGGGTATCCGATTCGAAAATTGCCAATTGAAATTTAAATCAAAATTAAGACGCTTTTTAGTGTCGAACGTGTTTTACTCTGTGGGTGAGTTTATAGATTACACATCAACGGCTTGAGTTTTCAGTTTTAATGCCTCTAAAATTTAACGTCACTTGAAATTTTACTGTTATCTGGTTGTGCCTATCTTTAATTTATCTATTGTGTATTTCTATTGTTAATTGTGTTTTATAAAACTCAAATTTAGAGTTCTTTTAATTGTCTGACGCATGCTATGCAATATTTGTATTGTCTACAGCAATAAAGAGTTTATTATTATTATTATTATTAATCGCGGAGCATGGTGCGAAACACACTACGGAGGTTCCTACCTCCGTAAACACCCCTCTTAACAAGGATAAATAAACCATAATCAACCATACACACAATAATAGCGTTATTATTTTGTCGAAATAAAAGAACAACAGGAAAATGACTCGCATTAGGTAATGGACATGAGCGGGCAAGGCGATGATTTGGCAGTGCGCTAATATCACGTCACAGACCTTGTCCTCGATACCGACCCGACCTCACGGTGACGCGACGGCTGTTCTTCGACCACCACCATCACACAACCGCATCTGAGGCTTAACAGTACCATGGTTGTAACCGAGCTTAAAATAATATACAGTAGTCATTGATTGCATCTTTACTACGATATAAACTTGATTACAAATACAAGGGTAAATATTTCTACACTTTTATGTTCAAAAATAAAGACATAATATTACTAAATAAAAAAATGTTTTAAGAATTAGTTTCAAACCAGAAATGAATTATTATTCTTACATTATATCACGTCATCGTCTTCACATGTTCTGCAAGCATCAGAAGCGTCAGGTGTGTGAGTTTGTGTGTGTGGCTGACACATGAACGGCCCCGTCACATTCGTGTCGATAACACGCACGGAGAGGGGGGTGAGTCACCTGTCAAAAACAGCTGGCCGCATCGATTTGCAAAGTGACCTACGCAATTGCGCGCGCGCCGCTGTCACCTCGCCACGTGGCACGTGCATCGTGCACTCTGTCACTTCATCGTACGGTCACTACTACGTCGGGACCTCTCCTGTTACATGATAGTTTAATCAGGTTTATTGGTAGAAAATAGTTGGGCAATTTTAAGACCAGGGCCATTTTTGTATACATCCGAATAAGGAACGGGCTTCACTTCGGATAAAGGACATCTATCTGTCTAGATGTTGGGTTTATCGGTGTCGAATTAAGGCTCTCACCTTTAACAAATCGAATATGACCTGGCCAACGAAAAATGACCTATATTTACACTATCAATAACCAGACTAACTTCGGCAATATCGCGAGTATTATGATGTAACTCAACGTGTATAGGAAATGTCTTGTTATATTGTGTTCTTTTTAGTGTATGCATTGATTATGCCATCCAATGTTGATCATTTAAATATATTATTAGACAGTAACACTAAGTTTTCATCATTAAATTCAGTTTATTATGCATTTATTTTTAAGAAAAGACTGTGCGATAGAATGGAGCAATGAGTTGGTGTTTGAGTTTTTTATGTCATCATTTATAGCCATATCATTTACCAACGCCTTTTCTTCAACGCAAATCTTGGTACAGAGTACGATTCGAAAACGGTGATGGGCTCCACGGCCCACGCGCCGTGTAACACTGGCTTTACAGTACTTGGCTGATGTCGTCGGACCTGCTACCGGTGTAGGCCTACACTGCACAGGTACACCTCGCTCACAGCTGTGACCTCGTGCCATATACCGCCTGGGTCCCGCGGTGTCGCAACAATCCTGTCACTCACATTACCGCGTCTTCAAACAAACATGCTAATGGGTTTCTAACTTATAGAAAAATTAACCTGACGAAGTACTGTAGTATAGATCAAATTATTGACTACAAGTTTTATTGCCTTATTGATCCCCCTTAACTTTTGATATTAATAAAGTAATAGTAAGAATACTCTTAATAGTAATAGTATTGCCGATCTGATCACTCATCACGCTTCACACCTCGCGTGATCACCACAACAGAATCCTGCAAGTGGCTTACTATCGGGGTGTAACAGCAGGACGGTGGTCAGGTGGCTAATGGTCACCGATCTGATCACTCATCACGCTTCACACCTCGCGTGATCACCACAACAGAATCCTGCAAGTGGCTTACTATCGGGGTGTAACAGCAGGACGGTGGTCAGGTGGCTAATGGTCACCGATCTGATCACTCATCACGCTTCACACCTCGCGTGATCACCACAACAGAATCCTGCAAGTGGCTTACTATCGGGGTGTAACAGCAGGACGGTGGTCAGGTGGCTAATGGTCACCGATCTGATCACTCATCACGCTTCACAACTCGTGTGATCACCACAACACAGCATCCTGCAAGTGGCTTACTATCTGGGTATAACAGCAGGACGGTGGTCAGGTGGCAAGTCGCTGTGCAGACTAACCAACTGCCGACCTCAGAATGCGTCTCACCGCCCGAACTACGATGAGGAGGAGAACACACACCACACACGCGTGTGACCAACCAACTGCAGACCTCAGAATGCGTCTCACCGCCCGAACTACGATGAGGAGGAGAACACACACCACACACGCGTGTGACCAACCAACTGCAGACCTCAGAATGCGTCTCACCGCCCGAACTACGATGAGGAGGAGAACACACACCACACACGCGTGTAAACGTTGTGTCGCTGTGCAGACCAACCAACTGCAGACCTCAGATTGCGTCTCACCGCCCGAACTACGATGAGGAGGAGAACACACACCACACACGCGTGTAAACGTTGTGTCGCTGTGCAGACCAACCAACTGCAGACCTCAGATTGCGTCTCACCGCCCGAACTACGATGAGGAGGAGAACACACACCACACACGCGTGTAAACGTTGTGTCGCTGTGCAGACCAACCAACTGCAGACCTCAGATTGCGTCTCACCGCCCGAACTACGATGAGGAGGAGAACACACACCACACACGCGTGTAAACGTTGTGTCGCTGTGCAGACCAACCAACTGCAGACCTCAGATTGCGTCTCACCGCCCGGAACTACGATGAGGAGGAGAACACACACCACACACGCGTGTAAACGTTGTGTCGCTGTGCAGACCAACCAACTGCAGACCTCAGATTGCGTCTCACCGCCCGAACTACGATGAGGAGGAGAACACACACCACACACGCGTGTAAACGTTGTGTCGCTGTGCAGACCAACCAACTGCAGACCTCAGATTGCGTCTCACCGCCCGAACTACGATGCCTGCATAAGAAGTAACACGATGTATATTAAATATAGAAATGAGATTTCTTAAAGTGTGCTAAGCTATGTAAATGCATTGTTGTATACATGGAACGTTGGTTCAGTCGTTGAGGATACAATACAGTCATCTTTCGTTTAACGCAACGTCCATAATGTGCTTATGAGCAACAAATCAGAGAAAGAATTCGAGCAACAAGCATACATCTGGACGGATAAGCCAATGGAGCACTCGTCGCCAGTCTTTCAAAATAGATTTTACAACATATAGTTTTTGTATACTGTTCTATTAATTTATATGAAGTAGTTACTTACTTATACTGTATATTATTATTACATGTTGATTTTTGATTGGTGTTACAATGAATTATTTTCAGCACATTTCACAAGGTATAACATTTAACAAAACACGATTATAGATCTTTTCTTTTTATAGATATAAAATTTTATGTAGATACATAAAATTTGAAATGCTACCACGATACTTGGGACATCTAAACTAGGAAAATTGTTACATTCTTCGTTTGGATTTTAATAGTTTTTTTTAAACAAATTAATACACAATAATCCGATAGGATAAAGTAAAAACTCACGTCTTCCAACACTACTTATTTACACACTAGTAGATAGAGAGTGGAGGTTTGTATCAACTTTAAACACTAATTACAAGCCCGAAGGTTATCTCTGTGTGATGTAATGTAATGATTATGTAATATTCATATCAGTAACACGCTAGTGAGGTGCGGTCTGCCGATTATTTTTAATTATCCCTGCGGTCCTAAAACAAAGCTTTTGGAAACTATTCGGAAATTAACGAAGTATTTTCAATAAAAGTACAATGTGATATATTAACAAAAATATTGATTTAATTTTATATCCTTTTGCACGATATTTTGCGAACATAAAAAATCTAAAGATTTTCATATTACAGTATAATATTATTTCTTAAGTCTTGATTTATGTTAAGTATAATAGGAACACAAATGTATATTAAGTAATTATAGTATTATAGTAATTACTATAATTTATCTATAATATTATAAAGAAGAGGTGGTTTCTGTATGTTTGTGGGTTTGTTGTGGCAAGTAAACGCGAAAGATACTGAACCGACCGGTTTGAAATTTTACGCAAAGGTAGATCTTAAACTCATGCAACACATAGGCATATTCATTTCCTTAAAAATCCTCTCGGGCTACGCCCCATGAAAATCCTAAGTTTCAATGTTTACATTTTTAAAGAATGAAAACATAAAACTACTTGAATTTAAACAGCTGTAAACACCACAATTTGACAGTTCGGGAAGAAGAAGAATAAAGAACTGCCGTGACCGTCCTAGGTTTCAAGGGTTACTTTTTCTAATGTCAACATCCGTTTACACTACATTTTGACAGTTCCGGAAGAAGAAGAAATTTAGTTGATTTTTACAGAAATGAAATGAAATTTGCAGATAAACTGCTTGATCAAAATTAGTGAATTATTAGTTCAAAATAGTGGAATGGTACAGTTTAAGTTTTCTCTTGATGACTGTTTCTATTACATTAATCCTTATCCTCTCCCAATATTTGACAGATGTTACTTTGTCATGTTGTAGACACTCGTGTTTCGTCATTTTGTAAACAATAAAGAATTAATTAACAATAATTTAAATATATCAGTAGAGCCTGAACCTCTCAGCCTTTTCTACCCGTGCGACGAACTTATACGTACGTTATAAAATAAAGAGTATTGTTATTACTATTCTTTCTTTCGCTATAATATTCCCTACTTAATATATTAACGGAATAGCATCTTAACGATGAATGTTTTATTTATTTGATAATGTTTTCTTACTTAGGAGTTAACTAGAAATCTTTATCATACGATTATATTTAGACGAATGCACCCCCTTATTGACATATGGAATAAAATCAAAAACCTAAACAGTTTAGACAGTAAAATGCATAGTTATTGTTCCAGTTTTCTTCGAAGGTCTTAATTAAACCGCTAATTAATGGTCATAACGCTAACGAAGGAGCGTTAACGTCACCGCCTCGTTACGCTAACGACATCCTGCAGGATCTGCTTACAGCTGCCAGGACCTTCGCAGTATGTAACAATGCCGAATCAAGAGGCACACAAGATATTCCCATACGGCGCCTGGGAAGCATATCATAACCGCCACATTCAATGACTTTAATTTTCCTAAATAAATTCTATCTAAATCTGTTGTCCCACTAACTAAATCGGGTTTCCAACTTAAAACATACTGCGATTCTAGCAACCCACTGAGACTCCGAATCACTAAAAGTAACTGATAAGTGGACATGGTGTTTGATCAAATAGAATATACCCTTCACCTACACATTATCGTCAGTGGTCGTCATTGACGGAGGAGATTTGTGCAACAAAGGTACCACAAACAACTTGTAGAGGTCATCCGTCCACTTACCAGCGACCCTTGGTTCCCAGAAGTAAAGCGTCTCTAGAGCGAAGTTTATAGGTATTTTACGATTGTCAACCTCAGCACACAGTCGTTAACGTGAAATATATCCGGGTCTAGACAGTCATGACACTCTCCCTTCCTACTCGACACGACGACACAACCTTCCACAGGAGCAGGTTGAGGTTATGTGTGGGGAAAGTCCACTCTAACAATCATTCAAACCGACAGATCCAGAGTAACACGGTCATGAGACTCGCTTTGGCCGCTCGACACGACGACACAACCTTCCACAGGAGCAGGTTGATGTCATGTGTGGGGAAAGTCCACTCTAACAATCATTCAAACCGACAGATCCAGAGTAACACGGTCATGAGACTCGCTTTGGCCGCTCGACACGACGACACAACCTTCCACAGGAGCAGGTTGATGTCATGTGTGGGGAAAGTCCACTCTAACAATCATTCAAACCGACAGATCCAGAGTAACACGGTCATGAGACTCGCTTTGGCCGCTCGATGCGACGACACAACCTTCCACAGGAGCAGGTTGATGTCATGTGTGGGGAAAGTCCACTCTAACAATCATTCAAACCGACAGATCCAGAGTAACACGGTCATGAGACTCGCTTTGGCCGCTCGATGCGACGACACAACCTTCCACAGGAGCAAGTTGAGGTCATGTGTGGGGAAAGTCCACTCTAACAATCATTCAAACCGACAGATCCAGAGTAACACGGTCATGAGACTCGCTTTGGCCGCTCGACACGACGACACAACCTTCCACAGGAGCAGGTTGATGTCATGTGTGGGGAAAGTCCACTCTAACAATCATTCAAACCGACAGATCCAGAGTAACACGGTCATGAGACTCGCTTTGGCCGCTCGATGCGACGACACAACCTTCCACAGGAGCAGGTTGATGTCATGTGTGGGGAAAGTCCACTCTAACAATCATTCAAACAGACAGATCCAGAGTAACACGGTCATGAGACTCGCTTTGGCCGCTCGATGCGACGACACAACCTTCCACAGGAGCAGGTTGATGTCATGTGTGGGGAAAGTCCACTCTAACAATCATTCAAAACCGATAGATCCAGAGTAACACGGTCATGAGACTCGCTTTGGCCGCTCGATGCGACGACACAACCTTCCACAGGAGCAGGTTGATGTCATGTGTGGGGAAAGTCCACTCTAACAATCATTCAAACCGATAGATCCAGAGTAACACGGTCATGAGACTCGCTTTGGCCGCTCGATGCGACGACACAACCTTCCACAGGAGCAGGTTGATGTCATGTGGGGAAAGTCCACTCTAACAATCATTCAAACCGATAGATCCAGAGTAACACGGTCATGAGACTCGCTTTGGCCGCTCGATGCGACGACACAACCTTCCACAGGAGCAGGTTGATGTCATGTGTGGGGAAAGTCCACTCTAACAATCATTCAAACCGATAGATCCAGAGTAACACGGTCATGAGACTCGCTTTGGCCGCTCGATGCGACGACACAACCTTCCACAGGAGCAGGTTGATGTCATGTGTGGGGAAAGTCCACTCTAACAATCATTCAAACCGATAGATCCAGAGTAACACGGTCATGAGACTCGCTTTGGCCGCTCGATGCGACGACACAACCTTCCACAGGAGCAGGTTGATGTCATGTGTGGGGAAAGTCCACTCTAACAATCATTCAAACCGATAGATCCAGAGTAACACGGTCATGAGACTCGCTTTGGCCGCTCGATGCGACGACACAACCTTCCACAGGAGCAGGTTGATGTCATGTGTGGGGAAAGTCCACTCTAACAATCATTCAAACCGACAGATCCAGAGTAACACGGTCATGAGACTCGCTTTGGCCGCTCGATGCGACGACACAACCTTCCACAGGAGCAGGTTGATGTCATGTGTGGGGAAAGTCCACTCTAACAATCATTCAAACCGATAGATCCAGAGTAACACGGTCATGAGACTCGCTTTGGCCGCTCGATGCGACGACACAACCTTCCACAGGAGCAGGTTGATGTCATGTGTGGGGAAAGTCCACTCTAACAATCATTCAAACCGATAGATCCAGAGTAACACGGTCATGAGACTCGCTTTGGCCGCTCGATGCGACGACACAACCTTCCACAGGAGCAGGTTGATGTCATGTGTGGGGAAAGTCCACTCTAACAATCATTCAAACCGATAGATCCAGAGTAACACGGTCATGAGACTCGCTTTGGCCGCTCGATGCGACGACACAACCTTCCACAGGAGCAGGTTGATGTCATGTGTGGGGAAAGTCCACTCTAACAATCATTCAAACCGATAGATCCAGAGTAACACGGTCATGAGACTCGCTTTGGCCGCTCGATGCGACGACACAACCTTCCACAGGAGCAGGTTGATGTCATGTGTGGGGAAAGTCCACTCTAACAATCATTCAAACCGATAGATCCAGAGTAACACGGTCATGAGACTCGCTTTGGCCGCTCGATGCGACGACACAACCTTCCACAGGAGCAGGTTGATGTCATGTGTGGGGAAAGTCCACTCTAACAATCATTCAAACCGATAGATCCAGAGTAACACGGTCATGAGACTCGCTTTGGCCGCTCGATGCGACGACGACACAACCTTCCACAGGAGCAGGTTGATGTCATGTGTGGGGAAAGTCCACTCTAACAATCATTCAAACCGATAGATCCAGAGTAACACGGTCATGAGACTCGCTTTGGCCGCTCGACACGACGACACAACCTTCCACAGGAGCAGGTTGATGTCATGTGTGGGGAAAGTCCACTCTAACAATCATTCAAACCGACAGATCCAGAGTAACACGGTCATGAGACTCGCTTTGGCCGCTCGACACGACGACACAACCTTCCACAGGAGCAAGTTGAGGTCATGTGTGGGGAAAGTCCACTCTAACAATCATTCAAACCGACAGATCCAGAGTAACACGGTCATGAGACTCGCTTTGGCCGCTCGATGCGACGACACAATCTTCCACAGGAGCAAGTTGAGGTCATGTGTGGGGAAAGTCCACTCTAACAATCATTCAAACCGACAGATCCAGAGTAACACGGTCATGAGACTCGCTTTGGCCGCTCGACACGACGACACAACCTTCCACAGGAGCAAGTTGAGGTCATGTGTGGGGAAAGTCCACTCTAACAATCATTCAAACCGACAGATCCAGAGTAACACGGTCATGAGACTCGCTTTGGCCGCTCGATGCGACGACACAACCTTCCACAGGAGCAGGTTGATGTCATGTGTGGGGAAAGTCCACTCTAACAATCATACAAACCGATAGATCCAGAGTAACACGTTGATGAGACTCGCTTTGGCCGCTCGATGCGACGACACAACCTTCCACAGGAGCAGGTTGATGTCATGTGTGGGGAAAGTCCACTCTAACAATCATTCAAACCGATAGATCCAGAGTAACACGGTCATGAGACTCGCTTTGGCCGCTCGATGCGACGACACAACCTTCCACAGGAGCAGGTTGATGTCATGTGTGGGGAAAGTCCACTCTAACAATCATTCAAACCGATAGATCCAGAGTAACACGGTCATGAGACTCGCTTTGGCCGCTCGATGCGACGACACAACCTTCCAC
Organism: Nephotettix cincticeps; assembly: GCA_023375725.1. Taxonomy (NCBI): domain Eukaryota; kingdom Metazoa; phylum Arthropoda; class Insecta; order Hemiptera; family Cicadellidae; genus Nephotettix; species Nephotettix cincticeps. The sequence goes on along the minus strand of CM041786.1, from coordinate 43,587,540 downwards.
AGGAGCAGGTTGATGTCATGTGTGGGGAAAGTCCACTCTAACAATCATACAAACCGATAGATCCAGAGTAACACGGTCATGAGACTCGCTTTGGCCGCTCGATGCGACGACACAACCTTCCACAGGAGCAGGTTGATGTCATGTGTGGGGAAAGTCCACTCTAACAATCATTCAAACCGATAGATCCAGAGTAACACGGTCATGAGACTCGGTTTGGCCGCTCGATGCGACGACACAATCTTCCACAGGAGCAGGTTGATGTCATGTGTGGGGAAAGTCCACTCTAACAATCATTCAAACCGATAGATCCAGAGTAACACGGTCATGAGACTCGGTTTGGCCGCTCGATGCGACGAAACAAACTTGCACAGGAGCAAGTTGCTCAGAAGTGTGGGGTGGAATTAGAGAATGTGAAGTTTTAATGAGAGTCTTACAAGTGATCGTCTAATATTTGTTTCTGAACATTAGACGCTATAACGCTTCATAAACAAATTTTAAGCCGCTAAAAAAAATTTAAAAATAAAAAATGGCGAAAGCCTGCTAAACTAAGTCATTGATATATATATACATAAGAATTTTTTGTCAAAACAAAACAACGTTCGTTTTGTTCCTATTGTCATTGTAGGCCTAATGTAAACCATGCATAGTTTTTTTCTGAATAAAATTCTTTTAATTGATAGTTTATTTACTTTCTTTATACTTTTAGTTTACGATTTTGTTCAAAATCAATTTTTTTTCGTAATTCAAAGTTTTTTTACGTTTGATGAGTTTATTGGTGAAATAATAAAGTTATTGTGGTCAAATGTACAAATGTGTGATTTTACTCTAATTTAATGCAATTACACAGATACTTTTCAAAAACTACTTAGCTTACAGTTCTGGGACATGTTTTATTAAATTTGTAAAGACAAATACTATATGGAAAATTTAATCTTCGCCCTATAAATCTATCTGGAATTCCAGGAAGCCCTTGTTTAACTTAAGGTACCAGACCAAAATCTGAGCGATATTTTGCGCTAGACATAAGTCGCTAACAAAGCCTTTCCGGACATATGTTTAAATAGGAGTTTTTCAGTGTTTTACATGTAAAATTAGCTCCCAAAAGTTACCGGATATCTTCGTGAAAAACCCTAATCAAACACTTTTCGACGTATCTTTAAATTCTTTGTGACAAAGCCTGAATCTAAAAGGCTTTATTTAAAATGTTTTTATTTATTTTTGCTTGTAGAAAATGTTTATGTACAGCCAGTCAGTAGAGTTCATGTGACGCCCAAAAATTTCAACAAGGCTTAAATAGATAAACGTAAGAATGTTAATGACTTACGCTAATCAATCCAGGTTGCCATGAAACTGCTTACCTGAAACATAAAAATAATAGCTTAGTCTCTGAATGTTTCCAAATATCGTTATTAATGAATTATGAATATAAATCAGAACAGAGCAATTGTCGATAGGTTGTAAGTACAACGAAGACTTTACCGCAGTTGTCTTGTTAGCCTAATGGTTAGCGTCTTTGATTTCGGTGTTAATGATCATGGATTCAAAATTGGGATTCCCAATTGAGATCTTACAAGCGCTAACCCTTCATTACTGTGTCATACAGCTACCTTAGGTCGCCAACCATGTTGGGACGTGCAGTAATCTCGCTGGGCGGTCGTCTCGCACCGTCAACTGCAGACGTCCCGGTTAATGTACATTGTGCATGGATATCACAACCGCCATATGAACATTTGATGTAAAAACTATTTATTCTTTCACTCCCAACATTATCAGGAATGTTACATTTGATATAACAAATAACAATAGTGTTGCTATTTGTGAATAAAATTTATAACATAAAGTTAAATCCTCTCAAAATGACAAAAAAACTAATGGTTAAAGAGTATTTCGCATGGGTAAGTCTATGAATTTTAAAAGTTTAGTAATAAAAGTCAAGGGTCGTGCAAGATAATCTAAACGACTGCAATGAAAGTTTTTAAGGTACCTATTTTTAAAGTTCAACCCCCTTAACATTCACCCCAAAGACTTGCAACATAAAAAATACCCCTAGCACCAACACATAAATTACCCACCCGTTCACCACACATTCAGGGCCAGTATTTTCCCAGGCATTGTTTCATTTTCGAAGACAGCCGAGTTGCCTGCGGTCACGAAATTTGATTGGTTCTTCAAAGACGGGAGAGATGGCGCCACATGTGTTATGTCAGCTTGCAGACGAACTGACGAAGAGAAAAAGCATCGACCATCCGACTGGCTGACTGGCACCACATCAGCTCCACTACTGTTACTGCTACTGAACACAACATTGCCTACATGCACTAATACTACTACTGTCTATCACTAAATGGTGGGAAGTTTACAAAACACACAACGTAATAATAGAGCGCCAACGTGAATTTTTGTCACTATTTAGCACTTTTACACTTAAATAAACGGTATCAATAGACTAACACATACTTTCCCCCTAAAATAAATTTAAAAATACCCTCGTCGCAGCAGACCTACGTACTCAGCGAATTTCCAAATCAATAATATAATAATAATATACGACAAGTCAAGTGGCCAAAATCTGTTGATGAACATGAGAATTATTTACCTATTCTCCATAAGATTAACATGGGAAAGAGTGTGCTGGTTTGCTGCTGCGAGGAACACTGAGAGTAGGCATTTATACCTTCAGAAACATTTATTTTTAACATTTATACCAACTTTCATCAACATTTGTCCATAAATAAAGGAGATTGCCTATTCTCCTTATGATTAACATGGGAAAAGAGTATGCAGGTTTGCTGCCATGATAAACACATAAACTATGATTTTTAAGCATAAATGGATGAACCTCAACCACATAAAGCTAAATATAAATTTTTATCCAAAAATATTCATTAATATGGGAAATATTAATTTTTCCTTATCCTCCATAAGATTAACATTGGAGCCTCAAAATACAACGTACTGTGTTTAGATTTTTTTATATCTCGGTAACCGTTGGAGATAGAAAAAAACTTTAAGGTACTTAATTGTTTAGTTTTTTAAGCTGATTTTAATGGTGAAAGATTAAATCTAAAAAATTTTTAATTACATATGAAAAACGCAAAAAACCCCATTTAGGAGTACAAAACCACCCCAAACTACCCGTTCCCATTGACCGATATGTCTGGTTTACGAACTCGTCCGAGCATTTGTAGGAATACACGTCTCTACCAAATTTGGTCTCGATCGGACCATTTCTACGAGAGTTATCGTGTTCACACACACACACACACACACACACACACACACACACACACACACACACACACACACACACATATATATATATATATATATATATATATAAATTTTAACGACTATTGTTTTTGGTCTCTTGGCACTTAAAGAAGTAAAAATAACATGGTCCCGGGCTTAAGTCTTACCATGAGAACTACGGTAATAGCTTCTTCCCTATGGGAAATTCGCTAAAAATCTGTAATAAAACTATCACATTCTTCACAGTTTGTCTTAATATCGTTTAATAATTTATTGTTTCAAAAAATAATCACTCAATTTCTGAAAACAACAACAGAAAAAAAGTAAAATTAATTAATAGACTTTTATGGGGGGAATCCCCCCCCCAGTAATGCCATGCTTTTTGAGTTGGTTTTGTTGGGTGATTTGACCTTACGCTTAATACCAAGTTTCATGGAAACGGTTGGAAAATAAGGAGGAAATTGATTTTTTAATATTCTCCATAAGAATAACATTGGGCCTTTCAAACGACGTATTGTGTTTATCATGGATAGTAAATTTAACTTTTCTCTGGAACCGTTAGTCGTAGACAAATAATTCAAAAACTAAGTTGTTTTGTTTTTTTAAGCTGGTTTTAATGGCGCCAGTCACTTTACTTTTATTGTTTTCGCTGAAAAATAAAAAAAAATAATTTTTTACATTTAAAAGCCCACAACTTTTGAACCGACATTTTTACAGACTTTTGGGTGGTGTCAAATTATTTATTACTCTGTGCACTATAAACTATTAATTTTTAATCAAAATCGTTAGAGCAATTTTTTAGAAATTTGGATTTTTCACGTGTTTAAGGGTTTTTAGGGGTGAACTACCCTTAAAAATCAAAAATTCAAAAAATGAAAAAACACCTGGAGATACGGTGAATATATCCATACATGCCAAATTTCATCTAAATCGGACCAACGGGGTAGGCTGTGCTTCTATAGACATCCATACGCACACACACAAACACACAGACAGATACACGGACGACAGACATCACGTCGAAACCCTTTATTTTTGGATTCAGGGGACCCCAAATCGGATATATACACTATCAACTCAAACTTGAAAATTTTGACGAAAACAATACTTTCTCCATATACTATGTATAAGGGGGAAAGTAAAAACGCACAACTTAATGACACTGATGGAATGGCGGTTGCAAATGCTAATTCGTTATGTTACAAGCCAAACCCGTTTTACTGTTCTTCCAATTTTTTAAAGAGTAAAGATACATTATTGTTCGTTTTTCAAAGCTCAAACCACTGAATTGAAACCAAACAATGGTTTTCAATCCAGAAACAATCAATACAATAGTGTTATACGGTAAAAATTTAGATGGTACGTCAGTACATCCACTACCTTGGATTTTTACTACCGTAATGGCATTGTTAAAAACTGTGAAACCTGTTCGTTTCATTCACGAATTTTAAAATAAATTATTGGATTTGTTTGAAATCAGAAGATGTCCATCGTAAAGAATAATTAACAAAGATTTATCCGATTAAAATGTTCATAAAACATTTTGGCGTCAATAATATTTTTAGAGATCATTTTTGGATAATTTTTAGATAAAGACAGTAAAAATCTTAAAATTAGATGAAGCTTTTTACAAAGATTTTTCTTGCTATTTCAAATAACGGTCGTAATATTTTAATATTAATTCAACTAAATCCAATCTATCTAAAATATGACATAACCAAAACTAGAACTTATCTGGAACCAACTTCGAGGGCTATGGACGAAGCGAGCTTCTTAGATATACGACTTTATAACCACTGAAAATTCAAATGAGATCGAGTCGCTTGATATTAAAATAACCTTTTAAATGACACCAAATACAATATTACCAGGTACAAAACAACGTTATACGAGTGTTTAAATTTTACATGGTTTTAATGGGAAGTCTGTGTAGATAAACGATGCCAGTGAATTGGTTCACTGGCACCGAACTTTACATCTGACCCTAACTTTACATATATGGACACAACTAAAAATAAACGGTATCAGTGGACTGACACATACGTTCTCCCTTAATTAGATTAAAAACTACATCCTTTGATAAACCTATCATATTCTTTAAAGTGTATCTGAATATAATTTAAAATTTGTTGATTCAAAAATAATCATCCAATTTTCTAAATCTAATAAGAGAAAATAAGTTAAATTTAAATTTAATAGTTAATTCGGAAAATTTTAAATCGAGTTTCCTTGGGTGATAAAATGACCTTACACTGCACCCCAAGGATCATTGAAAATGGTAGAAAAATAAAGAACAAATTGATTTAAATATTCTCAATAAGAATAACATGGGACGCTCTTAGATAACGTACTACGTTTACCATGGACATTAAATTGAAAATTTCTTTGGAACCGTTAGTTGTAGAATAAATGATTCACTATACTAATTTGTTTAGTTTTACAGCCGGGTTTAATGGTAATTGTCAAATTATTTAAAAAAAAATGTCGCTTTAACAGAAAGTAAAAAAATAATACTTTTGGCATTTAAAAGCCCATAATTTTTAAACCACTATTTTTACAGACATCAGGGTAGTGTCATGTTACTTGGAACCTTAAAAACTATAGACCATAAATTTTAATCAAATCAGGAAAGCAGATTTTGAGAAATTTGTTTATTTTTTAAGGGGTTTAAAAGGGGTATCTAACATTAAAAATCACATTCCACAAAAAATGGTTAAAAATAAAATATTGAAAAAATAAAAATGGTCTGGAGATATAGCCAAAGTGCACCGGTGAATCAGTGTTGTCTCAAGGATTTGTACAGACAGACAGACGTCAGTCCGATGAACACTCGTTAACAAAACAAACAAAATTAAATTGATTGATGGGAGACTAGCCTATTTCCCCCCATCGTAATTTCAAGCTTTTTTATTTTCAGTGATTTGGTTCGGTGATGTGACTTTATGCTGCATTCCACGTTTCATGGAAACGGTTTGGAAATAAGTAAGAAATTCATTTGTAATATCCGTAAGAATAACCATTAATTCAGGGCGCCTCAAAACGGATACCCCCAATCTCAACTCAAATTCAAAAATTTTAACGAAAAAAATGTTTCCCTTTACTACGCATAAGGGGAGAAAGTAATTAGGTATCTTAGTAACTTAGTTATCATATGCCTGCAATTAAGATTATGCTGTTTAAAGTTTAAAGATTATGGGGGAGAAGTCTGGGTAATGACAAATAATTTTGTTGGCGTTCTATTAGGCGATTAGGCTGTAAACTGCAAACCAGTTTAGTGGACACGGTTCGTAATTAATTAAGAAGTGAATTTTGTATCCTCTAAAAGAATATTTTTTGGCGCTCTTGGGAACTAATTTACTGTCCGTGGTTAACCGACGGTAAATTTAACTTCCCTCAGGAACCGTTTGAAGTGGACTATTAATTAAAAATCTGAAATTTATTTAGCTTTATGAGCTGGTTTTAAAGGTGTAAATAAAATTCTTTTCACTATTTCTATTTTAAATAAAAATTATTTTAAAAATATTTAAAAAATTATTTTTTTTACATTTAAAACTATAGTTTTTTAACCGCCATTGTAAAGACATGCGGGTGATGTCATATTATTCGAAATTTTGAGCAGTATGAATCATGAAATAAACTGTGTCAGTAGACTGTCACATACTTTCTTTAATAAAACCAACGTATTATTTTAACGTTTATCTAAATATTATTTAATAATTTGAATTTAATATGTTTTTGTTTCAAACATATCCGATTTCTCGAAATAACAAAATAAACAAAAGTAAATTGATTTTTTCAATCCGATATTTTGAGAAATACAATTGGTGTCATTTTATTTATCTCACAAAGGAATGACTGTAAACCATATAATTTAATCAAAATCATTAGGGCCGTTTTTGAGAAATCTTTATTTTACCCGTTTTTGCGGGTTCTAGGGGTAAAATTCCCTTACAAATAATAAATTTAAAAAAAAACATCCCGAGACACCGTGGATTATTATCTACATTCCCAATTTCTTGAAAATCGGACCAAAGTCTCGTTTCTAGGCTTCCAAACATCCCCACCCGCATAAAGACATCACTAAAACATCCCCTTTTTCGATTCATGGGGCACTAATATCTAGGCTTCTGAACATTCCCACACACATACACAGACATACATCACTCTAAAACCACTTAAACAAGACTAAAACATTTTTTTTTATTGAGGGGGCCCTAGAATGGATATATCCACCAGAAACTACAATTCGAAAATGCTGACGAAAACAATACTTTCTCCTCATACTATCGTTTAGGGGAAGAAAGTAAATTCAAAATTTAAGAAAAACACCTGTAGATAAACGGATATACACATGCACTCGAAACTTCATCCAATTCGGACCAAAAGTAAAGGCTATGGCTCAGTTCATATTCCCACCACGCGCATATTACTTTGAAAATCACATTTTTTGGGTTTAAGTGAAAATTCTTAGGTACTGAAGACTCATAACTACGCGATCTACGAAGTCTTGACTGTGAATTGTACAAATTAGCACTTTAGCACTTGGGTGAAAAAAATATAAATTATGTTCTATTATAATTACTTTAACTTCCTTACACAAACTAAAAAGAAAAGGAAATTCATCAACTAGGCGATAATGAAGCAAAAGCGATAGATTATTGCCTTTTAAAATTACAACAGAGTATGATCGAAATTAACTTGGAATAGGCAGACTACATTGACTCTCAGCTGAAACCAAACCAGTCAGTGATAGTGTATTGATTGCTTAACAGCTCACGTATCAAGCTGACTTCGTCATCAGTTGAAATCGCTTACTTAACCAGCCGTCCGTAACACATGGACTGCAATCATACAAGCCTCTTCGTCACATCAGACGGTTACTGGGCTGCAAATTTGCAAACCTCTTCATCCCACCAGACGGTTACTAGGCTGCAAGCCCAAAAACCTCTTCGTCACACCAGACGGTTACTAGGCTGCAAGCCCAAAAACCTCTTCGTCACACCAGACGGTTACTAGGCTGCAAATTTGCAAACCTCTTCGTCACACCAGACGGTTACTAGGCTGCAAGATTACAAACCTCTTCGTCACACCAGACAGTTACTAGGCTGCAAGCCCACAAACCTCTTCGTCACACCAGACGGTTACTTGGCTGCAAGTTTACAAACCTCTTCGTCACACCAGACGGTTACTAGGCTGCAAGTTTACAAACCTCTTCGTCACATCAGACGGTTACTAGGCTGCAAGTTTACAAACCTCTTGGTCACATCATACGGTTACTGGGCTGCAAGTTTGCAAACCTCTTTGTCCCACCAGACGGTTACCAGGCTGCAAGCCCACAATCCTCTTCGTCACACCAGACGGTTACTAGGCTGCAAATTTGCAAACCTCTTCGTCACACCAGACGGTTACTAGGCTGCAAATTTGCAAACCTCTTCGTCACACCAGACAGTTACTAGGCTGCAAGCCCACAAACCTCTTCTTCACACCAGACGGTTACTCGGCTGCAAGTTTACAAACCTCTTCGTCCCACCAGACGGTTACTAGGCTGCAAATTTGCAAACCTCTTCGTCACACCAGACGGTTACTAGGCTGCAAATTTGCAAACCTCTTCGTCCCACCAGACGGTTACTGGGCTGCAAGTTTGCAAACCTCTTTGTCCCACCAGACGGTTACCAGGCTGCAAGCCCACAAACCTCTTCGTCCCACCAGACGGTTATTGGGCTGCAAGTTTGCAAACCTCTTCGTCCCACCAGACGGTTATTGGGCTGCAAGTTTGCAAACCTCTTTGTCCCACCAGACGGTTACTAGGCTGCAAGTTTGCAAACCTCTTTGTCCAACCAGACGGTTATTGGGCTGCTAGTTTGCAAACCTCTTTGTCCCACCAGACGGTTATTGGGCTGCAAGTTTGCAAACCTCTTTGTCCCACCAGACGGGTACTGGGCTGCAAGTTTGCAAACCCTTTTTGTCACACCAGAAGGTTACTGGGCTGCACGTTTGCAGACCATCACAATCACTAGTTTACCAGCAACTACTGCAATTGCTCTACATTACACTTACTAATAAAGCAGTTGCAACCAATATATTATAAATTCTGTATAATCTACATATCAAGATTTAGGAAATATAGAATACGAAAATTGAAGATCAACACGTCACAATCAGAGACTAAACCTTGAGCAGAAATGACTCCTCAACAACACAGAGTGTTGAGAGTGAGTCAGAGCAACGTGCAAAGCAAACAATGCGCCGGCGAGGTCGCCACAGAGAGAGATTTGTGATCTGGAAAGCTACGGGCCCGACCTTGAGGTAACGAACGACATTAGGGAACCTATAGCCGCGGAGGGTTTACAGCATGAAATTAAATTAAATTAAATTAACTGTCACAAAATAAACATTCCAAACATGCGACATTGTCAATTGCTTGTAAATATGGCTTTAAAAAGAAAACGAATAAACTATTGCCGCGACAGAATAACGATTGTAATAAAAACAGCCACATATTTAATTAGACAGTTTGATTACACTTTTATTGCTGTTAAAACAGGTTCAGAATCATTAAATAAGAAACATAAAAAATCATTGGTTGTATGAAAGCGTTGCCGTTTCTAATGACAACACACAACAGCTACAATCGTAGCCAATAAGCCTCGACTCGGGCCTAACTATGCCCAGTATTTAAATGAGGACGTTCGCATCTCTTTTATTGTTAGGGCTAAAACTGAATGAACGTTTGTATCGTTCAAATTAATTAACCCTGATTTTATTACGCTACACAATGGCCGGTTCTTTTCACAGTAACCGTTAGCACAATGAGGGAGTTTTAGTTATAAGAAAAGTAATAATTTGTCCATAGTAGTGTAATTGTATCCTGATTGACAAGTGCTGGGCCTTGATGCGTTCTGAGTCAACTAATTGCCTAAAACGCTTGTAGTTTGACTCCACTAACTGTCTGTAGTCTGTCGTGTGCGATCTTGGCTTAGCTGGAATACGTACACAACGATCAGGACGAAAAGTTAACATTTATATTCGAGGTATAAATTTAAACGAAAGGTATCTAAGTTTATATAAATAATGAAATCTACGAGAAAATTTCGAATGTGTTGGCGAAAGAAGGAGCCCTAGTATAGTTGTAACTTTCACAAGAAAACATTAAGGAATATAGTTAGCAAACATACGAGTAAATCGTAATGTTAATACACATTATACTGGGTCCGGCAAAAGTAAGCGTCCCGAAAAAATTACTACCATCATTTTTTAAACACATGTAGCAACTTTTCAACACTGATTTACAGATTTTGTTTCATAGTTGTGGTGAGAATAGAATATGAAAATGTTTTGTTATTATTATTATAAATGTCTCCGGAAACATGTGTTCAGCAAATCCCACATACAGTACTAAAATCACACGGAGTTAGGTCTGGGGATCTAGCAGAGCAGACCAGTCAATATTTTCTCTTGTTCCTAATCCATTCAACGAAGCGATCATTCAAGGAATGACATTGAGAGATAGTGATAGCGCGACAGGTAAACAATGACGCTCGCCGGCCTACAGTGGAACGCTGACTTTTTCCTTTAGTTTGGGTGCGAAAATTAAGTTCATTGTTTGTCCAGTGATCACTGTAACAACCATGGCGGACGATGGCGGTATTGTCTAGCAGCCACCATACTGAGTTTATGACCATATTATAAATTTGGTGTCATCGTTTGAAATAATGAATTAATGACCAGAGTACCAGAGTCACTAAATAGAATAAACCGTGTATTGACATTTTTTTAAAGAAATAGAAAAATAGGAAGGTAGTAGTTCTAGTAGTATGTCTAGTCATTAACACATTTTGTATAGTTATACAAAATGTGTTAATGACTAGATCTCTATACAAAAAGAGTTTTTTATTGAGTGTAATACAAATTATGCAATAAAAAGGGAAGATAAAGAATCTTCTAAGATTGACTTGGAACTGTTAAAGGCTGCTGCTGTAATGTCTGTAAGACCGGAGTAATACTAGGATTAAGCCTCTCAAGCTTATATTTTCATTGGAACAAATGTGTTACTGATTTTCATGAATTTTCAAGCTTTCAAATGATTACGGAAGTCTAAAATAAATGAGGGCATTACAATTAATGTTGATTTTAAAATCAATTATATTAACACTAAGTGATAATGCCAAAGATTATATGTAGTTGACGCGACGCCTTCTGATGGATGAGCAGAGCACAGCGGTTGACGAGGTAACCAGGTTCGGAGTCGACCGTTCGTTCCTGTGGGCGAATGAACATCAAACGCTGCCTGCCTCTAAACCGGAGAATTACAGCGAGCTCGTTTGTAATTTATACCGGGCTTAACCGCGCGGCGCGTCTTGCAGTCCCTTTGAGAGTCGTTTAGAGTTAACGACTGAAATCTGAAAAACAAATTACGGTACTCTTGACATTATGGCCATTTGGGCGAAAATTCCGCGAAAAATGAATAAAAGGTATTAAGGGGGTAAAGGATAAGGGGGTAAGTATACATGTTCTTGAGTAAATCCAGCGGCAGAGAGATTAGTTAGGTAGTTAGTGAAATGGTGACCTACCCAGGTAGGCATTTTAAGCCAAGTATGAATTAAAATTGAGTCTAATATGATTGTTGCGCAATCTTGTAGTCTTCTTACAGACTAAGACTGACACGATTCTTAGACTGAACTATTAACTAATAGCCCAGTAGTCAATGGCATATCTAAGGGATATTCAGTTTAACGTGGAGTCCGAATCACTGCCTCTGAATTACGAAATTGTCTAATTATGAGGATGGTCTTTGCGGATTTACGTAGTATACAAAAGTACGGTTTTTAATTCACACAAGAGAACACTACCGACCAACGCCACAACTATTCACAATTCGTTACCCCCAAGTACCTAAATTACAGGACACGCCACAGTCGGTCCCAGTCGGTTAAACCTGTTTGGATCAGTTTTACAAAAAGCCAACATGTTAAAGGAGAAACAATACAATTAAAAAAAATCCAAATATAACTTAACTACATTGGTATCCCTGGTGCAGATGAGGAGGATGAGGAGGAGGTCTCGGAACTGGTTTTCAGCGGACATCGCATTAAAACCACTCTGCCACTCGAAGTCTTCTAGTAACACCAACGCCTGAGACTTCTCTGCTGTCATTCACACCATTGAACCACACTGTAGCATGCAGAGGAGGAGGTCCAAGAACTGGTTTACAGCGGACATCCGTTCTATAATTGGGACTTCAAACACAAGGACGCCACTCGATGTCTTCTAATGACACTATCGCCTTGCCTGAGATACCCCGGTTCAGAGACTGTCTCTACCACTCCACGCTGTAACATGCTAAAGGTATACCTGCAGAGGAGGAGGTCCAAGAACTGGTTTACAGCGGACATCCATTCTATAATTGGGACTTCAAACACAAGGACGCCACTCGATGTCTTCTAATGACACTATCACCTTGCCTGAGATACCCCGGTTCAGAGACTGTCTCTACCACTCCACGCTGTAGCATGTTAAAGGTATACCTGCAGAGGAGGAGGTCCAAGAACTGGTTTACAGCGGACATCCGCGCTATAATTGGGGCTTCAAACCCAAAGATGCCACTCGATGTCTTCTAATGACACTATCGCCTTGCCTGAGATACCCCGGTTCAGAGACTGTCTCTACCACTCCACGCTGTAACATGCTAAAGGTATACCTGCAGAGGAGGAGGTCCAAGAACTGGTTTACAGCGGACATCCATTCTATAATTGGGACTTCAAACACAAGGACGCCACTCGATGTCTTCTAATGACACTATCGCCTTGCCTGAGATACCCCGGTTCAGAGACTGTCTCTACCACTCCACGCTGTAACATGCTAAAGGTATACCTGCAGAGGAGGAGGTCCAAGAACTGGTTTACAGCGGACATCCATTCTATAATTGGGACTTCAAACACAAGGACGCCACTCGATGTCTTCTAATGACACTATCGCCTTGCCTGAGATACCCCGGTTCAGAGACTGTCTCTACCACTCCACGCTGTAACATGCTAAAGGTATACCTGCAGAGGAGGAGGTCCAAGAACTGGTTTACAGCGGACATCCATTCTATAATTGGGACTTCAAACACAAGGACGCCACTCGATGTCATCTAATGACACTATCGCCTTGCCTGAGATACCCCGGTTCAGAGACTGTCTCTACCACTCCACGCTGTAACATGCTAAAGGTATGCCTGCTGAGGAGGAGGTCCAAGAACTGGTTTACAGCGGACATCCGCGCTATAATTGGGGCTTCAAACCCAAGGATGCCACTCGATGTCTTCTAATGACGCTATCGCCTTGCCTTGCCTGGGATACCCCAGACACTGAAGATGATTGATAAATAAATTTCAATTCCCTTTTCACTTTAACATTTTCACAATCTGAATATATTATATTTTTCCTCTCTTTGATGTTTTCACTTTTGTCATACTGTATATATACATTCATGTACTTTAATTTTACTGTTTTGTTGTATATAGCTTTATTCTCATTTTTACTGTTCATTTCGTAATTTTTTTATTATCGACGTAAGTGATTCTAGACTGATTTTCACGGCTCATTTCGACACACATGACTCTGTCCATGTAGGGAACTAATTCCAATTTAGTTATACAATATTGTATGTACCATGTATAAAGTGTTTATGGGAAAACAGCAAGCGATTAAAATCAATGGAATTATTTATGCTACATAATATGAATGCGACGTGTGGTATAGAACATGATCTTTCGAAGATTTAAAACATATTTTGATTTCATGAACGAAGTGTTTTATTATTTGCCACCAGATTGTAAGAAAGTAATAACGAGATTGCACGCAGCACGCTGACGTGATTGTAGCGAATTTCATGAACTGATATTAACCCCACGTAGTAATCGAATAGTAATGAGTATGCAGGTTTGCATGGTAATACGCTTACATAAGGACGGTTAACTAATTAAAATCACAAACCAAATGTTATCAAATTAAGTCAATAATTAATGGAGTTATACCAATTTAGCTATTCTACATAGGAATGGTATGGGCAATGAGTACACAGCTTGCAACCATAGGAAACTTTAAATTTGGGGGTTTATGGATGTATGGATATTATAGGATTTATGGTTTGTATTCGTAATAAAAAACTAGATAAGCTTGCATACCAAATTTTGACAGATCATTTCAGTAAATACGTGAGTTATTAGTTTTTAATTATTCACCATAGGACTAACATTAGACAACGAACTGCGTTTATCATTTTGAATATCTCAGCAACCAATTCACATAGAATCATGATTAAAAATACTAACTTTTGTTTCTTTAGCTGAATCTAATAGTAAGAATTAAAACTAGATATCCAAAAATTAAAAATCCCATTTTGGGGAGGACAAAACTCCCCAAAATTAGTCAAGGTCAAATTAGTCCCAAATTTGGCCAAGTTCGTTGAGCAATGAAATCGCACTACATTAACTACACTTTTGGGGTGTATAATTTATAATATATAATAATGTCAAGTCTTATATATATATATATATATATATATATATACAGTATATACTTCTACACTTTTACATAAAATGTATAATTTTGAATGACCACTCAAATTGGTTCAGGCGGTTGAATTATGAACGTCTGTCATGGCCCCGCGCTTAACTTAAATACCCCCGTCGCAGCAGACCTGCGTACTCAGCGAATATCCAAATCAATTATAAATAATAATAATAATATATGACAAGTTTTATAAAAATCTGTCCATAAACATGAGAATTATTTGCCTATTCTCCATAAGATTAACATGCCAAAGAGTATGCAGGTTTGCTGCTGTGAGGAACACTGAAATTAGGCATTTCTACCATAAATAATTTTTATCTTAACATTTATACCAACGTTCATAAACATCTGTCCATAAATAAAGGAGTTTGCCTATTCCCTATATGATTATTATGGGAAAAGAGTATGCAGGTTAGCTGCCATGATAAACACATAAACTATGATTTTTAAGCATAAATGGATAGATCTCAACCAGATGAAGCTAAATATGAAGTTATATCCAAAAATATTCATTAATATGGGAAATATTAATTTTTCCCTATCCTCCATAAGATTAACATTGGAGCCCCACAATACAACGTACTGTGTTTAGATTTTTTAATATCTCGGTAACCGTTGCAGATAGAGAAAAACTTTAAGGAACTTAATTGTGCAGTTTTTTAAGCTGATTCTAATGGTAAAAGATAAAATTAGAATTTTTTAAAAATTACATGTGAAAACGCAAAAAACCCCATGTTGGGGTACGAAACCCCCCCAAACTACCCGTTCCCATTGACCGATATGTCTGGTTTACGAACTCGTCCGAGCATTTTAGGAATACACGTCTCTACCAAATTTGGTCTTGATCGGACCATTTTTACGAGAGTTATCGTGTTCACAGACACACATATATATATATATATAAATTTTAACGACTATTGTTTTTGGACTCTGGGCACCTAAAGAAGAAAAAATAACATGGTCCCCGGCTTAAGTCTCACCATGAGACCTACGGTAATAGCTTCTTCCCTATGGGAAATTCGCTAAAACATGCAGGTCGTCAAAATAGCTCATTTTTCCTTAGCAAATTCGTTAAAAATTATGAAGAACGATTTATAAGACTTGACATTATTATATATCAGTTGGGGGAAGCTAAACGGATGTGATCTGATGAGCAATCCAATAAGATGTATTCCTCAGGGAGGGGAAATATCAACTTTACTTCATGTTATGTAATTTATCTTATCTCAGTTGCGTTATAGGCAGATACGTATTCGTGAGCATTATTGAAAAGGACCTATAAAAGACACGAGAGAGGGAGAGTGAGAAAAAGTGAGTTGGTGAGTCAGTGAGTGAGTGAGTGATTGAGTGAGGGAGGGAGGTTTGGTGAGCGAAAGGTTAACGTGAGGGGGAGTGTGAGAGGGTGCTGGAATCTTATCTCAAACACCCACAAAGAAGAAACTTATTTCCTTATTCTACCCTTAACATTTCGAAGATGGTTTTTGTATACTTTAACAGTTTAAAGTGTACAAAAACCATACCCATACCAAAAACCCACGCCTAATTAAAAAAATAAATAAAATGAGCGATTTTGAGACATATTAGACACAATTCTTCATAATCAATAATAGATTATTGATAAAAAATGCGGGTTTATTATTTTAAAACTATTTAAGATGTATACTATATTAAAATCTAATCTTAACGTGTAACATTTTACACATATTAACTAAAAATCTTAATCGAACATAATTGAGCCGAGATTATTTTTTCTTATTTTTATTTGTTTACAATTTCAGGTTAATATTTTGTCATTATACTATAAGTATCGAAATAATTTAAAGTTTGAGTTTTTACCTTTAAAATTGGCTATCGCAATTAGTTTTAACTTCAATGAAATGGGTGGCCATTTTACAGTATAAGAGAAAGAGCACAGAGTAAGAGCGACTCATCCATCACGTGTCACACTCCCACTTGTGGCACACGGTCGGTTATTCAGCATTTTGTGGGATTGTGTCACGGCGAGACTGGAATAGGCCTACTGTCAAAATATTAGACCAATATTCTTAATATATTTACCAACAACAATTTTTGTAATGTGTTCTACCTGCATACTACAGTATTGGTTGGTTAAAAATGGAAAAAATAAAACCGGACGACAAACGCGCCAGTAAATAATTTTACGAAAATCCAGATTCAAGGTAGTTTCTGTCAATATGGTATTTCTGTTAATATACGTTATCTAGCCTACAAGCACGTCTAGGCGGCACGGGGTCAATGACATCTTCCACAGCATTAACTGACAATTAACCTACGATAGTGCCCACTAACGACACGTCCACCCCGCCGCTATACGGGTAGGCCTACTTCAACAAGTCATCGCATGCAACTATGTTCTACGGTACGTGAAACTATCAGACCCGCTTTATAATTCTTTACAACTCGAAAGTAAAAATAATTACGCTATCTTCATATTCTTCATCTAAAATATGGAATCTATACAAGAAATGAGACTTATTTGTTTTATGAGATACGTATATCTTATTTGATAATGCCCTTTAGAATTTAAAACAAACTTATTCAAAATGCATGATAAAGATAGAAATAGTTTCTGTATCAAATAATATATATATATATATACATAAATGTATGTATACATACATTTAAATTATGGCAACATTTAAAGGCTGTTAATCAAGGAAAAACAACTACCAGTTTTTTTATTAAATTATGTCAATAAATAAGCAAGTTATACAATTTTATCTATTCTCCATAAGAACTACATGGGAAATGAGTACGTAGGTTTGCTGCCGCAAGACACATTAAATTTGCGGGTTTTATGGATTTAATAATCAAACTTGACGAGATGGACTTGCATACCAAATTTTGGAAAAATATTTAATGAAATAAATGAGTTAATGATTTTTAGTTATTTTCCATAAGATTAACATGAGACAACATACTGCGGTTACCATTTTGAATATCTCAGTAACCAATTGACCTAAAGTCATGCATGATACAAAATATTAAATTGGGTGTTTTTTTAGCCAAGAATCCAGTGGTAAAAAGGAAAATTAGGTTTTAGAACTTCTATCATGGTCCCGGATTTATCTGTCACCATACGGGTCATGTGAATAGGTGACTTTTCCATAGGAAATTCGCTAATAACCAGCTGTCAAATATAATCAATATAAGTATACGATAAGCACCCGCCGCAGTTTCGCTGGCGTTTAGTTATGATAATTTTATTAAAGTTGTTATATTTGTAAATCTATAACTGAAACTGAATAATAAGGTTAATTAATGTTTTAGTGACGTACATGTAAGATTACAAGAATGCTAGCTATAAAACTTACCATTACATGTTGTCGTTGTTGAATATTAGGATATAATTTAAAGTCTATTCATGGTTGACACATTTGTGAGCTAGAATTTAGAAAAATGCAATTGTTTGATTTAGTACATCACTATTAATTTACCGTATATCTAGTGAAGTAGTCTACATTTTTCAGCAGAATTATACAATCAAGATAAAATAATTGGGGTAATTACCACACAATTAAATTACAATTACTTTAAACGACTTAATCCATAAACTTTCACAGGAATCCTAAAAGTTGAAATTTAAAAGTGTTAAAATGTAGTATATGTGAATGTTGATGGTAAATATTTCATTGAGAATAGTGTTGTACATTACTGTACTACGAATTCCTACAAACAAATTTCCAAAATTTTAAAGATACAGGTATTAAATACGCATACACACGCGCCCTTATTTAATATACACACTATCTACGCAGTATTTTACTTTCTCCCCTTATACGTAGTATATGGAGAAAGTATTGTTTTCGTCAAAATTTTCGAATTTGAGTTGAGGGTGGATATATCCGTTTTGGGGTCCCCTGAATCCAAAAAAGTGGGTTTTGACGTGATGTCTGTCCGTCCGTGTGTCCGTGTGTGTGTGTGTGTGTCTGGATGTGTACAGTGCCACAGCCTACCCCGTTGGTCCGATTTAGATGAAATTTGGCATGTATGTATATATTCACGGTATCTCCAGGCGTTTTTTTTCATTTTTTTGAATTTTTGATTTTTAAGGGTAGTTCACCCCTAAAAACCCTTAAAAACGTGAAAAATCCAAATTTCTCAAAAACGGCTCTAACGATTTTTATTAAAATTTGACAGTTTATAGTGTACAGAGTACTAAATAATTTGACACCACCCGCATATCTGTAAAAATGACGGTTCAAAAGTTATGGGCTTTTAAATGTCTAAAAAATCAAATTTTTTAAATTTTCAGCGAAAACAATAAAAGTAAAGAATAACTTGACTGGCACCATTAAAACCAGCTTAAAAAACTAAACAAATTAGTAATTTGAATTATTTGTCTACGACTAACGGTTCCAGAGAAAAGTTAAATTTACTGTCCACGATAAACGCAGTACGTTGTCTGAAAGCGCCCAATGTTATTCTTATGGAAAATATAAAAAAATCAATTTCTTCCTTACTTTCCAACCGTTTTCCATGAAACTTGGTATGAAGCGTAAGGTCAAATCACCGAACAAAACCAGCTCAAAAAAGCTTGGTGTACATGTCCCCCCCATACAATTTGAACAATTAAATTAACTTTGTCTCTCGTGTTTTTAAAAATTGGATGATTATGAACATAAATTATTAAATGATATTTAGATTAACTTTGTAGAACATGATATTTTTATTACAGATTGTCTTTTTTAATTTACTTAAGGGAGAAAGTATGTGTCAGTTCACTGGTACCGTTTATTTACTAACGCATTTAGGCACAGCGTAAATCTAATCTGGCGTTGCTATGCGAGTGCCTGTCACTGCCGGCACCTATTTCGAACGAATCGTTCATAGTTTAGAACAGAAAAACGTGTTTTCGTCTGAGCTGAATTTTTCATTGTTTTCAGATGAGAACAGTTAAGATAAGTAACTGTAATATTAGCCTAACCTAAAATGGTGTCTGGGGCAAAACGGGGTACCTTTAAATACATGCCACGTAAACGCGTAAGATATACATCAACATAATGAAAGAAATGTAATTATATTTGTATGGTTCGGACATACAAAACGAAACCCTAGAGAAGATCATATGGCTTGTGTAAAAAGTGGATGTTCATGTCCGGGAGAGGAGGACGGAAATGCCGGGTTCATCATTTTGGTACATCTTGTTTACAGAAAGAATAATGTTTACCTAATGCTTTTTATAGAAATTAAAAAAATATAAAGAATTTGTTAACTTTTGAGGTATTAATATATCCTTATACAGTATTGAGGCATCCCATCTTGTCCTCACTGTAGGCTAAGATGAGATACAGTTCTTGGTAGACCCAGAAAAAATATTCCTTTCAAAATAGTGAATACAAATATTTGTCAGTCCTAATTTTTTGTCACCTCTATATATATTTAAGTTGAAGGTGGAATATCTAATCTTATTACCGTGTCTTTTCTTCACATGTAATAAATCGTCAAGTGCTTTAGTAGGCCTACCCCCGACAGCTTGCCCGCGTCCCCGTACAGTATTACCAAATACCCCTAATATTAGCTTAAATTAAACCATCGAGAGAAACCGGTCCTCTTTCTAAATTCTAATACACAAAGACTGTTCTCATTCCAAAGGGAATGGAGCCTTAATCCAAAACGTGAAAGATATTTAGCTAGGGTAAACTGGAGAACGTACAATCCTTAGTAGGTTTCAGTGCTCAAGCTCAACAACGTCTCTCGTTTAAGAAGAGCCTGTAATGAAATTAGCAAATTAACACAAAGAAGCAGTTAAGACCCTGACCGGTTTAATTCAATATACTAAGACTAGGCTCGCGATATCATCTTTCCTACTTTTACTTATCGAACAGCGCACGATTTAAATTTGAAACTCAATGGAATTTCCCTTGTCTAGGAGTTTAATCGTCAATATTTTAACGCATAAGTGACAATAACTGTATATGTTTTTCCTCATCTTAGTTTTCTCTAATTGAAGGTAGGCCTGTAGGACAATTCTGTAGGCCGGTTTTTCAAGCAAACTGTAGAGTATTTTGAATTTTCGTAGTACACTTACATAATATTCGCTATAATCGGGTGTACAAAGTCGGCCATCAATCAAAATGTTTGGCAGCAGGGTCCTCTCATGCCGTTGTCAATAGGTTGGGGGCTATACAACCCCCAACATAAGAGTTATTGTAGATAATTTGAAAGTCGAGAAATTTTCTTTACTTCCAAAGCGGTAATAGGTAAATAACCGTCCATCAATTTCTATATATCATTGCACTTTGACGATCCATATCCGAGTTTTAACTGAGTAAAATAGAATTGCCAGAAAGACATATTTTCCAGTTTAGGTCCAAGAACAAGGATTTTATTACAATAAATGTAATATTTTAAATTTTATTACAAGCATGTTGACATGGATATGTCTTAGCTCTGGGGGGAGGGGGTTGGCAATTTGTAGGATGAAAATTTGACACAGGTTTCTATAGAAACTACTAGAGCTATTGTATTGTATTTTGAATACATACGAATAAAACCAGCAGTTTAAAAGAACTGAAAACATTCGCTTTAGACATATCCATGATCTAACATATTTCCCTCAGAAAAGTAAATACAATTTTTTTTAATAATAATGCTGCATACGTGAAAATTAATAAAAATTATGACAGTTTTATTAAATAGGGCAAATGAAAATCTGAACCGCACAGCCCTGTGATTGTGCAGTCCGCTAGTGACAGTGTAGGCCTATCGCTCCTGCGGGGGAAGGGCGCCCCCAAAACGGGCCCCAGGACGCGCCTCCGCCGGGGGGCAGTTGCGACACACCGGCGGGACACGGCACATACCGGCGGACCGGTTCTCGAAAGGGAAATTCGCTAGACACACAGAATCTAATTCAAGTTTGGCCAATTAATTAAGACCGATGGATACAGTGATGAGATGGCAAATGCTGGCGACAACCTGACGCAGCGCCGGGGGAAAAGAGAAGACTGGGGTCAACTGTGTTATGAATATTCTTTATTTTTTACGGAAATATATGACTACCAGGCAAAAATCTCTGACAGTTAACAAGTGTATCTTTTCCATGAACAATTTAAAAATAGAACATGTAGGTCCTCAGTCAATGGTCAGTAATGTTGTAACAAAATTGACATTGTTCTTATAAAACTAAAATCCAAAAGGGAGTACTGCATACTCAATGACGAAAGACGTAAATTTGAAACGCTAGAGGACGTCAAGTTATTAGTTTACAATAAACTGAAAATAAGGTAAATTGTTTGAATTGGTTACCAAAAATGCGGATAAGCAAATTAATCACCATTAAATCATGATGATGTTTATGAATTAATTATCAAAATGTAAATGTTGTATCACCGAGAAACCCCTTCGTTATATAGTCATTGAATTCTTTTGAAAAACTTGAGAATGAGGAGATGAATCGATTATCCTGTGTAACATTCATAGAAGTGTACAAAGTTGTAGGAACGAACAATCATAACTGAATAGGCCGAACCAACCCAGAGGAACCCGTTGTTTATTGCAGCTACCATCTGATAACAGTTTACAAACCTGTTACCCAACAAGGACCAGTTGCGGCGGGTTTCCATATCGGAAGAGAACCGTTTGGTCGAGTGGAAGTTTTGTAAAATCACCACAGTCCTTCGTACGAGAAATGTTTCTATGTGTATTCAGATTGTGTACGTAATTTATTTTCTCCATGCAGAGCTCATGTGCGTCGGCGTTTCTTGAAAATAATTATCGTTAGATTTTCTAAATCTAACGAAAATCTAATGACTAAATTCAAATGATTACTAATTTTATGAATGGAACTGTGTTTTATTAAGCCTATATCATCGTTTCCAAATCAATCAGTAGTAGTTTATTCTGTTTAAATTAACCGTCGTGTACTTTTTTATATTTTACACTGTATTAATTAACATTTGGCAGATTAGAGTACTTACACTCGCTAGACGGATGATACAATTTCTTTATTTTTATTCTCCATGGGTATTTGCACGTTAAACTATTATACAAATTCATATGATGACTTTGTTGTAAAAGTTCCTCCCTGCTCAGTGCTCATTCTTTCGACTGTTAATTATTGTACTGATTTTGCATATTTACGAGTGAACCTAAATGCGCCAACACAATAAATCGAAGGGCTATATCATCTATAACTTTAACAATGTTGATCCGTGTAGAATGATTTGGAGTTTAAAATACGAATTTGTGTAGATACAAATCAAACTGAGAAAATTACAAATAAAAGATCTATACAACTTTTTCAAACAATATTAAGTTATTATTTATAATAATAATAATATTTATTTAACATGATAAAAACTAATTCCAAAAGCTTTTACAAGGTAAATATTCTTTACAAGAAATTTCACCGATTAAAGTGTGCCTTATAATCTCCGTCAATCGCATAGCAACAACAGTTTGACAGTTGAACTCACTCGTGTGTTTACAGCGGCGTAAACCGAGCGACGTAAAACAAGTGGATAGCGCCACAACGAACCATTCAATGTTTCGTTACTGCAGAACTGAACCTTGTGAACAATTTGACATGGATGAGTCTTAGTTCTGGGGGGTGTTAGCAATTTGTAAGGCGAAATTTTGAAACATCAGAACAACTTTTTACATGAACTGAAAACATTCCCTTTATCCATTATCCAACCTATTTCCCACAGGGAAGTAAATACAAACATTTTTAGTTTATTGAGCATCCCTTACGTGTAAATCGTGATACTATGAATTTAAGTAATTCAATTAACTCTGAAAACATATTTAATATCGACGTCTGGTGTTATGTCAAACCGATCATAAAACAATAATTTCTTAATTACTCAAATAAAAGCTGTAACATTATTTTTAAGATTTTTATTTTTATCGGAAAATCTGCCAACTTATTACCGTGTTGAGCTAAAATGTTGATTAAAATAACAGTGAATTACTAGGATAAGAATTAGCTACATTTATAAGTTCGAGTGTATGCAAATCGCAGCACGCCGATTTGTCTCTGCCGACGTAGGAAGCAGGTAGGCTCGGAAGTTGGCGCAGTTGCACCCAAGACCTAATTATCCCCAGAGACAATGGACCTAGGGCAATCCGGACAAGGGACCAGCCCAAGGCCGCGCTGCGACCGAGCCGCCACCCTGCCTACATCCTCTGGACGAAGCTCCGCATATTCAAGTCTAACGTCTTATGCAAGACTGAGTCGGATTAGTAGTAAAACTTGAAACGGAAGCAATGGTTGTAAACAAGTCCTGAAGAGAGCTGAAGGCACATTATGTAGGTAGAGGCAGTTGTTAAGCTATTTCGATGCTATGAACTTCCAGGGGATATAAAAAAGAAAATAAATAGATGTGCCCAGGATAAGATATACACATGGTATCCTTACACATGGTATCCACAAAATCTATGACTGGCAATGGCAATTGGGGTTGTCGAAACACAAAAAGAGGTGCCCTCAAGCAAAGCTTAGGTCCAATAGGAAATTTGTAAATAATTAGATTTTCGTCCTTGTGGTTTCTAGAGCCTGGTAAGTAGTGACTACGGTAATCCCGATATCGAACTTAACTTGAAAGTCAAAAGTAGCCTAAAGCCTTGTCACTTAATAATCTACACCATGTGTCTATCGTTTTGATAAAAACCTACACATACAGAAAGGAACCGGTTTGTTAAGGAAACTCAATATGCTCCCTTCCATCAAAAACACAGAAGACCTGTAATTAACAATTTTAAATAACAGGCTATTCAGGTAAAAATTAATTTTTAGGCAAACTAGTGAAAAAAATGCTTTTTCCTTAAATACAAATAATATAGCTTGACAGATTTACACAGTCTCGGTTTCATCAATCAAGCGCGTTAGCCGTTTGGACAAATCGCTCAGGCTCTCATTGGACTTGGGACAGAACAAAACTGAAGATCACGTAGAACATCAATATTATTTAATTGTTTAAGTTGCTCCTCAACTGTCATCTCTACAATAAAATATACATACATTGTGCATTTTCACAAAGATAATTGTCTGCTTCAGTTCTCTCTCTTTTGTCTTTGTCTACGTGATGACGACACGTCGCCTCGCGTCGCGGCGGTACTATTGCAGCCTTGGCCGCGCCGCGCCGCGTCGCTTATCGCCCACTTTCACGTCGGACCTTGGCCCTATTCGCCACCGCGCCGTCAGCCGCTACTGCACATGGCCTGACACCTGTTCGTCATATACGTTGTTCACTTGGCTTATAGCATATCTATCTTGTTATACCCGAAATATAACTGACACCCACATTACCTACTGAGTTTCTCTTCGATGAACTGACTTTTATGTCTCTGAAAAACCATTCCATCTAAAAAAACATAGGTACAATCGAAACTTAGTGGCTGATATAACAAGCTTAAAGGCTATAGTAAAAGAGGTCTATATCTCAGTATAATCTATTTCCAGGCCAAGCATATGTAAATACTGCTCTTAAGACGCAAAGAAACATTTAACTCTCCTTTGGTCACGTGACCAAAGGTTGCTCTTAGTTATACGTATAACTAAGAGCAACTAAAACAACAGTAAGAATACTGTAATGGTTTCAAAAATTTATTTCGTTTAAAAATAATCATTAATGAAACATAATCATAGGGTATGGGCGTTATAGGGCCCAGACATTAAATCTAGAAGTTTTTAATACGGAATAAAATTTTAAGATGACGAAATAACATTTAAAGACGACTTAAATGGACGGCGGACCACTCGAGATAATGGATTATGATAAAGTGACAAGCTGACATTGGAGATGGAGGGGAAGCAACTAGAGACAGGACAGCCACTGTCACTGGTTGGTCAAAATGACAAAGGCTAGACTGAAAACACTTACTGTACCTTTAGTAATACAGTAGTAATCATTTAATAATGTTTTTAATAAAATCACCTTTACGATCAGTTCGGTACTACTGTTATAATAAACACAGACAATCTCGTAAACTGAAAATGCTAAAAATACTATTAAAAGTACTAACAAATAGATCAACGTACGAAAACTCCTATAACTCAGTAGAGTATTAAGCGGGTCCTCTAAACATGACGGCAAAACTAGGTAGATAGGCGCCCTCTAACGTCCGCAGGTGTTTGGCGAAGATAACACTATCCGTGATCTAGTGAAGGGAAGGTTGGCACCCCTGCTTCCTGCAGCTGTATTTACATTATTGTTCCCCATGGCCCTAGCCGCGCCCCTCGGAGACGTCTCCTAGCAGGTGGTGTTGTGAGAGGAATGCTAGGAAGCCAGAGAGATGTAGACCTCTGAATAAATCTCATGCATAAATGCACGAATAATTTACAGCTACAAACATATACTTTTTATTTGAATAAGACATGACTAGTACAATCCCAGCAAATTTTATTATATGCAATCTACCAACGACTGATTTCGTTGCTATACTAAATAAAAGTGGTATAAGAAAAGCGCAAGATATTAAGTGTGGAAATGTTATACACATTGGCCACTGGGTACTGTCGAATAACCCGGTGTGCGCGGCGCGGCGCCAGAACCCACGCATGCACGAACAAGACGGTAGTTGTAATCAATATGTAGGACAAACAGTTCACAAATTACCAGAATAAATTTAAGTTGTACAGTAATAAATTAAATTATAATGTTCAAACATGAAATAAACATGCTTCTCAATTCGACGACAGCTGAAATTTAATAAGGAGAACGTTACATGGAAGACCAATGGAACCTTATAGTATTTAGATAGATATTTTAATCAACTATACGCACAAAAAATCTTAAAACTAACTTTTTCATTGAATGGAGCAATAAGTATAAATCACATTCAAAAATATATTTGATCACCTCAGCAACTGTTCTTTGTTTCGAAAGTTAAGTTTGGCATTTCTTAGACTTCGTAGGTTCATTTGACTGCTATTATTTACTGGTTTGTTCATTCGTAGCTTGGTTTCGCGTTATGCACTGACTGAAGGGATCGAAATTATTTTACCTGTTACCTGTCTGCTTATTTTACTTAACCAATGGCTAAGCTACTGTTAGACCGCACCGGTATAAGGATCGTTGGTTTTAGCGAATTTCCCATAGGGAAGAAGCTATTACCGTAGGTCTCATGGTAAGACTTAAGCCCGAGACCATGTTATTTTTTCTTCTTTAGGTGCCCATAGACCAAAAACAACAGTCGTAAAAATTTATATATATATATATATGTGTGTGTGTGTGTGTGTGTGTCTGTGAACACGATAACTCTCGTAAAAATGGTCCGATCGAGACCAATTTTGGTAGAAACGTGTATTCCTACAAATGCTAAGACGAGTTCGTAAACCAGACATATCGGTCAATGAGAACGGGTAGTTTGGGGGGGGTTTGTACCCCAAAATGGGGTTTTTTGCATTTTTCCCATGTAATTTTTAAAAATTTGACCATTGAAATCAGCTTAAAAAACTACACAATTTAGTTCCCTTAAGTTTTTTTCCATCTCCAACCGAGATATAAAAAACTCTAAACACAGTACGTTGTATTTTGAGGCCCCAATGTTAATCTTATGAAGGATAAGGAAAAATTAATTTTTCACTTATTAACAAATATTTTTGGATAAAACTTTATATTTAGCTTCATGTGGTTGAGGTTCATCCATTTATGCTTGAAAATCATAGTTTATGTGTTTATCATGGCAGCAAACCTGCATACTCTTTCCCCTCCTTTATTTATGTCCATAAATGATGAATGTTTATGAAAGTTAATATAAATGTTAAAAATAAAAATGTTTGATGGTATAAATGCCTACTCTCAGTGTTCCTCACAGCAGCAAACCTGCACACCCTTTCCCATGTTTATCTTATTGAGAATAGGCAAATAATTCTCATGTTTATGGACAAATTTTTATAAAACTTGTCATATATTATTATTATATTATTGATTTGTAAATTCGCTGAGTACGCAGGTCTGCTGCGACGGGGGTATTTTGTTTCGATCGTAGTACATGCATGATTCATAGCTGCGTTACAGTCTGATTCTAAATGACAAATAAAAATTGTTTTAAATTTTTACCGTATACCAAGTTTTATACATATCTGTCCATAATTATTAAAGTTTGCCCTATATGATTAACATGGGAAAAGAATATGCAGGTTAGCTGTAATGATAAACACATAAACTATGAGTTTTAAGCATAAATGGTTGGTGCTTAATCACATGAAACTAAACACCAAGTTTAACGTATAAATTGTGTAGTTTTTAGCTGATTCTTATGGTAAAAGGTAAAATTAAAAATGAAAAAAGTACTACATATGAAAAGCAAACCCCCATTTTCGGTTCCTAGGTCTTTTGGTCCCTCAAAAGGAAAAGGAAACGTAGTAGCGAGATTAGGCCTTGATGAGACCTAAGGTAACAGTTTCTTCTCTGAGGTCAATTTGCTAAAACATATTAAGAAAACGGCAATACTAAATTTGCTTAACTTACCCTGCATTTTCAGCGATGGCAGTGGACATGTGAGTTCCCTCATCGAAAAAATACTCCTCCACGGGATCCAATGTTGCGAGAAATCCAAAACAAGAGCAGAAAAACCACAACCACAATCTAAAACTCCTACCACTTCACTATTTTTCCTACACAAATAAGTTTATATCACAATCTAGGTGATCACAGCCTTCTAACACTAATGAGATTCTCCAGACTTACACAATAGTTATATCGAGTATCACACTGGGTTGAGATTAAGTACGGAGTAAGTAATACGTTATCGGATGCAACTAGTCTAATCGCATTTATCAGATCGGAAACTATTCGACAGGCGCGCGCCGATGGTTAACAGCGTCACTAGGACGGAGCAATCGCGTTTTACACATGTGACTCGTCAAAACAAAATATTCCACAAAGTTCGTTCACACCGACGTGACGTTTCGCGTAGGTGAGTGACACACACTGAGGCGAGGTAGGATCGTCATGGCATGTGACACTTCACTAAATCTTATAACGAACTGTTTTCGCGATTTGCCTGTTTCCATCGCGCGGATCCACATTGTCAACTACAGCGTATTTTAGCGCGCACCATTTTCCAACTGGACGAGGCGCGAGGCGACGGCGACGGCGGCAGACGGAAACGCCGCGTTTGGCCGCTAGGAGCAGCACTGGATTATCATGTAGGAGGCGCGTGAGGTACGGTACGCTGCCGACCGCAGCCTCCGTAACATTGGCATTGTTGGGAGTGCTGCTTACTGTCAAAATCACACCGCTATGCTATGGGGACCTGTTTTGTAAAATTAATTACTATATTTCACATTTTTATTGCGTCAAACTACAAAAAAAATGTAAAAGTTTTACTATGTATCGATGTACATATACGTGTACATACATTCAGTCTAGGGTCTGTCTACGTAAACCTTCGAGACGTGGCCCAGCCAATTCTTGTTTTGGGTATGCAACTTTACGCAATGTGCACTGCAGTTTTCTGCTGCTCATGTAAGTTATATGTACAGGGCGGGTTGACCTAGACGTAGAGCGGTTGTGCTATATGACTCATTATTTTCGTAATATTGTGCAACTGGGTTCCTAGGACCCAAGGATCCCTACTTACTTGAGTAGTGACCTTAAGTAATGACTTTTTTAATTTTTCCATATTTTACAAAAATAATACAGTTTTGATTTAATTAAAGCAGTTGCTATGAATATTGGGTTTAAATAGTTTAAAAAGTTTACAAACCGCCTTCTTGATGAAACTTTGAGTGATACAGGAGATCTAAAAACAAATTTCTAGTGGAATATGAGAATACTGACTACGAGGAAAGTAATACGGAAATTAATAATAATGATGGTCTGGTTGATACAATCGTAGAGGCACAAGTGACAGTTAAAAATTAAGTAGAAATTGAAGAAAATGATCACATCAGTGATGAAAATGAAGACATACAGCATACTACTAGGTACTACAACGGGAAACAATAAGGGAAATATAGAGTTCGATTCAATATCCAAGTAATATCCAACGAGAAGAGATAGATATTTATTTACCCACATGAAACTTGTTGAATGAAATAAACATGGAAATGAAAGAACTCCTGATAACAAAACTATTTATTTTCTTAACATGTAACAGCACATAAAAAGACAATAATGATATTTTCTTTTACTTTGCAATTTATAAAACCAGTAAGTGAACCGATACTAATTGTAAGGTACAGTATAGTAATTATTTCGTACACAATGCAACTAATCGGACCAAAATGAAGCACGAACTAGTGCAAGATTCTACGCAGTTTAAGATTATAGTACCTAGTGACCGAGCTTTGCTCGTTTAGAATAATACATGTATTATAAAAATTAATTAGAAAAATTAAAACACATTTATTACTCAATGAAAACATTTATGTGGTTTAAATAAAACCGATTTAATACACCATAATTAATATAGCACTGAACATAAAGTATTGACCCTGATGGAGTTTGAACACGCGACTTTCGTTCTACGAGGCCAACTCGCTACCGCTGGACCACGGCGTCTGCCAAATGAGAGACGCCGGTTAAGGTGTTTTAGCCAACCTCAATTGTTTTAACCGATCATTTACTCTTTAACTATCCATACAGTTATTATTAGCCTGTGAGCAACTGATTTTGATATAAACGGAATGAGGACTGAAAAGCAAAAGAGAAATTTAATTTACACATATTAATTGGTTTGTTACAGTGGCTCAAGCAATACAACAAATACGTTTTCTATCAAAACACGGAAGATTTTGGAAATACTCTTTCCTGCTTTTATTTCGCACAGTTATGTTACTCTTAAGTTTTTACAAATTGTTTAGTAACCTGATAATTTTACACTTATTACATACATAAAATAAATATTTATGAAAAACCTCTATTCACATATTGTTTCCCGCCGTCTTTAATCAAGAACTGTCAAACGGTCATAAACAGCTGTTTTGGTTTGTATTGTTTACATTTTATTCTCCATAAGCGTAATGTTAAATTTTTAGATTTTAAACTTAATATTACAAGAAAACACGAATTTTCCTGGACATTAGACCTATCTAGAACTTATTTTCTACTCGGAAATTAGTTATTTCCAAAATTTAAAGAAAATCCTCGGTGCCGTTTTCGAGATCCGTGTGCAAATATATATACAAACCTTGCTCGTATTATAGTATTGGATAATTTTACTATTTCTAAGCTTTTGGAAAAAAAATAATAAGTTAAATAAATAATAAAAATTGTTATACACATTACTTACATACGAGTAGGCCAGCGAAAAGCCATTTCAGACGGACAATCCACCTAGATGAAAGGTATCAGTGGACTCACACCTACTTTCTCCCTTGAGTCAATTTCAGAGAAAAAAAACACTCTTCAATATAACTATCATACGCTTTACCGTTTCCTTAAAAAGAATTCAAAAATGTATCATTACAAACATTTTACGCTATCTTATTAACTAACAACAAGAGGAAACAAGTTAAAATATTTGGTATAAATCTTATGGAACATAGCCCCACCTCCCGCCACCCGAGTAATGCAAAAATGTTTGGAGTGGGCTTTGTCGTGGGACCCTATACTGCAATCAAAGTTGCAAGGAAAACGGTTGAGAAATAAGGAGGAAACGGATTGGCCTTTGTCGTGGGACCCTATACTGCAATCAAAGTTGCAAGGAAAACGGTTGAGAAATAAGGAGGAAACGGAGTGGGCTTTGTCGTGGGACCCTATACTGCAATCAAAGTTGCAAGGAAAACGGTTGAGAAATAAGGAGGAAACGGAGTGGGCTTTGTCGTGGGACCCTATACTGCAATCAAAGTTGCAAGGAAAACGGTTGAGAAATAAGGAGGAAACGGAGTGGGCTTTGTCGTGGGACCCTATACTGCAATCAAAGTTGCAAGGAAAACGGTTGAGAAATAAGGAGGAAACGGAGTGGGCTTTGTCGGGCGATGCGACCCTACACTGCAATCAAAGTTGCAAGGAAAACGGTTGAGAAATAAGGAGGAAACGGAGTGGGCTTTGTCGGGCGATGCGACCCTACACTGCAATCAAAGTTGCAAGGAAAACGGTTGAGAAATAAGGAGGAAACGGAGTGGGCTTTGTCGGGCGATGCGACCCTACACTGCAATCAAAGTTGCAAGGAAAACGGTTGAGAAATAAGGAGGAAACGGAGTGGGCTTTGTCGGGCAATGGGACCCTACACTGCAATCAAAGTTGCAAGGAAAACGGTTGAGAAATAAGGAGGAAACGGAGTGGGCTTTGTCGGGCAATGGGACCCTACACTGCAATCAAAGTTGCAAGGAAAACGGTTGAGAAATAAGGAGGAAACGGAGTGGGCTTTGTCGGGCAATGGGACCCTACACTGCAATCAAAGTTGCAAGGAAAACGGTTGAGAAATAAGGAGGAAACGGAGTGGGCTTTGTCGGGCGATGGGACCCTACACTGCAATCAAAGTTGCAAGGAAAACAATTAAGAAATAAGGAGGAAACGGAGTGGGCTTTGTCGGGCGATGGGACCCTACACTGTATACCAAGTTGCATCAAATACGGTTGAGAAATAAGGAGGAATCGGATTTTTAAATGTCTCCGTAAGAATAACATGGGGTGCTCTCAGACATTGCGTGCTCGTTCACCACAGCATTCAAATTCAACCTTTTCCTGGAACCATTAGTCTTAGGCTAATGATTCAATAATTAGTTTGTTAAAAACTACGTAATCTATAATATTATAAAGAAGAGGTGGTTTCTGTATGTTTGTTTGTGGGTTTGTGTGTTTGTGGGTTTGTGGGTTTGTGTGTTTGTGGGTTTGTTGTGGCAAGTGAACGCAAAAAATACTGAACCAAACAGTTTGAAATTTTACACAAAGACAGATCTTAAACTCATGCAACACATAGGCGTACTCATTTCCTTAAAATCCTCTCGGGCTACGCCCTGTGAACGTCCTAAGTTTCAATGTTTACATTTTTAGAAAATGAAAACATAAAATTACTTGAATGTCAACAGCTGTGAACACTAAAATTTGACAGTTCGAGAAGCAGAAGACATGGTTGCTGTAAATACCCTGGGATTCAATGTTTACAGTTTTTAATGTCAACATCCGTTTACTTTACATTTTGACAGTTCGGTAAGAAAAAGAAATAAAGTTAATTTTTACACATAAACTGCTGGATCGAAATTAGTGAATTATTAGTTTGAAATAGTGGAATGGTAGATTTTTAATTTTCTCCCGATGCCTGCCTCTATTACGTTAATGCTTATCCTCTCCCAATATTTGACATATGTTACTTTGTCATGTTTAGATATATACTTAGACACGTGTTTTGTCATTTTGTAAACAATAAAGAATTAATTATCAATAACTTAAATGTATCTGTAGAGCCTACACCTCTCAGCCTTTTTTACCCGTGCGAAGAACGGGTACTTTGGCTAGTAAGTTATATAAGGTGGTTTTAGTGGTGATATTATTTTACAAAATTTTTGTTTTGACAACATATTTAAAAATTTATATTTTTACATTTAAAAGCCCTTAACTTTTGAACCATTGGTTCTACATACATACCAGTGGTCTCATATTATTTTGAGCATTAATACCACACACCATGACAATCAAAATTGTTAGAGCGCATTTAGAGAAATCTGCGTTTTCGTTTATTTAAGTGGTTTTAGGGGAAAACTACCATTAACAATAAAATAATAATAAAGAAGACGTTAAAATTTGGCCTAAATGCGTCTGTGTACCAAATTTCATAATAAACCGAAGATCAGTGTGGTCTCGGGGTTTATACACAGACATACGGACAGATATTGGTCTGAAACCAATTTCTTTGGATTCAGGGGAGCCTCTAAACGGATATATCCGCTCTGTATAGGGGGAGAAATTGAAAAAGAGGTTACAATGTGTTCATAATAAAAATTGAAACTTTTTATTCAAAGAGACTGTTTTAATCCAATATATATAGAACCGTCATGTCTATGTGAATTCACCAAATTTAACTATAAATATAATTGCTATATCCATTCTAATTATAACCATATTAATATTTTAAAATCCACTCTCTCAATAAATCCCACTAAGCTAGTTATGTTTGATTTAATGGCTAAAACGCACGTGCGTTGGTCAAGTTCGACCTTTCACAATAATGGCAACTCCTACGTTACAGTAGCAGTTGACATTTGCAGACAGCAAAGACACGTGCGAAGCAGCTTCCACATGGAACCTTTGTAATATCTGTTTTACCTGTCTTTCTTTATTCAATTTAATTTTCCTCACATGTAATGGTAACATGGTTCAAATTCACTTGCATAAAATTTATTCGAATATATTTACATTTTAAGGAAACTGAATCCGGAAAATTTTATCCTGAGTAATATCAACTGTGTAATTACGCAAAGGTGGTTTGTATAAGATTTTTGTCTCCAGGAGAATTGTTCGTCACGTTTTCTAACACCTATTCCAGATTTTTCAAAACGACTATGTTAACACGTTCGTTATCCACAGTTGCTAGAAGTAACCGTGAGTTGTACAGGTAATTAATTTGCATGTTACGATAACGGTCCTTTCACATTATTCTTGGAATACCACATACAGCCGCACTGCTTGCATGCATATAAGTTTGTAGGTTCAAATCTTATAATTATACAAATAAAATAAATCAGGTTGATGTTATTTGGAATCAAATTACTAAGCCTTAAAAATAATAGCCCTCTGACGTATTTTGGCTACATCAGGACTCGAAATTGTATCCAACCGTGCAGTGAGACTTGGAGTCTGGTCCTGAACACCCAGTGCGACAGTTATTACTGTAGTTACTTGCCTCCTCCCACCATCCCAATCTAAACAACAGTT
This sequence comes from Nephotettix cincticeps, assembly GCA_023375725.1. Lineage (NCBI taxonomy): Eukaryota > Metazoa > Arthropoda > Insecta > Hemiptera > Cicadellidae > Nephotettix > Nephotettix cincticeps. The sequence goes on along the minus strand of CM041786.1, from coordinate 43,552,947 downwards.
TAGATTGACCAATGGTAAAATCTGTAATCACTCTAAAAATTCTTGATAACGAAATAAGCCAATAAATCGTCCAAACCTCGTTTCAAAACAACGATATCCGTAAGACTTAAATGAATAATGGAGTAGAAATCGATCGGGCAAAACCGGCAGATAACGGAAAACAAACCTCAGATCCGTGTGTTTATATGGTAATGTGATCCTTCGAGATTACTCTCTGTGCCACGAACGTATGGCGGCCAACGTGCCCCTAGTAATGGGCAAACCGTGATACACGTAACAATAACAGCACATGACTCTATGACGTTCCTGAGTCATAAAACCAACACTTACCAATTCGTTTACATTACCTTCACGGCCAATGTTCACATTCTATGCAACTGTGCTTTGTACATTAAGAACAGTCGACTAGAACCAAAACAGTAATGGTGTATTCCGGGGCGATGGGGATGGGTAAGGCACGCCGCAGCCCAGACCGCCAACTCGGTCCAGCTGATTCGCTCCACTGTTTTTCCTTGGTCCCGACGTGGCGGTTCGCGTTAGTTATACTTTTTGTCGTCCAAGTCTGCCGTGGCTACCCACAGCTACAGTGTCTAGAAAAGCCGCAGGTAAATTACTGCTGGCAAATATGCTGGCAAATAAAAAATGTACGAGGGGAAATTCATCTTGATATGAGGTGGTGTGAGAAAAGAAAAATGTCCCATTTTACATATTTATTGTTTTGAATTTCCTAAACTTAACCAACCAAAAGATAAACTGTAGGGTTAACAACCGAAAAAGTCAAATTTTTTTCCTTTAAAACACTAATCAAACAATATTGTTTACTGAAGTGATCTGAAAGCTGCACAATGAGCAATGAACATGCCTAGCAGTATATTTACAGAGAGAGTCGTCAGCTGCTGACTAGCTTCCAAGTGTAGGAAGTGTTTCCCTACCTTGACCTTCAGCACCTCTGCCGCAACGGCGGAAGGATTAGGAAGAAAATACAGTATTCCGTTTAATTAGTAATTTAAAAAATTATAAATTTGTTTATTATAACCGCTTTAGTGTGCACTAGCAGTAAGCCTTTGTACGGTTTGTAGGATTTAGTTCAAAGAAGAAAGATTATCATACCAAAAGGTAAACCTAAACTCCTAAACAAATCAGTAGAATGAAAATAAATCAATAATAAATAATATATAAAAATAAATCTTTATTATTTAGTATTACTATACAATTAAATAGATTAGAACATTTATACCATTATTATAATTAGTTGTACGTTATTATAACTTTTTTATACAGCATGCTATTGGGATGGGTTTAAAATCAATGACCAATTTAAACCAACTAATACGGTACAAATACTCATTTACTACTACTTTACCACGGTAAAAATATTCAGGAAAAATTATTTGTAGTTTTTAAAGAGAAGACAACTGACTGAGTACATTACTCGCCTTGTAGCTTGACTGAGTACATTAATCGCCTTGTAGCTTGAGTGAGTACATTACTCACCTTGTAACTGGACTCAGTACATTACTCGCCTTGTAGCTTGACTAAGTACATTAATCGCCTTGTAGCTTGACTGAGTACATTACTCGCCTTGTAGCTTGACTGAGTACATTACTCGCCTTGTAGCTTGACTGAGTACATTAATCGCCTTGTAGCTTGACTGAGTACATTACTCGCCTTGTAGCTTGACTGAGTACATTACTCGCCTTGTAGCTTGACTGAGTACATTACTCGCCTTGTAGCTTGACTGAGTACTTTAATCGCCTTGTAGCTTGACTGAGTACATTAATCGCCTTGTAGCTTGAGTGAGTACATTACTCGCCTTTTAGCTTGACTGAGTACATTGATCGCCTTGTAGCTTGACTGAGTACATTACTTGCCTTGTAGCTTGAGTGAGTACATTACTCGCCTTGTAGCTTGACTGCGTACATTGATCGCCTTGTAGCTTGACTGAGTACATTACTCGCCTTGTAGCTTGACTGAGTACTTTAATCGCCTTGTAGCTTGACTGAGTACATTAATCGCCTTGTAGCTTGAGTGAGTACATTACTCGCCTTGTAGCTTGACTGAGTACATTACTCGCCTTGTAGCTTGACTAAGTACATTAATCGCCTTGTAGCTTGACTGAGTACATTACTCGCCTTGTAGCTTGACTGAGTACATTACTCGCCTTTTAGCTTGACTGAGTACATTGATGGCCTTGTAGCTTGAGTCAGTACATTATTCGCATTAAAGCTTGACGTCACTCGTAGAAGATTTGGCCGACCCCTTTACATCTCATTAAAACTTCTGACTGAGTACTTTAATCGCCTTGTAGCTTGACTGAGTACATTACTTGCCTTGTAGCTTGACTGCGTACATTAATCGCCTTGTAGCTTGACTGAGTACATTACTCGCCTTGTAGCTTGACTGAGTACATTACTCGCCTTGTAGCTTGACTGAGTACATTACTCGCCTTGTAGCTTGACTGAGTACATTACTCGCCTTGTAGCTTGACTGAGTACATTACTCGCCTTTTAGCTTGACTGAGTACATTGATCGCCTTTTAGCTTGAGTGAGTACATTACTCGCCTTGTAGCTTGACTGAGTACATTGATCGCCTTGTAGCTTGAGTGAGTACATTACTCGCCTTGTAGCTTGACTGAGTACATTACTCGCCTTGTAGCTTGACTGAGTACATTGATCGCCTTGTAGCTTGAGTGAGTACATTACTCGCCTTGTAGCTTGACTGCGTACATTTTATTTTTAACATTTATACCAACTCTCATCAACATCTGTCCATAAATAAAGGAGTTTGCCTAATCTCCATATGATTAACATGGGAAAAGAGTATGCAGGTTTGCTGCCATGATAAGCACATAAACTATGATTTTTTAGCACAAATGTATGGATCTCAACCACATGAAGCTAAATATCAAGTTTCATCCAAAAATATTAGATAATAAGTGAAAAATTAATTTTTCCTAATCCTCCATAAGATTAACATTGGAGCCTCAAAATACAACGTACTGTGTTTAGATTTTTTTATATCTCGGTAACCGTTGAAGATAGAGAAAAACTTTAAGGAACTTAATTGTGTAGTTTTTTAAGCTGATTCCAATGGTGTAATATAAAATCAGAAATGTTTAAAAATTACATGTGAAAAACGCAAAAAACCCCATTTTGGGGTACAAAACCCCCCAAACTACCCGTTCCCATTGACCGATATGTCTGGTTTACGAACTCGTCCGAGCATTTGTAGGAATACACGTCTCTACAAATTTGGTCTCGATCGGACCATTTTTACGAGAGTTATTGTGTTCACAGACACACATATATATATATATATACATATATATATATTATACATATAATATAATATATATATATATAAAAATTTTAACGACTATTGTTTTTGTCTTACCTAAAGAAGAAAATAACATGGTAGCTTATTTATACACCAACTACCTTCTATTGTAAAGATTTTAAGAAAAATGTACTTGGAGTGAACCTAACACGCAACATAACAATAAATTTTATTAAATAAACCCAAAAACAATTGGAGACTTTCTCGTTTAACGGCCACATATAAAAATCTGTTTAGCTGATGAAAACACGACTAAGGACTATACATAACAGTTTACACATTTATTAATAGTTCCATCATAAAAAAATCCATGCAACCTATACGTATATTGCTAAAAATAAGCTTTCAACACAATATTAGAACACAATATCAATTTTTTGCAAAAAAAAGTGAGTGTTTTAGTATAAACACATTATTTGTGTATACGTTGTAGGAGAGGTTTATTCAATACAAGCGGTAAATCGGTCCTTTATACGGGTTTCAGTATTCAGTGTGAAGGAGAATGATTATTACGACAGAATATTAACCTGAAATCCTAAACAAATAAATCCAAAGACAAAAATTATTTCTCTGCTCAATTATTAAAATCTGTTTCACGTTAAGATAACAATCCAATATACTATCAATTTGAAATATGTTTCAGTGTAAACAAACAATATTCATGTTAGTTTGACAGCTGACGATAATTTATTTATATTGAATAAATTTTTAAATTTAAGAAGATAAATAATTTTGACATGGATATGTCTTAGCTCTAGGGGGGTGTTAGTGATTTTTAAGATGGAAAACATGTAACAGGTTTCCATAGAAACTACCAGAATTATTGTATTGAATTTTAAATATAAAAGAATTAGAACAACTGTTAAATGAACTTAAAACATTCCCTTTAGACATATCCATGATCTAACCTATTTCCCACACGGAAGTAAATACAAACATTTTTATCATGAGAAAATATAAATCTGCAGAGATGACTACAAATCATTCTGAGTATCTGCTGAAAGCATCTGAATATTTAGCATTAATTTACAATTAGATAAACTAGAGTAAATTAGCAAATTTGTAAAATTAATAATTAAAATTTAACGTAGGTACTTTAAAATAGGTAATAATGGTAATAAAAATATAATAATGACCGATGTAAACAAACTAAAATTGATTATAATTTGACAGCTGTTGGTAATTTCTTTTGATGAAATTACCAATAACATATTTTGTGAAACTTAGAAAGAAATATGTCTAATATTACTCTCGTGGAGTGGGAGCTCATTATGTTATTTTAATAGTGCGTGGGTCAATTTTAGTATACAAAAAACATATCCAAAGGTATGCTGTAGAATAATAACAATGATTTCATAACTGTTGGTGTTCTCGTTTTCGCGCAAAAGCAAGACATTCCTTTTATGGCGTTACACAAGTGATGTAGATACAAACTTTTCATTTTATGTATATTTTTCACTTTTTCCCCTAATACATAGAACATGGAGAAAGTACTGTTTTCGTCAAAATTTTCAAATTTGAATTGACAGTGGATATATCCGTTTTGGGGTCCGCTGAATCCAAAAAAGTGGGGTTCGACGTGATGTCTGTCCGTCCTGTGTGTCTGTGTGTGTGTGTGTGTGTGTGTGTGTGTGTGTGTGTGTGTGTGTGTGTGTGTGTGTAGGTGCGTGTGTGTGTGTGTGTGTGTGTGTGTGTGTGGATGTGTGGATGTGTACAGAGCCACAGCCAACCCCGTTGGTCCGATTTAGATGAAATTTGGCATGTTATGTGTATTTGGCATCAATATTCACCGCATCTCCAGGCGTTTTTTTCATTTTTGATTTTAAGGGTAGTTCACCCCTAGAAACCCTTTAAAAACGTGAAAATCAAAATTTCTCAAAAACGGCTCTAACGGTTTTGATTAAATTTTGAAATTTATAGTGCACAGAGTACTAAATAATTTGACACCCCGCATACCTGTCAAGATGACGGTAGAAGAAGTTATTAGCTTTCAAAAAAAATCAAATTTTTAGATTTTCAGCAAAATCAATAAAAGTGAAGTATTACTTGACTATCACCATTGAAACCAGCTTAAAAACTAATAAAAATCAGTATTTTGAACCATTTGTCTACGACTAACGGTACCAGAGAAAAGTTAAATTGACTGTCCATGATAAAACGCAGTACGTTGTCTGAAAGCGCCCAGTATTATTCTTATGGAGAATATTAAAAAATCAAGTTCCTCCTTATTTTCTAACCGTTTTCCATGAAACCTAGTATGGAAGCGTAAGGTCAAATCACCCAACAAAACCAAAAAGCTTGGTATTACCTGCGGGGAGGGGTGGGGGGCTTCCCCCCAGACTATTCGAACAATTAATTTAACTTTGTCTCTCTTGTTTTTATTTCCAGAAATGGGATGATTATTTTTAAACAATAAATGATTAGATGATATTTATATAAACTTTGAAGAACATGACAGTTTTATTACAGATTGTCTTTTTTAAATTTACTTATGGGAGAAAGTATGTGTCAGTCCACTGATACCGTTTATTTATATACATTTTTCTCAAAACCGGAATATTGATATCCCGTTATATTATTTCCTTGGTGTCTAGATAAGTTTAAAGTACTGTACTAAAAAGGTAAACTTTTTTAAAGGATATAGCATAAGAAAAAAAGTTTCATAACTTAGTGTGATCTCGTTTTCACGAAAAAGCGTAACAAAAAATCTTTTTTAGCGTTACAGAAATACGGATGGAAATTGAGATAAGTAACGTTTCAGTTATTTTAGGTCAAACGTAAAAATAACAAAAATATCATAATTCCAAGGATTTACAGACAAAACTATATTTTTATTCATATAGATACGTTTAAAGAAAAGACGATCAAAAATCAAAATCACCATTAAATTAACTCCCATGTAAGGCCTAGATTTAGGATAAAGGAGAGCGATGAAAAGTGAGGATGGCTGAAGGGGGGATCTGGCGAACCTCCGGGCGGAGTGGAGTAATAAAATGGACAGTAAAACAAAGAGGTTCGTCAGAGAACGGTTTACGACGAGTTGGCGTGACAGTGTAGCCTGTAGCCTGTAGCCGTGGCCGGTGGCTCTCCGGTGAAACTACTGTACTGTAGTCTACAGACTAACACCAATAATACGAATCTGTAACCTTAATACTCCATTTTAAACGTGACAGTGTAGCCTGTAGCCTGTAGCCGTGGCCGGTGGCTCTCCGGTGAAACTACTGTACTGTAGTCTACAGACTAACACCAATAATACGAATCTGTAACCTTAATACTCCATTTTAAACGTGACAGTGTAGCCTGTAGCCTGTAGCCGTGGCCGGTGGCTCTCCGGTGAAACTACTGTACTGTAGTCTACAGACTAACACCAATAATACGAATCTGTAACCTTAATACTCCATTTTAAACGTGACAGTGTAGCCTGTAGCCTGTAGCCGTGGCCGGTGGCTCTCCGGTGAAACTACTGTACTGTAGTCTACAGACTAACACCAATAATACGAATCTGTAACCTTAATACTCCATTTTAAACGTGACAGTGTAGCCTGTAGCCTGTAGCCGTGGCCGGTGGCTCTCCGGTGAAACTACTGTACTGTAGTCTACAGACTAACACCAATAATACGAATCTGTAACCTTAATACTCCATTTTAAACGTGACAGTGTAGCCTGTAGCCTGTAGCCGTGGCCGGTGGCTCTCCGGTGAAACTACTGTACTGTAGTCTACAGACTAACACCAATAATACGAATCTGTAACCTTAATACTCCATTTTAAACGTGACAGTGTAGCCTGTAGCCTGTAGCCGTGCCCGGTGGCTCTCCGGTGAAACTACTGTACTGTAGTCTACAGACTAACACCAATAATACGAATCTGTAACCTTAATACTCCATTTTAAACGTGACAGTGTAGCCTGTAGCCTGTAGCCGTGCCGGTGGCTCTCCGGTGAAACTACTGTACTGTAGTCTACAGACTAACACCAATAATACGAATCTGTAACCTTAATACTCCATTTTAAACGTGACAGTGTAGCCTGTAGCCTGTAGCCGTGGCCGGTGGCTCTCCGGTGAAACTACTGTACTGTAGTCTACAGACTAACACCAATAATACGAATCTGTAACCTTAATACTCCATTTTAAACGTGACAGTGTAGCCTGTAGCCTGTAGCCGTGGCCGGTGGCTCTCCGGTGAAACTACTGTACTGTAGTCTACAGACTAACACCAATAATACGAATCTGTAACCTTAATACTCCATTTTAAACGTGACAGTGTAGCCTGTAGCCGTGGCCGGTGGCTCTCCGGTGAAACTACTGTACTGTAGTCTACAGACTAACACCAATAATACGAATCTGTAACCTTAATACTCCATTTTAAACGTGACAGTGTAGCCTGTAGCCTGTAGCCGTGGCCGGTGGCTCTCCGGTGAAACTACTGTACTGTAGTCTACAGACTAACACCAATAATACGAATCTGTAACCTTAATACTCCATTTTAAACGTGACAGTGTAGCCTGTAGCCTGTAGCCGTGGCCGGTGGCTCTCCGGTGAAACTACTGTACTGTAGTCTACAGACTAACACCAATAATACGAATCTGTAACCTTAATACTCCATTTTAAACGTGACAGTGTAGCCTGTAGCCTGTAGCCGTGGCCGGTGGCTCTCCGGTGAAACTACTGTACTGTAGTCTACAGACTAACACCAATAATACGAATCTGTAACCTTAATACTCCATTTTAAACGTGACAGTGTAGCCTGTAGCCTGTAGCCGTGCCCGGTGGCTCTCCGGTGAAACTACTGTACTGTAGTCTACAGACTAACACCAATAATACGAATCTGTAACCTTAATACTCCATTTTAAACGTGACAGTGTAGCCTGTAGCCTGTAGCCGTGGCCGGTGGCTCTCCGGTGAAACTACTGTACTGTAGTCTACAGACTAACACCAATAATACGAATCTGTAACCTTAATACTCCATTTTAAACGTGACAGTGTAGCCTGTAGCCTGTAGCCGTGGCCGGTGGCTCTCCGGTGAAACTACTGTACTGTAGTCTACAGACTAACACCAATAATACGAATCTGTAACCTTAATACTCCATTTTAAACGTGACAGTGTAGCCTGTAGCCTGTAGCCGTGGCCGGTGGCTCTCCGGTGAAACTACTGTACTGTAGTCTACAGACTAACACCAATAATACGAATCTGTAACCTTAATACTCCATTTTAAACGTGACAGTGTAGCCTGTAGCCGTAGCCGTGGGGTGGCTCTCCGGTGAAACTACTGTACTGTAGTCTACAGACTAACACCAATAATACGAATCTGTAACCTTAATACTCCATTTTAAACGTGACAGTGTAGCCTGTAGCCGTGGCCGGTGGCTCTCCGGTGAAACTACTGTACTGTAGTCTACAGACTAACACCAATAATACGAATCTGTAACATTAATACTCCATTTTAAACGTGACAGTGTAGCCTGTAGCCTGTAGCCGTGCCCGGTGGCTCTCCGGTGAAACTACTGTACTGTAGTCTACAGACTAACACCAATAATACGAGTCTGTAACATTAATACTCCATTTTAATGACAGCCTGTAGCCTGTGCTACTACTGTACTGCGTACCGACGATACATTTATTTTTGCCCTGAGGAGGAAGATTTAATGAAAAACTGTACTGTTTCAATCATAATAACGAATTTTACATTCACATTTTAAACTGACAGTAGTGTAGATACATATACAGTTTGGTGTAAATTATTTAGACTACCAAGTACTAATACCATTTTAAACCCTACATGTTTCGGGTCATAATCGTATTATTAAGAAACATATATACATAGCCTACTTTGATCAGATTAAAATGTAAATGTAAATAAATAACATATGACAGTTTAAAATTTCTTTCCACAAACACAATTACACTAGTATGAAAAATAATATTATTATTGGATTACGAAAACAAAGGAAGAAATTGACACACGGAAGGAGAATTTCAAATTTATGTTCTCTCTCAAATTGACATAAAAAATGTATTTAACATTTCACAAATTGAAACACACATTCCAATTATATGACAAAAGTATAAAAATAAATAAAACCATTTAACAGACACCACCAATATGGAAATAATAAATTGTATTAATTAATCTTGTAAATAATAATAATAATGATTAATGCAATATTAATTATGAATTAATAATTAATATTTTTTTTAAATTCAATTCAATTAATTTCGCAAGCGCAAAGTAGTACACTGCAGTGCTATTTTTTTACTCTCTAGCTCTGGTGGCTATTTGAGAGGTATCTCAATTTTTTTTCTTAATTTTTTTAAATAGTAACATTATCTTAATTTACTAACAAAAGTTATAATTGAAAAAAACATGAAAATACATATTTGAAAAAAAAATCATTACGAAAATACAGTAGCAAACATAACAACAACGGTAACTACATAAAGATCATAACAATTATAATTGCGATACTCTAGAGTAAGCAAATGAATAAACTCGATTTCATCCTAAATTAGTTCAACATGCATATATGTAATATATATGCATTATTATTAATGTTAATAATATTAATTATTAATGTATTAATAATAATTATGAACAATTATACATCTGTTCTACAACTACACATTATCATGTAGTATTGGATTTACATTTCCATATTAATCTTATCACAATGGGTTATGTATGTACAGTATGTTTCTTGATAGAGGGATAATGACCAGAAATATGTTGAAATAAAAACTTTGACTAAGGAGTACTTGGTTCATTTAATTAGTTAATTATAATAACTATAATAACTTGAACTAATGAACTAAATAGTCATTCATTTATACCACTAACTCAATATAATATATTACCTGGTGACCGAGTTTTGCTCGGGTGGTATAAGAAATGTATTAAACAAGTTAATTAGCAAAATTAAAACAGATTTATTACTCAATAAAAATATTTATGTGGTTTAAATAAACCCGATTTAATTTACTATTTACCATATTTTTTACTAATTTGCATAAATACTGAATACAAAATTTAGTGTCCCCGGATGGGGATCGATCTCATAACCTTCAACACGTGTTTCTTACACGCTAGCACTGAGATGCGGCGTCTACTAAGTTTGTGATGTCGTTAAAGGTCTTTTAGCCAACCTCAGTTGTTTTAGCTGATCATATAATGTTTATTTAATTATACATACAGTTTTTATTAGTCTGTGATCAACTGATTGTGTTAGAAACGGAACGAGGATTGAAAAGCAAAAGAGAAATTTAATTTACACCAATTAATTGGTTTGTTACAGTGGCTTCAAGCAATGCAATGAACACGTTTTCTATCAAAACACGAAAGATTTTGGAAATACTTTACTCTGCTTTTATTTCGAACAGTTATTTTACCCTTTAGTTTTTACAAATTGTACTAATTGATTTTGTAGTAATTTGATTTGATTTAGTTAATAGTTTGATAATTTTTCATTTATTGCAAACATAAAATAAACATTTATACAAAACCTCTATTCACATATTGTTCACAACCATCCTCAAACAACAATTATCAAACGGTTATAAACAGATGTTTTGATTTGTATTGTTTACATTTGATTTCCCATAAGCGTAATGTTATTTTTTTACATTTTAAACTTTAAGACAAATTTTGAAAAAGGTGTCATTCCAGAATATAAGTAACATAAGACTCCGGATTTTTTAAGATACAATAAAACTACTAGACTTACGTATATTTGAAGGTGGAGATCTTTGTAAATTGCCAATTGGAATTAAATACCATTTTGAATTTATAAAATGAACTTAACACGTCAAACAGGCCGATGGACGGTGTCTAAGACACTGACCGATAGGCGGGCATCAACGACGGACATCAATAAACAAAAAAGAAACGGATAGAGCATACACAATGCGCATAAATAGTGATAACATCGGGATAAGTAACTGGCCAAATTATACCGTTGGCCGGACAGCGAGATATGGAACGCACCCCGTGTATACGTGATGGCCATCTTTTATTCATCGACGACAGCCCAGGCTCGACGACATTAATAACTTATGTTTATAATCCAGCGTCCATAGGCCGTGCTATTTGTCACAGTGGATAAGTAGAGGTGAGAAGACCCTGCAGCATGGCCTTCAGACGCAAACCACCGAGATCCGCGTCACTTCATGGTGGTCAGCCACCTCCCGCGGACTGGTAGACCTAAGGATGAAGTTGTAGTCGAGTAAACAACAATCGGGAGGAGTAGGGCCGAGAATAAACTGATGCGTGGCCGTCAGACGCAAATCACCGAGATCTCCGTCACTTCATGGTGGTCAGCCACCTCCCGCGGACTGGTAGACCTAAGGATGAAGTTGTAGTCGAGTAAACAACAATCGGGAGGAGTAGGGCCGAGAATAAACTGATGCGTGGCCGTCAGACGCAAATCACCGAGATCTCCGTCACTTCATGGTGGTCAGCCACCTCCCGCGGACTGGTAGACCTAAGGATGAAGTTGTAGTCGAGTAAACAACAATCGGGAGGAGTAGGGCCGAGAATAAACTGATGCGTGGCCTTCAGACGCAACCCACCGTGATCTCCGTCACTTCATGGTGGTCAGCCACCTCCCGAGGACTGGTAGACCTAAGGATGAAGTTGTAGTCGAGTAAACAACAATCGGGAGGAGTAGGGCCGAGAATAAACTGATGCGTGGCCTTCAGACGCAAACCACCGAGATCCGCGTCACTTCATGGTGGTCAACCACCTCCCGCGGACTGGTAGACCTAAGGATGAAGTTGTAGTCGAGTAAACAACAATCGGGAGGAGTAGGGCCGAGAATAAACTGATGCGTGGCCTTCAGACGCAAACCACCGTGATCTCCGTCACTTCATGGTGGTCAACCACCTCCCGCGGACTGGTAGACCTAAGGATGAAGTTGTAGTCGAGTAAACAACAATCGGGAGGAGTAGGGCCGAGAATAAACTGATGCGTGGCCTTCAGACGCAAACCACCGTGATCTCCGTCACTTCATGGTGGTCAACCACCTCCCGCGGACTGGTAGACCTAAGGATGAAGTTGTAGTCGAGTAAACAACAATCGGGAGGAGTAGGGCCGAGAATAAACTGATGCGTGGCCTTCAGACGCAAACCACCGTGATCTCCGTCAGTTCATGGTGGTCAACCACCTCCCGAGGACTGGTAGACCTAAGGATGAAGTTGTAGTCGAGTAAACAACAATCGGGAGGAGTAGGGCCGAGAATAAACTGATGCGTGGCCTTCAGACGCAACCCACCGTGATCTCCGTCACTTCATGGTGGTCAACCACCTCCCGCGGACTGGTAGACCTAAGGATGAAGTTGTAGTCGAGTAAACAACAATCGGGAGGAGTAGGGCCGAGAATAAACTGATGCGTGGCCTTCAGACGCAAACCACCGTGATCTCCGTCACTTCATGGTGGTCAACCACCTCCCGCGGACTGGTAGACCTAAGGATGAAGTTGTAGTCGAGTAAACAACAATCGGGAGGAGTAGGGCCGAGAATAAACTGATGCGTGGCCTTCAGACGCAAACCACCGTGATCTCCGTCAGTTCATGGTGGTCAACCACCTCCCGCGGACTGGTAGACCTAAGGATGAAGTTGTAGTCGAGTAAACAACAATCGGGAGGAGTAGGGCCGAGAATAAACTGATGCGTGGCCTTCAGACGCAAACCACCGTGATCTCCGTCACTTCATGGTGGTCAACCACCTCCCGAGGACTGGTAGACCTAAGGATGAAGTTGTAGTCGAGTAAACAACAATCGGGAGGAGTAGGGCCGAGAATAAACTGATGCGTGGCCTTCAGACGCAAACCCACCGTGATCTCCGTCACTTCATGGTGGTCAACCACCTCCCGCGGACTGGTAGACCTAAGGATGAAGTTGTAGTCGAGTAAACAACAATCGGGAGGAGTAGGGCCGAGAATAAACTGATGCGTGGCCTTCAGACGCAAACCCACCGTGATCTCCGTCACTTCATGGTGGTCAACTACCTCCCGAGGACTGGTAGACCTAAGGATGAAGTTGTAGTCGAGTAAACAACAATCGGGAGGAGTAGGGACCGAAAATAAACTGATGCGTGGCCTTCAGACGCAACCCACCGTGATCTCCGTCACTTCATGGTGGTCAACCACCTCCCGAGGACTGGTAGACCTAAGGATGAAGTTGTAGTCGAGTAAACAACAATCGGGAGGAGTAGGGCCGAGAATAAACTGATGCGTGGCCTTCAGACGCAACCCACCGTGATCTCCGTCACTTCATGGTGGTCAACCACCTCCCGAGGACTGGTAGACCTAAGGATGAAGTTGTAGTCGAGTAAACAACAATCGGGAGGAGTAGGGCCGAGAATAAACTGATGCGTGGCCTTCAGACGCAACCCACCGTGATCTCCGTCACTTCATGGTGGTCAACCACCTCCCGCGGACTGGTAGACCTAAGGATGAAGTTGTAGTCGAGTAAACAACAATCGGGAGGAGTAGGGCCGAGAATAAACTGATGCGTGGCCTTCAGACGCAACCCACCGTGATCTCCGTCACTTCATGGTGGTCAACCACCTCCCGAGGACTGGTAGACCTAAGGATGAAGTTGTAGTCGAGTAAACAACAATCGGGAGGAGTAGGGCCGAGAATAAACTGATGCGTGGCCTTCAGACGCAAACCACCGTGATCTCCGTCACTTCATGGTGGTCAACCACCTCCCGCGGACTGGTAGACCTAAGGATGAAGTTGTAGTCGAGTAAACAACAATCGGGAGGAGTAGGGCCGAGAATAAACTGATGCGTGGCCTTCAGACGCAAACCACCGTGATCTCCGTCAGTTCATGGTGGTCAACCACCTCCCGAGGACTGGTAGACCTAAGGATGAAGTTGTAGTCGAGTAAACAACAATCGGGAGGAGTAGGGCCGAGAATAAACTGATGCGTGGCCTTCAGACGCAAACCCACCGTGATCTCCGTCACTTCATGGTGGTCAACCACCTCCCGCGGACTGGTAGACCTAAGGATGAAGTTGTAGTCGAGTAAACAACAATCGGGAGGAGTAGGGCCGAGAATAAACTGATGCGTGGCCTTCAGACGCAAACCACCGTGATCTCCGTCACTTCATGGTGGTCAACCACCTCCCGCGGACTGGTAGACCTAAGGATGAAGTTGTAGTCGAGTAAACAACAATCGGGAGGAGTAGGGCCGAGAATAAACTGATGCGTGGCCTTCAGACGCAAACCACCGTGATCTCCGTCAGTTCATGGTGGTCAACCACCTCCCGCGGACTGGTAGACCTAAGGATGAAGTTGTAGTCGAGTAAACAACAATCGGGAGGAGTAGGGCCGAGAATAAACTGATGCGTGGCCTTCAGACGCAACCCACCGAGATCTCCGTCAGTTCATGGTGGTCAACCACCTCCCGCGGACTGGTAGACCTAAGGATGAAGTTGTAGTCGAGTAAACAACAATCGGGAGGAGTAGGGCCGAGAATAAACTGATGCGTGGCCTTCAGACGCAAACCACCGTGATCTCCGTCACTTCATGGTGGTCAACCACCTCCCGCGGACTGGTAGACCTAAGGATGAAGTTGTAGTCGAGTAAACAACAATCGGGAGTAGGGCCGAGAATAAACTGATGCGTGGCCTTCAGACGCAAACCACCGTGATCTCCGTCAGTTCATGGTGGTCAACCACCTCCCGAGGACTGGTAGACCTAAGGATGAAGTTGTAGTCGAGTAAACAACAATCGGGAGGAGTAGGGCCGAGAATAAACTGATGCGTGGCCTTCAGACGCAACCCACCGTGATCTCCGTCACTTCATGGTGGTCAACCACCTCCCGAGGACTGGTAGACCTAAGGATGAAGTTGTAGTCGAGTAAACAACAATCGGGAGGAGTAGGGCCGAGAATAAACTGATGCGTGGCCGTCAGACGCAAATCACCGAGATCTCCGTCACTTCATGGTGGTCAGCCACCTCCCGAGGACTGGTAGACCTAAGGATGAAGTTGTAGTCGAGTAAACAACAATCGGGAGGAGTAGGGCCGAGAATAAACTGATGCGTGGCCTTCAGACGCAACCCACCGTGATCTCCGTCACTTCATGGTGGTCAACTACCTCCCGAGGACTGGTAGACCTAAGGATGAAGTTGTAGTCGAGTAAACAACAATCGGGAGGAGTAGGGCCGAGAATAAACTGATGCGTGGCCGTCAGACGCAAACCACCGAGATCTCCGTCACTTCATGGTGGTCAGCCACCTCCCGAGGACTGGTAGACCTAAGGATGAAGTTGTAGTCGAGTAAACAGCAATCGGGAGGAGTAGGGCCGAGAATAAACTGATGCGTGGCCTTCAGACGCAACCCACCGTGATCTCCGTCACTTCATGGTGGTCAACCACCTCCCGAGGACTGGTAGACCTAAGGATAAGGTTGTAGTCGAGTAAACAACAATCGGGAGGAGTTGGGCCGAGAATAAACTGATGCGTGGCCTTCAGACGCAACCCACCGTGATCTCCGTCACTTCATGGTGGTCAACCACCTCCCGAGGACTGGTAGACCTAAGGATAAGGTTGTAGTCGAGTAAACAACAATCGGGAGGAGTAGGGCCGAGAATAAACTGATGCGTGGCCTTCAGACGCAACCCACCGCGATCTCCGTCACTTCATGGTGGTCAACCACCTCCCGAGGACTGGTAGACCTAAGGATAAGGTTGTAGTCGACTAAACAACAATCGGGAGGAGTTGGGCCGAGAATAAACTGATGCGTGGCCTTCAGACGCAACCCACCGTGATCTCCGTTACCACAGGGTGTGCAATTACGTCCTAGGGACTGGTGGACCTACAAATGAATATTATGTTGGTAACAAGGTAAGTGGAATGAACTTAAATTGGGTGCTCTGGATATCATGGTAATGGGGTCTGGAACATCCCAAGGAGCGGAGCTAATAATGGTTCGTCGCTTCGAGCTTTCGAACTTAAAAACAACAAGATAATTCCAGGCTGAGGAGCCTCATAAACATAAATAGACCAACATTTCCCATGAGGTTCTTTTCATATAGCGGAACAAGAAATATAACATGGACACGGAGTTGTTGAAATAACCAACTCTCATGATGTCTAGATCTCTTTCTTGGACAATCCTGCGAAGTATAATTTATTCCATATCCTGTCTGCCATACTTACGATCATCTTTGCTTCAAGTAAGAAGGATGAAAAAGTTCCCAAAAAATAAAAAGTTGCTCCGTGGAGCATCTCTCCATCCTAAGTTTGGACAGAACTAAGTAATCCTAAGTAATTGGCAGAACCTTAAAACGAGTGGTACTAAACGAATCAAATTACCAGTATACAATACACGCAAAGCAATGCATGTCAGAGACGTAGTAGGATTGACTGCCTTTTTTGTATTCAAATAACCTACGATCTTTGTGATACTGGTTACCATATCCTTCCTAATATACTGAGACTACTATTACTTCAGAGACCGAACCAAACTACGAGGGTATTTTAAGTGAATATGAGTGAGAGGGCGATGACTGTAATTAAATTAAAAGACGTTTTGTTTGACGTACTAAATTTATAACACAGGCTTCAAATGTTGTTAAAATTTTAAATAAATAAGTTTGCAGAGTGCGGTAATATCAGGATATAATATTGGTCCTTGATTATTCAAAAAACGTCTTGAGTAATATGGCAAGAATGAGACGTTAAGGTCAGTGTGGATTTGAGTGTAAGCCTATATCACAGCATGTCGGAGCTCCTCCCACACCCGCATCTGCCCCTAGGGGTGAAGCCGCTCCTTCTCACCTGTTGCCAGATGTTCTCTACGTCACAATCACCTTCCGCTTGTTTGTGATATCAATCTTCCTCAGGTCGTGTATTTCTATGCTTTGTAGACCAAACTGAGATTATACCACTACGTACGTCATGTCACTTCGAAGATAGCGATTCTAACTTTCTTTTGGACAATACCATTCGTCATTCATACCCATTGGCTTGATACTCAAGACACGTGTTACGAGCACTCACAGGTTATAAGGTAAACCGCCAGTGGACTGACATATATTAAGTCAAATTAAAACTCTCAATATGTAATAAAACTATCATCTTCTTTAAAGTTAATCTAATTATCACTTAATAATTTATTGTTTCGAAATTAATCAATCAATTTCTGAAAATAACAACAAGAAAAACAAAAATAAATTAACTGTTAGAATTCTATGGGAGGGAACCCCCCTACGGTATAACAAGCTTTTCGAGTTGGTTTTATTAAGTGATGAAATCTTACGCTGCATGCCAAGTTTCATGTAAAATGGTTAGGAAATAAGAAAGAAATTTATTTATTAATATCCTCCAGAAGAATAACATTGCGTGCTCTCAGAAGACTTACCGCGTTAATTAAGCATGAACAGTGTATTTAACTTTTCTTTCTTTTTAATACGAATAATTAAAAATGTTATTTTTTAATTTTTTAAGTTAGTTTCAATGGTGGGTCAAATTATACCATATACTTTATTTATTGGCGGTGAAATGATTTTTTTACTTTTAAAAGCTCACAACTTTTAAACACTGATGTTTTGAGAAATGAGGATGGTGTCATTTTGTTAATCACATAAAGGACTGAGTTTATCTCATAATATCATCAGAATCGTTAGAGCTGTTAAAAAAATCATTTTACGTGTTTATTAGGGGTGGGTTAGGTAAACTTCCCTTGAAATCAAAAGGTCAAAAAATAATAAAATGTGTCCAAGATTCCGTGGATTGTTACCTACATAACAAATTTCATGAAAATCGAACCAATAGTATCTAGGCTTCTGCACATCCCCCCGCACCCGGAGAGACATCACTCTAAAGAAATCTTTTTTCGATGTAGGGGGCACTAAATTGGATATATTCCCCATAAACTCAAATTCAAAAATTCTAACGAAAACAATATTTTTCCTTATACTTTCGTATAGCCTAGGGAGAGAAAGTAAAAAGTAAAACAAATGCAATACAACTATTGATAATTATTTGAAATCTGTGAAAAACTCCAAGTATTTTGTCAAACATAACATGAGGCCCTAAAACAAGTTTCATAATTTTCTAACAGAGACTGTCAGGTTAATCAAGACCTGCAAAATCCCTAAAATGTCATAACGGTTGACTGGTTTCATAAACACGTTAATTGGTTCGTTCAGTTTCTGGTAAACATTGTTAGATAGTAGAATATGTTGCAAGCTACTAGAAACCATCGAAATCGCTAGACAAGACTAGTAAGCCTGGAAAATGTTTAATGTAAGGGAGATTTTTACACAGAAAATTGAAAATCCAAACATAAGATAATGTCAAATTATCAAACAAATTGGTTAATTTTATTCCGCATTTCTCACAATAAAATTTAATAAGCCCGTCGCAGCAGACCTGCGTACTCAGCGAATTTGCAAATCAATGATATGACAATAATAGTACAAGTATGTGACAAGATTGATCAATCAATAACAGTTGATAAATTAGAGTATTTGCCTATTCTCCGTAACATTAACATGGGAAAAGAGTAAACAGGTTAGCTGCCATGATAAATACATTAACTAAGATTTTTTTAGCATTAACGTATAGATCCCAACAACATAAAGCTAAATACAAAGTTTGATTAGGGAAATATTATTTTTTCCTTATCCGCCATAAGATTGGAGCCACTAAATACAATGTATTGTGTTTAGAGTTTTTAATATCTCGGTAACCGTTAGAGATAAAGAAAAACGTTATTGAACTAAATTGTATTTTTAACTGAATCTAATGGTAAAAGATAAAATTTGATAATTTAAAAGATTACATGGAAAGAACGCAAAAACCCATTTTTTTGGGGTACAACACCCCGCCAAACTACCTGTTCCGATTAACCGATATGTCTGGATTACGATCGTCCGAACCAATTCCTACATTGGTTCGGATTCCTACATTGGACCAAATTTGGTCTCTATCGGACCATTTTTACGAGAGTTATGGTGTTCACAGAGACACACACATATATACGTATATATATATATATATATATATATATATATATATATATATATATTTATATTGTAACGACTATTGTTTTTGGTCACCTAAATACAAGACCTACGGTAATAGCTTATTCCCTATGAGAAATTCACTAAATGTTAAATATAATTACGTCAATAAATATTTCTTTATCTCCAATTTAGACAGCAATCATGTGTTTAGTGACAGCAGTGATCAGTGTGAACATGCAAGTATGAGTGAAATATCATGATGGGAGACCCAGGCTCCACATACAGCCACGACAGTGGTAGCCAAAGATACTCGTAGTCAATGCGTCGCTTCACGTCAGCCTCAGCCTCAAGAGTAGTCACCCAGTCGCCGCGTATACTACTCGACGCGTCACCCCGTGTCAGCCACAGCCATAGACACAATACTAGTCGCCACGTATACTACTCGGCGCGTCGCCTCGTGTCAGCCACAGCCATAGACACAATACTAATCGCCACGTATACTACTCGGCGCTTCGCCTCGTGTCAGCCACGGACATAGCTACAATACTATTCGCCGCGTATACTACTCGGCGCTTCGCCTCGTGTCAGCCACGGACATAGCCACAATACTAGTCGCTGCGTATACTACTCGGCGCTTCGCCTCGTGTCAGCCACGGACATAGCTACAATACTATTCGCCGCGTATACTACTCGGCGCTTCGCCTCGTGTCAGCCACGGACATAGCCACAATACTAGTCGCTGCGTATACTACTCGGCGCTTCGCCTCGTGTCAGCCACGGACATAGCCACAATACTAGTCGCTGCGTATACTACACGGCGCGTTGTCTCGTGTCAGCCACGGCCATAGCCACAATACTAGCCGCCGCGTATACTACACGGCGCGTTGTCTCGTGTCAGCCACGGCCATAGCCACAATACTAGTCGCTGCGTATACTACTCGGCGTGTCGCCTCGTGTCAGCCACGGACGTAGCTACAATACCAGTCGCCGCGTATACTACTCGGCGTGTCGCCTCGTGTCAGACACAGCCATAGCCACAAAACTAGTCGCCACGTATACTACTCGGCGCGTCACCTCGCGTCAGCCACAGCCACAATACTAGTCACCGCGTATACTACTCGGCGCGTCACCTCGTGTCAGCCACGGCCATAGCCACAATACTAGTCGCTGCGTATACTACACGGCGCGTCACCTCGTGTCAGCCACGGCCATAGCCACAATACCAGTCGCCGCGTATACTACTCGGCGTGTCGCCTCGTGTCAGCCACGGACGTAGCTACAATACTAGTCGCCGCGTATACTACTCGGCGTGTCGCCTCGTGTCAGACACAGCCATAGCCACAATACTAGTCGCTGCGTATACTACACGGCGCGTCGCCTCGTGTCAGCCACGGCCATAGCCACAATACTAGTCGCTGCGTATACTACACGGCGCGTCGCCTCGTGTCAGCCACGGCCATAGCCACAATACTAGTCGCTGCGTATACTACTCGGCGCGTCGCCTCGTGTCAGCCACGGCCATAGCCACAATACTAGTCGCTGGGTATACTACACGGCGCGTCGCCTCGTGTCAGCCACGGCCATAGCCACAATACTAGTCGCTGGGTATACTACACGGCGCGTCGCCTCGTGTCAGCCACGGCCATAGCCACAATACTAGTCGCTGGGTATACTACACGGCGCGTCGCCTCGTGTCAGCCACGGCCATAGCCACAATACTAGTCGCTGGGTATACTACACGGCGCGTCGCCTCGTGTCAGCCACGGCCATAGCCACAATACTAGTCGTCGCGTCGGATACTGTTGCATTTCTATCCCGATCATTTCGTCATTCCTTTTCTCGCCTTGGCATTTCCAAATTAATTGCAGTTCATTCCGCTCTTTCCTTTGTTCGTTCCACCTGTCACCGTGGTAGGTTTGAAAATAACCTGGAAATATTTTACGATTTACATCGAGTCTAATATTATTAAATGGTTATAATTAAGATATTACTGTGACCATTGGACAGAGATTAAATTAGAGTGACGTAGCGATATTCTGGTTTGAGAGCGTAAACCTCAGAGAATACTAGAATTCTCATAAATCATCGGAACTACGTCCAGTGACGTCACCGGCCACCTGGCGCAGGGTTAATCTGAGATCTATCCATCATCCCTCGCACAATACGACCCCACTAGACGACAGGCGACTGGAATGCATCAGCTCGACGTGGTAGGTCACTCACTGTACCTAAATGAATATCAATAATATATGTAAACGTTATTGAGAAATTACATTAACTGATTTAACGAAAAAATTCAAAGGCACCTTTTCTGTAATCAAAGCAGTAAAAACCAAAATCAGTAAAATTCTGTGTCATCTAATAAATTCATCATTTATATCAGGAATTTTCCCAAATAAGTTGAAGCAGGCGAAAATAATTCCAATACCTAAAAAAATGACGATGAAAATATATCTAATTATCGCCCTGTTTCTGTGCTTCCCTTAATTTCTAAAGTATATGAAAAGGCAGTCTATTTACAATTATCTGAATTTTTGGAAAAATTTAATATTTTAGATGAAAACCAGCATGGATTCCGGAATGGAAGATCAGTTGTCAGTGCTGCTGTTTCATTTATCGAATCTATTATTGAGTCGGTAGATAAAGGAAATTATACAGTTGGAATATTCATGGACTTTTCTAAAGCGTTTGACAGCGTAAAACATAGTAAATTACTATAAAACTTCACATCATTGGAATATCTAACAGAGTTCTCAATTGGTTTTCTTCCTACTTGACAAATAGATCTCAGTATGTAGAAATCACCCATTTGACAAAACATAATAAAATTTTAAAACTATCATCAAACTATCAGACAATTAAGTTTGGTGTGACCCAAGGCTCAATATTGGGACCTTTGCTTTTTTTGTGTTATCTTAGGGGCATAGAACACACCTTAACCTATAAGCAAAATTCAAAACTATGTCTATACGCAGATGATTCTAATTTGATTGTATCATATAAAAGTCCAGAAGAAGCAGAAATTTTTACATTTGTAGAATTGGAGCGTATTGGAAACTTTTTTTGTCACCACAATTTATTGTTAAATTCACAAAAAAAAAATTATAAATTTCAAAACGGCACAGAATAAAATTACAAAAGAACCAACAGTAACGTATAATTCAAACCCAATCGGAAAAGAAAAGGAAATTAACTTTTTAGGATTAACAATGGATGAAAATTTAAACTGGGACAAACACGTTCAGAAAATCTTAACCAAAATTAATTCCGGAAACTATGCATTATCAAAAATGTCTTACTATTGTAATTTAGAAACTTTAAAAAGTATATATTTTGCCCATTTTCATTCTCATCTCTCATTCGGTATAGCGGTATACGGTTCAACAACAAAAATAAATATGGATAACATTTTGAAGAAACAAAAAAGGGCTATTAGAATTTTGCTTAAGCTTAAACATGATGATTCGGCCAAAGAACATTTCAAAAATTTGAAAATTTTTACAGTATATGGGCAATATATATTTGAAACCATTCTCATCGCGAGAAACCAGGAGATGGACACAAATTTTGTTAAAACAACCCACCAGTATGACTTAAAAAAAGAAATGAAACTATTCAACCTCATAAATTAAAATTTTTTGGAAAAAAACCCTCATATGCAGGTAAAAACTTTCTCAGGTGTGTGCCCGAAAACATTAAAAAAGAACAGAATTTGTCAAAATTAAAAAAAGTTTTAAAAGATTATATAATAAACTTGGCCGTTTTATTCATTGGATGAGTTTTCCACCTCCTATAAGCAGGGGAGGCAAACAAGCAGGAAATTATAGATGCAGTTTTAATTTATAAGTTTTTTGTTTAAGTTTTAACTATAATACATTTATGACACTATTCACTGTACCACCCATGTACATGAAATATGAATAAATAAGTTTGACTATGACTATGACTATGACTATATGTAATTATATTACGCTTTCAAACTGTATTTTTGAGCACAGAAACAGTTGAAGGTATTCAAGTTATTAAAAATAAGTTTCCCTTGACAGGAGCGTAAAAGACATAATATCAATTCGATTGAAATCAGAAGTAATACCTTGATTTTTTTTATCTAAACGAAATTAAGATTACGATATGATGCAGTCCTCGAACCTTAAAAAAACTTGGCCCAAAATCGTGCGTAAGACTTGTTCGTAACAGAAGATTGTGACGTGAATGACATCAAATTACGCGTTCAGTTACGACACAAATGGAGACTGGAAATGTAATAACGCGGGCCGCTACCGAGAGGCGGCGCGGCGCGCGTTGCACAACCGCCGGTAACACATTCATTAGTGGCGTTTATGTATGACAAGCCTCACTTACGCACTGTTTGTTGATGGTCAAAAACTTTCCACGAGATAAACAAAAGAAGACCCAAGCTGCCTCGTTGATGATCATTTCAGTGTATAGATAACTGGGTAAACATTTTAAGTAAAATCAGTATTATCTTTGACAGTAAAAATGGTTCCACGAGATGAACAAACGAATACCCAAGCTGCCTCGTTGATGATCATTTCAGTTTATAGATAACTGGGTAAAAAACATTTAATTAAAATCAGTATTATCTTTGACAGTAAAAAATGGTTCCACGAGATGAACACAGGAAGACCCAAGCTGTCTTATTGATAATCATTTCAGTTTAGTGCTTTTTAATTAGATCTTCTGGAAATAATTCTTCGGTTTGATTTCGAAGTAATGATTCTGCACATGATTATTGTCCTCTTAATTGTAATATATTCGCCTCGTGCAGTCTCATAAGGAGTCTAAACAGAAGGTGGGCTGGTACAGCTGCATCAGCTTAAGGGGAAATATGGAAGGACTTGTCAAAAAATTAGATGATTGGATGCACAGAAGATCCTTAAGATTCCCCATAACTGGCGTCCATAGAAATCACAAACTACTCATTTATTCTATAGTTTGTAGGCTTAGAAAATTAATAATACCTTTATGTAACTACCTTAGTACCATTACTCGTAATCTTATAGTCATAAAAAGGTAGCTGAAATGTTTACAATAATAGTCGTAGGATGAAGTAAAAACTCACGTCTTCCAACACTACTTAATATATTTACACTTATATTGTAATTATATACAACGGTAAATATATACAAAAGTTGTTAAATTGACGATCGATTTCGTCCAGTTACACCGAACATCATCTGCCCCAAATGGAGACTCCATTTGGGTCTGATGATGTTCGTAATGGAATCTCAATTTTAAAACCTTCTTTAGAAAGAGTATCTATTAAAATTAAAATTAGTTTAGTATAGAATGAGATGTATTGCGGCGACCAGCTTACACGTTGCTAGGCAACGTCTAAAATTGTTATTTAGAAATGTTTTGTCTTGTTTGGTACAAGAGGTTAGGTCATTAAAATACATTCACTTAATCTATTTATGAGTTCTAATTACGCCTCACGTATAAGTTAAATCAATCTGTACAATTTCATTAATACTGACTAATTTCAAATCTATTTCTTTAGGAATTCAAATGTTGAAAAACTGTTTTTCTTATGTGTCAGAAATGTGCTAGGTGAAAAGTTCATCATGGATATCAAAAATTTGAATGGTCTAGATTTTTCACAAAAGGATTTAAAAGACTTATAGATCAAAGTCAATTTGAGTGGGAAAAGTAATTATTATACATTTAAACCATAGATAACACATAATCGTGATGACAATTTAAATGGTCTAGATTTTGCACCAAAGGATATAAAAGACCTATAGATCAAAGTCAATTTGAGTGGGAAAAGTAATTATTATACATTTAAACCCTAGAAAACACACATGATGACAATTTAAATGATCTAGATTTTGCACAAAAGGATATAAAAGACCTTCACATCAAAGTCAATTTGAGTGGGAAAAGTAATTATTATACATTTAAACCCTAGAAAACACACATGATGACAATTTAAATGATCTAGATTTTGCACAAAAGGATATAAAAGACCTTTAGATCAAAGTCAATTTGAGTGGGAAAAGTAATTATTATACATTTAAACCCTAGATAACACATAATCGTGATGACAATTTAAATTTCTCTTTATTACATTACAGTATGACTTGTACGCTCTTTAATATTTAAATTAAATTAGGAATTTAATAGTCACGAGAAATCTAGATCAAGTTCGTATCAACTCAGCTGACATACCGCCTTCTTGATTCCTTTCTTAAGAACGAGTGCTGGGTTTTGTTGGTGTGTATTATTGGTCTCAGCTAGTTGATATGACCTATAATGTTTTATGGTCCTTGCAGTTTCTGATCAATATTAATGACTTACCTAATAATAATAATAATATGGATGTAACAATCTAGTACCTTTCTCGATGAAATATACGATAAGCCATAAAACGTTACCATAATATTCAATAATTTTCCGTAATTCAACAACTTAAAACATTGAAATAAATTAAAAATTTATCTTGTAAAAACTTACTCCAGTTAAAGTTTTCTCTAACTACGAGCAAGTTTATTTAATTAAACAACATATAATTAGTATTCATAATTCTGCCGCGGGCTCTCTTCTCTTTAAAATATTATTTAGAGTAATAAACTATTCCACTCTAGTTTTAAATTAACATGGTTTTGCATTGTGGCAGAACACTACAACGACCGCAATAACAGTAGATAAAAGGAAAATAGGGCAGTAAAATATAATTAGAGGGACGCTGTTTAGCCGGGAGCAGTTAAACATGCAATTACATCACGGCAAAACAAACAGCTGCGACAGTCAATGGAAATGAAACAAAAACAAAAACAGACATACCGCGACGGATCCCGCCCTGTGGGGACTGCAATGACGACTACTCCGCACCATCGAATGGGCGACATCGCTAATCGAATACAATACCTTTGTTAACGCTACACTATCTGGTCACCAGATTCAGGGGCCATGACATAGAATCACATTCGACCATTACAGCTTCATCATACAGGCGACTCCTGTAAATCATCAGCGGTCACCAACAGCTGGCCTATGTGACTAATGCAGCCTTTAAGTCACCGCACAGGAGTCCTGTGGTTATGGCCAGATGAGATTAAAAAAAATAATTGATAAATCCATCATGTTATAAGCTAAAAATATAAGCAACAGCTATATTTTTAGCATAACCGCATTTTTCAAGTTCGATATCTTCAGAGCCAAAATGTGCAAGTCTTGATACTCAAAAAGAGTGCATTTTGCCGTTGCAAATTATACAAATAGTATGTAAGCTAACTGTTAAAATTTAA
Organism: Nephotettix cincticeps; assembly: GCA_023375725.1. Classification (NCBI taxonomy): domain Eukaryota; kingdom Metazoa; phylum Arthropoda; class Insecta; order Hemiptera; family Cicadellidae; genus Nephotettix; species Nephotettix cincticeps. The sequence continues at coordinate 43,526,369 of CM041786.1, read as the reverse complement.
ATATTATTAGAACAATCAAACGACATTTTTTCATACGAATTTCTCAAGATATGTTTTTTAGCGAATTTTCTATAGGGAATAAGCTAATACCGTAAGTCTCATGGCAAGACTTAAGCCCAGGAACATGTTAATTTTTATTTAGGTGGCCAGACGCCAAAAACAATAGTCTTTAAAATTTATATACAGGGTTATCATAAAAGAATGGTGCGGTTTCAGTAATTCATAAGGAGATTGTAGGGAAATTTGTGAATGTTATATTGGTACCTCTGAAAGCCTCAAACACGAAGGTTTGTGTATAAGCTGTTCTAAACTAAACATCAGTTTTTGTACCAAAGTGTGTTTTATTGATGGCTGAATTAAAATCCGTTATTTTAGTTCAACGTCCTGACGTGAATTTGGAAGAGATCCACTACACAAAAATAACATAACACGCTGGTTTAAACAATTTTAAGAAACTAAATCAGTTGAGAAACGGAAATCAACCGGCAGACCAAGTGTACCAGACGAAAAGGTTGAACTAATTAGACAATCGGCAATTAGAAGTCCTGGGAAGTCCATCCCTCGTCGAATCGTTGAATTAGGTATTCTAAAAACAACGGTTCACAAAGTTTTACATAAAAAACTCAAATTACACGCTTATAAAACTGCAGGAATTGAAACCTAATGATAGTGTAAACCGTTACAATTTTGCTGTTAGAATGTTGGACAGAATAAGTGAAAACAAATCATTTTTAGATTATACAGTATAATTTTTACAGACGAAGCTCCTTTCCATGTAAGAGGATGTTTTAACAGATACAATTCACGAATATGGGGGGGGCTCTGAAAACTCACACGCAACAACGTGATTCGCCTAAAGTTAATGTTTGGTATGGCGTGATGAAAAATCGCATAATAGGACCTTTCTTCTTTGCTGAAAGAACAATTAATGGAGTTGTGTATCTCGAAATGTTAATCAATTATTGATTTCCTCAGCTAGAGGAACTCGAAAACATTCATGAGATTAGAATGACTTAGGGATATTTGAGATTATGCCCCAATATAATTGGTTATTTTTAACTAAATAAATTTGTATATAATACGTTTGTGATATTTTAATTTCAGTTTAATATTCTGTCCAAAAACACATAATTAATTGTTAGTAAAAATAAAGTTCACCTATGTATAAAAATTATTTTAATTAAGTGATCTCTTTATGACAATAAACCGTCTAAGAACAGATAAGTAATCATTTTGCAAAGAAACTATAAGTACTGCTAGTGGTATTAATACGGGTACACTGTAGCAAAGGTAACAAATATCGTCAGCCGTGGTGAGTACACATGAGTAAATACCCTATTGCCTATTCATTTTTACGAAAGTTATCGTGTTCACAGACACACTGAAATTAGAAAACTGAAAACTGAAATTAGGCATTTCTACCAAAAATAATTTTTATCTTAACATTTATACCAACTTTCATCAACAACTGTCCATAAATAAAGGAGTTTGCCTATTCCCTATATGATTATTATGGGAAAAGAGTAAGCAGGTTTGCTGCCATGATAAACACATAAACGTGTTCACAGACACACACACACACACACACACACACACACATATATTTATATATATACATATATATATATAAATTTTAACGACTATTGTTTTTGGACTCTGGGCACCTAAAGAAGAAAAAATAACATGGTCCCGGGCTTAAGTCTCACCATGAGACCTACGGTAATAGCTTCTTCCCTATGGGAAATTCGCTAAAAGTAATCATCAAGTCTCTGTTACTCGAGAGTACCAGTAGCCTACCGGGAGTAATTAGTATCTCAATGTACTCTATCTCTAGTATGTACCGAATAGGAGTCGTTGATTTCGGAGTATTAATCAAGTCAGAGTCGTTGTGGTCGGAGTATTCTTCAAGTCAGAGTCGTTGGGTTCGTAGTATTCCGCGGGTCAGAGTCGTTGAGTTCGGAAGATTTCTCAAGTCAGAGTCGTTGTGATCGCAGTATTCCTCAAGTCAGAGTCGTTGGGTTCACAGTATTCCTCAAGTTAGAGTCTTTGGGTTCGGAGTATTCCTCGAGTCAGACTCGTTATGTTCGGAGTATTCCTCAAGTCAGAGTCGTTGTGATCGCAGTATTCCTCAAGTTAGAGTCTTTGGGTTCGGAGTATTCCTCGAGTCAGACTCGTTGTGTTCGCAGTATTCCTCAAGTCAGAGTCGTTGTGTTCACAGTATTCCTCAAGTTAGAGTCTTTGGGTTCGGAGTATTCCTCGAGTTAGTCTCGTTATGTTCGGAGTATTCCTCAAGTCAAGAGTCGTTATGTTCGGAGTATTCCTCAAGTCAAGAGTCGTTGGGTTCGGAGTATTCTTCAAGTCAAGAGTCGTTATGTTCGGAGTATTCCTCAAGTCAAGAGTCGTTGGGTTCGGAGTATTCCTCAAGTCAAGAGTCGTTGGGTTCGGAGCATTCCTCAAGTCAGAGGCGTTATGGTCGGAGTATTCCTCAAGTCAGAGTCTTCCTCAAGTCAGAGTCGTTATGTTCGGAGTATTCCTCAAGTCAGTCGTTATGTTCGGAAGTCAGAGTCGTTATGTTCGGAGTACTCCTCAAGTCAGAGTCGTTATGTTCAGAATATTCGTCAAGTCAAAGTCGTTGGTTTTGGAGTATTCCTCAAGTCAGAGTCGTTGAGATCGGAAGATTTCTCAAGTCAAATTCGTTGTGTTCGGAATATTCCTCAAGTCAAAGTCGTTTGTTTTTGAGTATTCCTCAAGTCAGAGACGTTGTGTTCAGAGTATTCCTCAAGTCAGAGTCGTTGTGATCGCAGTATTCCTCAAGTTAGAGTCGTTGGGTTCGGAATATTCCTCGAGTCAGACTCGTTGTGTTCGCAGTATTCCTCAAGTCAGAGTCGTTATGTTCGGAGTATTCCTCGAGTCAGACTCGTTGTGTTCGCAGTATTCCTCAAGTCAGAGTCGTTGTGTTCACAGTATTCCTCAAGTTAGAGTCTTTGTGTTCGGAGTATTCCTCGAGTCAGACTCGTTATGTTCGGAGTATTCCTCAAGTCAAGAGTCGTTGGGTTCGGAGTATTCCTCAAGTCAAGAGTCGTTGCGTTCAGAGGATTCCTCAAGTCAAGAGTCGTTGGGTTCGGAGTATTCCTCAAGTCAAGAGTCGTTGGGTTCGGAGTATTCCTCAAGTCAAGAGTCGTTGGGTTCGGAGTATTCCTCAAGTCAGAGTCTTTGGGTTCGGAGTACTCCTCAAGTCAGAGGCGTTATGGTCGGAGTATTCCTCAAGTCAGAGTCGTTATGTTTGTAGTAGGCCCTACTCCTCAAGTCAGAGTCGTTATGTTCGGAGTACTCCTCAAGTCAGAGTCGTTGTGGTCGGAGTATTCATCTTTAGAATCGTTGGTTGGAGTATTCCTCAAATTAGTGTGCAAAGTCAGGTTTGTTTAGTTCGGAGGATTCTTCAAGTCAAATTCGTTGTGTTCGGGATATTCCTCAAGTCAAAGTCGTTGGTTTAGGAGTATTCCTCAAGTCAGAGTTGTTATGTTCAGAATATTCCTCAAGTCAGAGTTGTTGTGTTCGGAATATTCTTCAAGTCCGAGACGTTGTGTTCGGGATATTCCTCAAGTCAAAGTCGTTGGTTTTGGAGTATTCATCAAGTCAGATTCGTTGTGGTCGGAGTATTCCTCAAGTCAAGAGTCGTTATGTTCGGAGTATTCCTCAAGTCAAGAGTCGTTGGGTTCGGAGTATTCCTCAAGTCAAGAGTCGTTGGGTTCGGAGTATTCCTCAAGTCAGAGTCTTCCTCAAGTCAGAGTCGTTATGTTCGGAGTATTCCTCAAGTCAGTCGTTATGTTCGGAGTATTCCTGAAGTCAGAGTCGTTGGGTTCAGAGTATTTCTGAAGTAAGAGTCGTTGGGTTCGTAGTATTCCGCGGGTCAGAGTCGTTGAGTTCGGAAGATTTCTCAAGTCAGAGTCGTTGTGATCGCAGTATTCCTCAAGTTAGAGTCTTTGGGTTCGGAGTATTCCTCGAGTCTGACTCGTTATGTTCGCAGTATTCCTCAAGTCAGAGTCGTTGGGTTCACAGTATTCCTCAAGTTAGAGTCTTTGGGTTCGGAGTATTCCTCGAGTCAGACTCGTTATGTTCGGAGTATTCCTCAAGTCAGAGTCGTTGTGATCGCAGTATTCCTCAAGTTAGAGTCTTTGGGTTCGGAGTATTCCTCGAGTCAGACTCGTTGTGTTCGCAGTATTCCTCAAGTCAGAGTCGTTGTGTTCACAGTATTCCTCAAGTTAGAGTCTTTGGGTTCGGAGTATTCCTCGAGTTAGTCTCGTTATGTTCGGAGTATTCCTCAAGTCAAGAGTCGTTGGGTTCGGAGTATTCCTCAAGTCAAGAGTCGTTGGGTTCGGAGTATTCCTCAAGTCAGAGTCGTTGGGTTCGGAGTATTCCTCAAGTCAAGAGTCGTTGGGTTCGGAGTATTCCTCAAGTCAGAGTCGTTATGTTCGGAGTATTCCTCAAGTCAGAGGCGTTATGGTCGGAGTATTCCTCAAGTCAGAGTCTTCCTCAAGTCAGAGTCGTTATGTTCGGAGTATTCCTCAAGTCAGTCGTTATGTTCGGAAGTCAGAGTCGTTATGTTCGGAGTACTCCTCAAGTCAGAGTCGTTATGTTCAGAATATTCGTCAAGTCAAAGTCGTTGGTTTTGGAGTATTCCTCAAGTCAGAGTCTTTGGGTTCGGAAGATTTCTCAAGTGTTGTTCCTCAAGTCAAAGTCGTTTGTTTTGGAGTATTCCTCAAGTCAGAGTCGTTGTGATCGCAGTATTCCTCAAGTCAGAGTCGTTGTGTTCGCAGTATTCCTCAAGTCAGAGTCGTTGGGTTCGGAGTATTCCTCAAGTCAGACTCGTTGTGTTCGGAGTATTCCTCAAGTCAGAGTCGTTATGTTCGGAGTATTCCTCAAGTCAGAGTCGTTATGTTCGGAGTATTCCTCAAGTCAGAGTCGTTATGTTCGGAGTATTCCTCAAGTCAGAGTCGTTATGTTCGGAGTATTCCTCAAGTCAGAGTCGTTATGTTCGGAGTATTCCTCAAGTCAGAGTCGTTATGTTCGGAGTATTCCTCAAGTCAAGAGTCGTTGGGTTCGGAGTATTCCTCAAGTCAAGAGTCGTTGGGTTCGGAGTATTCCTCAAGTCAGAGTCTTTGGGTTCGGAGTACTCCTCAAGTCAGAGGCGTTATGGTCGGAGTATTCCTCAAGTCAGAGTCGTTATGTTTGTAGTAGGCCCTACTCCTCAAGTCAGAGTCGTTATGTTCGGAGTACTCCTCAAGTCAGAGTCGTTGTGGTCGGAGTATTCATCTTTAGAATCGTTGGTTGGAGTATTCCTCAAATTAGTGTGCAAAGTCAGGTTTGTTTAGTTCGGAGGATTCTTCAAGTCAAATTCGTTGTGTTCGGGATATTCCTCAAGTCAAAGTCGTTGGTTTAGGAGTATTCCTCAAGTCAGAGTTGTTATGTTCAGAATATTCCTCAAGTCCGAGACGTTGTGTTCGGGATATTCCTCAAGTCAAAGTCGTTGGATTTGGAGTATTCATCAAGTCAGATTCGTTGTGGTCGGAGTATTCCTCAAGTCAGAGTCGTTGTGTTCACAGTATTCCTCAATTCAGAGTCGTTGGGTTCGGTGTATTCCTCAAGTCAAGAGTCGTTGGGTTCGGAGTATTCTTCAAGTCAAGAGTCGTTATGTTCGGAGTATTCCTCAAGTCAAGAGTCGTTGGGTTCGGAGTATTCCTCAAGTCAGAGGCGTTATGGTCGGAGTATTCCTCAAGTCAGAGTCTTCCTCAAGTCAGAGTCGTTATGTTCGGAGTATTCCTCAAGTCAGTCGTTATGTTCGGAAGTCAGAGTCGTTATATTCGGAGTACTCCTCAAGTCAGAGTCGTTATGGTCGGAGTATTCCTCAAGTCAGAGTCTTCCTCAAGTCAGAGTCTTCCTCAAGTCAGAGTCGTTATGTTCGGAGTACTCCTCAAGTCAGAGTCGTTATGGTCGGAGTATTCCTCAAGTCAGTCGTTATGTTCGGAAGTCAGAGTCGTTATATTCGGAGTACTCCTCAAGTCAGAGTCGTTATGGTCGGAGTATTCCTCAAGTCAGAGTCTTCCTCAAGTCAGAGTCGTTATGTTCGGAGTATTCCTCAAGTCAGTCGTTATGTTCGGAAGTCAGAGTCGTTATATTCGGAGTACTCCTCAAGTCAGAGTCGTTATGGTCGGAGTATTCCTCAAGTCAGAGTCTTCCTCAAGTCAGAGTCTTCCTCAAGTCAGAGTCGTTATGTTCGGAGTACTCCTCAAGTCAGAGTCGTTGTGGTCGGTGTATTCCTCAAGTCAGAGTCGTTATGTTCGGAGTATTCCTCAAGTCAGAGTCGTTATGTTCGGTGTATTCCTCAAGTCAGAGTCGTTATGTTCGGAGTATTTATCAATCGCGGGATGATCGCATACGAGCCGCGCGTATATTTAGAACCACCATCACAATAAATTACGCGGCTGCTTCGAACACGCGCCAACAAAATAACTTGCGTCACACACACAAGGCTAATGTATCTAATGTAGCAGAGAGCAGTTATCACATCTAAAAATGTGATTAAGTTTGGAAATCGTGACTTGTAGTAGCCAAGAAGCGGGACATCTCATCCTAGGTCCTATACTAACAATGCCAGTGTATATAAAATATTAGTGACTGACACGACATGCTTTCTCTCATTTTGCCCCCCTCCAGAAAATGATACCCAGAGGTATTTACCATGTTTATTTTCAAAAGTTAGAGGAATAAGGAAGAAAATGATTTTGTTTACTCTAATGCATAACATTGTTCAAAAACACGCTTTTTAGCAGAGGCCTTAAATTTGAACTTTTTCGGCCAACTAATGAGTAGGTTTTAATAAGGAATAAGTTATATTAATTTGTCCCCGCATTTTTCTTTATACTAATTTGATAAAAAATATTAACAAGATTCATTCCATGAAGTTTGGAGCGCCCGTTGAAAACAGTTTACTGAATATGTTTCAACCGGTTCTACACAAGAAGTAGGTAACAAAACATGTTAACGATCCAGGCTATCACGGATCAGTCACGATGGTCAGACGAAGGTGACATCATTGCAAAATACTGCATTGCGTATGACGAGGGGCAAATTTTCCAAATGGAATCTCTGTTGTGGTGATTTTATTAACAGGATCTCAGATGATCCTTCTCTCACTGATAGTTCCAATAAGTTCTTGATATCCATTCTATAAATGCAATTATACACTTGTAACACCAATACAATAGTGTATAACAAAGACAAAGTTATAAACACAACTAGTGTACTGAACTAGTAATAAAAGTAACTAAACTATTCACAGACAATTAAAAACAAGATCAACGTTGTTAGGTCAGCAGGCAGCGAACGATGTATTAAACATAAATCTTTAAGGAAGAAACTTATTTTGTAATATTCTCCTCAAAAATAACATAGAGGCGCGCTCTCAGGCAACGTACTGCGTTCGCACCGAACATAAAATTCCACTTTTCTTTGGAAAAGTTAGTAGTAGAAAAATTATTCTAAATACTATTTTTTTATTTCTCTCCTTATCGTATATGGAGAGAGTATTGTAATCGTCACAATGTTCGAATTCGAGTTGAGAGTGAATTGTTTTGAGGCTCTCTGAATACAAAAACCCCCGTCGCGGCAGACCTGCATACGCGTATCAATAACAATATATAACAGGTTTGATCAGTATCCGTAATAATTAAGAAGGTTCGCTCATTCTCCATAAGATTTACATGGGAAAGATTATGCAGGTATGCTGCTGTGAGGAACGCAGAAATTAGGCACTTAAGAAAATTATTTTAATCTTGACCATATACCAAGTTTTATCAATATCTGCCCATAAATAAGTTTGCCTAATCTCCGTAAGGTTAACATGGGAAAGAGTATGCAGGTTTGCTGCTGTAATGAACACTGGAAATAGGCATTACTAGCATAAACAATTTTTTTATTTTGACCATGTATAACACGTTTCATTAACATCCGTCCATAAATAAAGGAATTTGCCTATTCTCCCAATCACATGAAGCTAAATACAAAGTTGCATCTATAATATAAGGTTAGTAAGGGAATATTGATTTTCCCTTATCCTCCATAAGATTAGCATTAGAACCCATAAATGCAATGTACTTGTTTAGATATTTTAATATCTAGGTACCCGTTGTAGATAGAGCGAAACTAAGGAACGAAATTGTATATATATATATATATATATATATATATAACGTGTGTGTGTGCCTGTGTCCTTACAGACAATTATGGTCCATACAGTCTGTGTCTGTCTGCGTGCTTGTGTGTATGTGTGAGAACACGATAACTCTCGTAAAAAGGGTCTAATCGAGACCAAATTTGGTAGAGGGGTCGGTTAATCGGAAGGGGTATTTTTGGGTCGTTTTGTACACCAAAAATTGTTTTGTTCATTTTTACATGCAGTTTTTAGAAATTTCAAATTTTATCTTTAACTATTACAATCTGCTAAAAAAACTGCACAATTTATTACCTTAAAGTTTTTCTCTATCTCCAACGGTTACCAAGATTCTAAATCTAAAAACAAAAAAAATCTCAATATATATTGTATTTTGAGGCTCCAACACTAATTTTATGGAGGATAAAGAAAAATTAATAATTTCCATATTAATCAATATTTTTAGGATTAATATTGGTATTTAGCTTCATGTGATAGGTATCCATACATTTGTGCTAAAAAATAATCTTTATGTGTTGCTCAGAGCAGCAAACCTGCATACTCTTTCCTTTGTGCATAATCTTATGGAGAATAGACAAACTTCTTTATTCATGAACTGATATTGATAAAAGCTGTTATATGGTCAAAATAAACATAGTTTGTGGTAAAATGCCTACTTTCAGTGTCCCTTACAGCGGCAAACCTGCATACGCTTTCCCTTGTTAATCATATAGAGAAATAGAGGGGAAATTTTATGGGTTCCCCCGATAAAATTCTGACATTTGAGCTTTGTTTATCTTGTTGTTATTTTCAGAAATTGGATGATTATTTTTGAAACAATCAATTTATAAATGATATTTTGAAACTTCAAGGCATAGGATAGTTTTATTAAGGGTTGTAGTTTTAAAATTTACTTTATGGAGAAAGAATGTGTCAATCCACTGATACCATTTACCGTTTATTGAGCTGGTTTTAATTGTTATTTTATAAAATTATTGTTTTGCAATTTTTAATTAAATATTAATTATTTTGTTTACATTAAAAAGTATATAACTTTTGAACCATTAGTTCTACAAACATACGGGTGGTCTCATATTATTTTGACCCTTAATATTTATACAACATAATATTTTAATTAAAATCATTAGGGCGGATTTTATGAAATTATGGTTTTCGAATTTTTTTAAAGGGATTTAAGTGTGTAAACTATCCTTAAAAGTAAAATCCATAAAAATTGAGAAGATCAGTGAGATCTTGGCGTCTATACACAGACACACAATCAGTCCGAAAACCACTTTGTGCATCCAGAGAGCCTCAAAACTGATATCCTTTCAAATCACTCAACTTAAACTCGTAAATTTTGCCAAAAACAACACTTTCTCCATAAACTATAAAGAGAGAAAGTAAACACTAAAATATTTCAAATGTTAAACTGACAATCGATTAAATATTTAAATGAGAATAACTTTAAAACTAGCATTCTTAACATAATTTTACGAATTTAACTTGTTTAAGTAAATTCAACAATATCACTTGAATATCCAATAAAAAATAAACAGATTTCACATTTTTTCACACTTCCGAGACTGTTGGTGAAGACAAATGAGACAGTCGTCCTGTTTCAAAATATTTGGAATGTTTTTATTAGGCCTATATCAATATATTTTTATTTCACGTTACAAATTACTTGACTTCTATCAGAAGGCACCAAAATAATTTAGATTCATAAAAAAATATATAAGAATACCCGCTATTAACATATTCATGTCAACATCTTGCTATGAAATACTTACTTATAAAGGATAATAGAAATTGAAAGCGTCTGAGGTATTACCTGAAACAAAAAACGTAAATAACTTATGATGAAAAAATTGTAAAAATAATTCACATAAAAAATCATATGGATTCATGGACCATACAAGAGATTCAGAGATAAACCTCAGCTTGCCTACAAAGAACCTATGCAACACATATCATAGATTAAATGTTCAACATTTACATTTTATTAATCTTTCCTACATTGGTAGCGAAGCTGTAACTGAGAGCTGATGTGCCAGAGTGAAGATCCACACTTGACACTCCCGTGGTGCAACCTTCGCTTGTTCCCATTGTACGGGTGATTAGTTATTAACCTTTACACCGATCCCCCGCCCCACCATCCACATCGTCTCGGACCATCGGCGAGCGGCAACACGTTGCCATCATAAATAAATGCATTATGATTTTGTTGCTCGTCATGTAACCATATTAACTTGAAAAATTACCTGAGAACATACTTCTAGTATTATTTAGTTTTTTGTATTTTGAAATGTATTATGAAATGCATGGGTTAGGGGGTTTGGGACACGCCCGATAGCGCTTTTGTGTAACCAAATAAATTTAATTTTTTAGTACTAAAATATAAACCTGATTTACATAAACGTAGCTCATGAACTAAAACATAGACAGTTACTTTAATAGTGTCGTCGGGCAGAAAACACGACACCCTAACAGTAGGTGAAAACAATTAACAATAAGTTGCCTGGACACCTGGACAATGGCGGCAGCGGCGATTACCATATCCGCGACACCTGTAGGCCTGCCTGGCGGAAGTGACTCACTCACCTCTGGCCCGCTAAGCCGCTAATAAACAACTCCATCGCTCAAGGCGTAAGTAGATCACGGTAGGTCATCGCTCAAGGCGTAAGTACTGTATATCACGGTAGGTCATCGCTCAAGGCGTAAGTACTGTATATCACGGTAGGTCATCGCTCAAGGCGTAAGTACTGTATATCACGGTAGGTCATCGCTCAAGGCGTAAGTACTGTATATCACGGTAGGTCATCGCTCAAGGCGTAAGTACTGTATATCACGGTAGGTCATCGCTCAAGGCGTAAGTACTGTATATCACGGTAGGTCATCGCTCAAGGCGTAAGTACTGTATATCACGGTAGGTCATCGCTCAAGGCGTAAGTAGATCACGGTAGGTCATCGCTCAAGGCGTAAGTACTGTAGATCACGGTAGGTCATCGCTCAAGGCGTAAGTAGATCAAGATAGGTCATCGCTCAAGGCGTAAGTACTGTATATCACGGTAGGTCATCGGTCAAGGCGTAAGTAGATCACGGTAGGTCATCGCTCAAGGCGTAAGTACTGTATATCACGGTAGATCATCGCTCAAGGCGTAAGTACTGTATATCAAGGAAGGTCATCGCTCAAGGCCTGAGTAGATCACGGTATGTCATCGCTCAAGGCGTAAGTACTGTATATCACGGTAGGTCATCGCTCAAGGCGTAAGTACTGTATATCACGGTAGGTCATCGCTCAAGGCGTAAGTAGATCACGGTAGGTCATCGCTCAAGGCGAAAGTACTGTAGATCACGGTAGGTCGTGGGGTGGTCACGGTAATTCATCGATTATGTCGTGGGTAGTCACGGTAAGTCATCGACCATGGTGTGGGTAGATCGCGGTAAGTCATCGATCATGACGTAGGTAGATCACTGTAAGTCATCGATCATGTCGTAGGTAGATCACGGTAAGTCATTGACCATGGCGTAGGTAGATCACGGTAAGTCATCGATCATGGCGTTGGCAGATCACGGTCATTTATTCATTCTCGCGTTCATATTTCGTTTATATAAATTAGATTTATACACAACAATTGAGTATTTTATAACAAGAATATTGTAAAAGTAGTTATAACATTGCAATATATTTACAAATAAAATTAAAATAAAAAAACTACTAGTAAATTTTTAGAGAATAGGATAGGTCACGGTAATTCATCGATCAAGGCGTGGGTAGATCACGGTAATTTATCGATCATGGCGTGGTTAGGGTACGGTAACTCATCGATCATGGCGTGGATAGGTCACGGTAATTCATAGATCATGCCCCGGTTAGGTCACGGTAATTCATCGATCATGCCGTGGTTAGGTCACGGCAATTCATCGATCATTGCGTGGTTATGTCACGGTAATTCATCGATCATGTCGTAGGTAGTCACGGTAACTTATCGATCATGGCGTAGGTAGGTCCCAGTAATTCATCGATCATGGCGTGGGTAGGTCACAGTAATTCATCGATCATGGCGTGGATAGGTCACGGTAATTCATCGATCATGCCCCGGTTAGGTCACGGTAATTCATCGATCATGCCGTGGTTAGGTCACGGTAATTCATCGATCATTGCGTGGTTATGTCACGGTAATTCATCGATCATGTCGTAGGTAGTCACGGTAACTTATCGATCATGGCGTAGGTAGGTCCCAGTAATTCATCGATCATGGCGTGGGTAGGTCACAGTAATTCATCGATCATGGCGGGGGTAGATCACGGTAATTCATCTATCATGAATATTGTAAAAGTAGTAATAACATTGCAATATATTTACAAATAAAGTAAAAATAAAAAAATACTAGTAAAATTTATGGGGAATGGGATAAATCCCAGATATTTCAGAAACGCTTCGCACATTCAAACGCCATGCCGCTGGGACCTTGGCCGGAGAGAGTGTTCAATGTCGAGTTACCGGCCCGTGGAGCCTCCATGGTTTGACGTGCTCTTTGTCTGCGTGTCGCAACTATAGTAATAGTCAGCGAGTAACTTGTACTCAGAGCTGTATACTGGCCGTGGAGACTCGAAGGTTTGACGTGTCTGCGTGACGCAACTGTAGTAATAGTCAACGAGTAACTTGTACTCAGAGCTGTATACTGGCCGTGGACACTCGAAGGTTTGACGTGTCTGCGTGACGCAACTGTAGTAATAGTCAACGAGTAACTTGTACTCAGAGCTGTATACTGGCCGTGGAGACTCGAAGGTTTGACGTGTCTGCGTGACGCAACTGTAGTAATAGTCAGCGAGTAACTTGTACTCAGAGCTGTATACTGATCGTGGCCACTCGAAGGTTTGACGTGTCTGCGTGACGCAACTGTAGTAATAGTCAGCGAGTAACTTGTACTCAGAGCTGTATACTGGCCGTGGACACTCGAAGGTTTGACGTGTCTGCGTGACGCAACTGTAGTAATAGTCAGCGAGTAACTTGTACTCAGAGCTGTATACTGACCGTGGACACTCGAAGGTTTGACGTGTCTGCGTGACGCAACTGTAGTAATAGTCAGCGAGTAACTTGTACTCAGAGCTGTATACTGACCGTGGACACTCGAAGGTTTGACGTGTCTGCGTGTCGCAACTGTAGTAATAGTCAGCGAGTAACTTGTACTCAGAGCTGTATACTGACCGTGGACACTCGAAGGTTTGACGTGTCTGCGTGTCGCAACTGTAGTAATAGTCAGCGAGTAACTTGTACTCAGAGCTGTATACTGACCGTGGACACTCGAAGGTTTGACGTGTCTGCGTGACGCAACTGTAGTAATAGTCAGCGAGTAACTTGTACTCAGAGCTGTATACTGACCGTGGAGACTTGAAGGTTTGACGTGTCTGCGTGACGCAACTGTAGTAATAGTCAGCGAGTAACTTGTACTCAGAGCTGTATACTGGCCATGGAGACTCGAAGGTTTGACGTGTCTGCGTGACGCAACTGTAGTAATAGTCAACGAGTAACTTGTACTCAGAGCTGTATACTGACCGTGGACACTCGAAGGTTTGACGTGTCTGCGTGTCGCAACTGTAGTAATAGTCAGCGAGTAACTTGTACTCAGAGCTGTATACTGACCGTGGAGACTCGAAGGTTTGACGTGTCTGCGTGTCGCAACTGTAGTAATAGTCAGCGAGTAACTTGTACTCAGAGCTGTATACTGGCCATGGAGACTCGAAGGTTTGACGTGTCTGGTTTGACGCAACTGTAGTAATAGTCAACGAGTAACTTGATACTCAGCGCTGTTATATGGCGTGGCCACTCGAAGGTTTGACGTGTCTGCGTGACGCAACTGTAGTAATAGTCAGCGAGTAACTTGTACTCAGAGCTGTATACTGACCGTGGACACTCGAAGGTTTGACGTGTCTGCGTGACGCAACTGTAGTAATAGTCAACGAGTAACTTGTACTCAGAGCTGTATACTGGCCATGGAGACTCGAAGGTTTGACGTGTCTGCGTGACGCAACTGTAGTAATAGTCAGCGAGTAACTTGTACTCAGAGCTGTATACTGGCCGTGGAGACTCGAAGGTTTGACGTGTCTGCGTGACGCAACTGTAGTAATAGTCAGCGAGTAACTTGTACTCAGAGCTGTATACTGGCCGTGGACACTCGAAGGTTTGACGTGTCTGCGTGTCGCAACTGTAGTAATAGTCAGCGAGTAACTTGTACTCAGAGCTGTATACTGACCGTGGCCACTCGAAGGTTTGACGCGTCTGCGTGTCGCAACTGCAGTAATAGTCAGCGAGTAACTTGTACTCAGAGTTTACTGGCCATGGAGACTCAAAGGTTTGACGCGTGGACCATGTAGTATATCGAGTAACTTGTACTCAGAGCTGTATACTGACCGTGGACACTCGAAGGTTTGACGTGTCTGCGTGTCGCAACTGTAGTAATAGTCACCGAGTAACTTGTACTCAGTGCTGTATACTGGCCATGGAGACTCGAAGGTTTGACGTGTCTGCATGTCGCAACTGTAGTAATAGTCAACGAGTAACTTGTACTCAGAGCTGTATACTGACCGTGGCCACTCGAAGGTTTGACGCGTCTGCGTGTCGCAACTGCAGTAATAGTCAGCGAGTAACTTGTACTTAGAGCTGTATACTGACCGTGGACACTCGAAGGTGTGACGTGTCTGCGTGACGCAACTGACTTAACTTAATAGTAAACGAGTAACGTATATTCAGTATTTGAAGTACTGTGTGAGGAGCCTCGATGGTTTGACGTGTAGGCATATCCTAACCGTAGTAACTTGGGATCAAGAACTGGACACAGGCCGTGGAGTCTTGATGGAACCTCTATTGTTTGACGGACTCAACAGAGTCTCCACTGTCAATATTCAGCTTTTGATTGCAACTTACTCTCTAACTATATATAGTTACGACATGTGTTCGTGTAACAACACAGCAGTACTAGTCAGAAAGGATTGCCAAAAAACACTATTTCACTACAGCCTGTAGCACCAACGGAAACAGAGAGGCCAGTATTGAGTTCTATTCTACAGCGTCGCGCAGACCTTGGCCAGTGTGTTCAATGTCGACCCATCAGCCCGTGCAGTAGCAAGGGCTTGACGTCCGCAATGGTACAAATCACCACGGCACTGGTGCGGTGTGTCCTGTGTGTTGGCAGATGGCACACGAAGATCTGGCGGCACAACGCAATACAGGTGGCTGCTGGCCGCCACTCGCGCACATCCTCCGATCCTATCTACTTCCTTTAATTAACATAGACCATTATTCATACATGCATTACCATTGATTACCCACTACTCTGCACCAGGCTAATTAATTGCAACTGGAAATTCTGGTCCTTATCAGCCCCAATACGATTCTATAGTTAATAAGTGGCGGTATAGGCATATCCTAGGAAAATTTTTAAATTACCTTGGTAATATTTATAACAACTTTTAATTTGTATCTAATTAGACCTCGGTATGTACTACAGACACATCGGTTAAAACCGAATTTTGTAATACACATAATAACACGGTAACATGGCATATTTAAAAATAAATTCCCTTTATTTGTCATTAACATAAGACAAGTAAACCGTTAATTAATTGACAGAATGTCTATAATAGTGCAGTGTAATATAGTTTATCTTCAGAATCAGCTTAATTGTCTAGACTATTTGAAACAAATTTTGAATGAAAACTGAAATCAATGTTTGTCTATACGTGCTTTATTTTCACATTTAAAAGCGGTCACTAATTAAAATCATTCACAAACAATACATTAAATTTTTAAATAATTAGGGCGTGTTTCAATCAGCGCTAGAGCGAGAGGCAGTTTAAAACTTATTTGTAATATTAACAAGTGTATTTCTCATTTTAAATTCAAAACTATAGACCGAAATGGACCGTGGAGAGAGTTGGAGAGTTACGTTGCCAGTAACGAGGGTCAGTGTCGGCGGTGTTCAACTCCGACGTAACACGTTCACAGTGGCTGCCGCTGCCGCTGACGCCAATCTGATACCCAACTCGGCCAAGGGCACCGAGCTTTGTCCCTTCCGACAAGCGGGTTAATTACAACTACGACTAATTAAACTGTAGCACTTGTGACTCTGAATAACTGTAACAATGCTGACTAGCACTGACTGTAGCAATGGGGACTAGCACTGACTGTAGCACTGGTGACTAGCACTGACTGTAGCACTCGTGACTTGTACTGACTGTTGCACTCGTAACTTGTACTGACTGTAGCACTCGTGACTTGTACTGACTGTTGCACTCGTAACTTGTACTGATTGTAGCACTCGTGACTAGCATTGACTTTAGCACTGGGGACTAGCACTGACTGTAGCACTGGTGACTAGCACTGACTGTAGCACTCGTGACTTGTACTGACTGTTGCACTCGTAACTTGTACTGACTGTAGCACTCGTGACTTGTACTGACTGTAGCACTCGTAACTTGTACTGACTGTAGCACTCGTGACTAGCACTGACTGTAGCACTGGTGACTAGCACTGACTGTAGCACTCGTGACTTGTACTGACTGTAGCACTGGGGACTAGCACTGACTGTAGCACTGGTGACTAGCACTGACTGTAGCAATGGGGACTAGCACTGACTGTAGCACGGCTCGACGGCGTGTAATGTGAATGTCAGCTGCAATCAGCAGGTAGGCCGCGAGCCGCGGTGGAGGTTTGCCGGTTACCAACATTGATACTAAAGTTCTACATTGCTCTCGTGCTACCTACAATCACCGACCGCAACACCGCCAATTTGACTTGGCGGATAAAAGTGTAAAGTAAGCCATTTTCCCACTTACTCAGTTCACGGAAAACAGACTTGACATAGGAACAGACTCGGATCCCAGACCGCAGGTGGCGAACTTATTCAATGATTACTTTTCTCAAGTAGGACAAAACTTGGCAGCAAACATAGAGTAGCGGACCGCCTGTGGTTGATGACGCTGACTACGCCACTGACTCTGTTCTGATACTACGAACTGTGACAGAACAAGAACTATTCCACTATGTTACTGGACTACGCGGAGGCTCAGCTCCGGGGTATGATTGAGTGTCAGCAGGTTTACTAAAAGACAACTGGGAGACTCTACGCCACCCACTTTTGCACATTATAAACGTGAGTATCCGGTCGGGCGCGTTTCCTGATGCTTTCAAAATTGCCAAAGTTATTCCGCTCTTTAAGGCGGATGACGTCACTAAACCTTCCAATTTTAGGCCGATTACGTTGTTGAGCGTGTTTATAATGATTTTGGAAAAAATAGTTAAAGATCAATTAAGTAGCTACTTGCACGAACTCAATATTTTAACTTCACGGCAGTTTGGGTTTAGGAAAAAAAATCAATATTTCGGATGCTCTGTTTGAAGTAAGTAAAGATATTAATTTAGCAATAAGTAGGGGGAACCGGGTATTATTAGTATTTTTTGATCTAGCTAAAGCCTTTGATTCTGTAGACAGGTGTATGGTATTTAAAAAGCTCGAATTGATTGGTGTCAAAGGCTTGGCATTGCAATGGTTTAAATCATGTTTTCATGATAGAAAGCAGTTTGTCTCGATAAATGGAGCTAAGGGAAGTTTAAAATCAGTAGATTATGGGGTTATTCAAGGAAGCACGCTGGGCCCTTTATTATTTCTAATTTATATAAATAATATTGTAAAATTAGATGTTATGGGGAAATTTTACCTATTTGCAGATGATACATTAGTTATGTTTGAGGGGGAAAATTGGGATACAGTTTTTGCGATTGCTGAAATTAAAAAATGGTTTGACCAGAATGTTTTAACACTCAATATAGATAAAACTAAATTCATGCCAATTTCCCTTAGAGCCAGTGGAGACACGCCTAACAATGAACTAAAAATACATTCGTGTGACACACAAGAAAACAATATTTGTGACTGTCCTCTGATTGATAGAGTTCAAAAGTACAAATATTTAGGCATAATCATTGACTCTAAACTTTCATGGACAGATCACGTTTCGTTTCATATCTAAATTCTAAATTGAGAAAATTTATATTTGCTTTTTTCCAGCTTCGCCAGGTACTTGATATAAATGAAATCAGAATTGCTTACTATGCTTATGTGCAGTCACTCATTGAGGGTGGGATGATAGCCTGGGGCGGTGCATACAGTGGCAATTTGCAGCCAATTGTGGTCACGCAAAAGGCTATAATTAAAGCTGCCCTAGGAAGGTGTCGTCGCTACCCTTGGGATGCTCTATTTTTCTGAAATGAGTGTTCTGGACGTTAAGCAACTATTTATAAAAACATTGGCACTATTCATTTTTAAACACTCCGGTGACTTATTTGAACGCACATCCCATGACTACAGAACAAGACATGCTTTGGGGGTAGGTATACGTGTACCGAGACTGACAAGAACCTTTTCCACTACAAACCGTCACTATGTTGCTCACACATTATTCAACAATCTACCTCAAGACCTACGGAACTGTGACTGTACGGTGACGGTTTACAAAAACGAATATTACAGTGGCTCATAGCGATTGGCAGACAGGGAGCCAACATTGTCTTGACTTCAACTTACAGACATTAACTTTCCTGCTTGATGGCGTAAAAGATTGTGAAAGATTGTGTGGCGTAAAAGATTGTTGTGTGAGTGAAGGAATGTATGTGAATCTGATTGTCTTTATGGGGGGGGGGGGTGGTTGATGGGATTCCATATTTCTCTCAGAGTTGTTTTGTTTGGTCTAAATCGATTCAAATTCTAATTTTTTTATTTATTTTTTTTAATGTAAATTCAGTAATAAATCATTAGGAAGCTTACTAGGAACTATTGAACATAAAATACTATCTTTTTATTACTATGCATTAATTTTTTTTTCTCTCCATCGCAGTTTAGGCAGCAGTCTCCTAGGTTAATTTCTTTACAAAATACTTTCTTTTTTTAGTTATATGTAATCTTTATTTAATGTTTATATTTTCAAAATTTGATAAAACGACTCATTTCCACGCACGGGGTTTTTCCTATGTGGAAATTCAGCATTAGCTAAAATATTTATCATGTATATAAGTGTATTTTTTCTATATTTTTCTTTATGTATTGGTATCATATGTAGTCTATTATTGCAGAATAAAACATTTTTGATTTGATTTTGATTTTAACTAACCAAATAAACATTACAAAAAAATCTTACGTTAATTATTCAGTGTTAACTTAAATTTGTGGGGATATTGGTTTTGGTCAGACCATAATTTATAATCGGCAGTGACGTCATACGGTTACAAGGACAGCGGGACAGTAGAGGCAGTGTTGGCTGTCCTCCCTGCCGATCGTATTGAAAAAGTTTTTGGAAGTACCCTTTATCGAAAGAAATTGGGTCACGCAGTGCCTCTTTTCCGTGCTTCTTGTCGATCCACGGCCGAACGCTCAGGATTATCCTCGCACTTCATCGTCCCCGCGACTCGGACTCCCAGGTCTCTTGCCACTCAGCAAGCGCGTGTGCTCTAGCCACACACGTGCGTTCACGTTCTTCGGAGGCCACGTTCGCCCTGTCTGCATTGAATCTGGCGATAAATTGCCAGGCCCTCGTGTGCCAAAACATCTATAGCAATAACCCCCGACAATCACAAAAACACCTGGCTCGGAGAATGTGCGATACGCAGACGGAACTCCCAATGCTCCGGTTCGTTGAACACGTAGGAGCTTATTACGCTTCTTGCTGAGGGCATGAGCCCAAACCTTAGTTCGGTACAGGAAGCAGAATTTACCGTTGCCACGACTGACATGAGCAGCCGACGCTTGCTAGTACGTGGTCCGTCGATGTTAGCTAATAAGCCTTGCGAGATCCCGCATCCAATTGTTATTATATCACCAGAACCAGCTTGAACTGAGCGAGCTCGATACTGCTAGCTGAGATCAGTGCTGTGACGTCGCCCGCGAGCCTCAACGAACTGTCCACACGACACGTTTCAGAGATCGGGCGGGTCCGAGGATTGATTACTGTGCTGCGCCGCAAGTATCAGCGACTCTACGATGTTCATCCCATTCTGCGATTCTTACGACTTATATTACTATACTTATTGTTTATTAGATTGTATTAGATTATTGAAATGGCGACCATACTACAATGTAGGTATTTTAAGCCAAGTATGAATGAGGATGGAGTATAAGATGATTGTGGCGCGATCTTGTAGTCTTGTCACTAACTAAGGCTGACATGTTCCTTAGACAAGACTGTTAAAGAGCCCAACAGCCGATGGCAACTAATGGACTTACAGTTTAACGTGGAATCCGAACCACGGCCTTTGAATTACGAATTGGTCTAATTTTGAGGATGGTCTTCGCGGATTAACGTAGTATTCAACTGGGCGGACGTTAATCCACTCAAGAGAACACTACATCCACCGAACATCGCTCACAACTATCCACAACTCGTGACCTCAAAGTAGCCGGATTACAGGACGCCACCGCCACCGCCACCGTCCCAGTCCAGTAATAATCCCAGTTTGATAATTATCGTAATAATTATTGGTCAAAAATCATACATTACGATTACTCGTAAAACTTTTACTACAACATCAGTTGACAAATGAATAAATAACCAAGCAACTTAGTTGACGTCGTCCTGGCCCACTCGTTTCGCGCCATAAACGCCATTAAACCAATTAAAAGAGCGACGATTGTATCTCAAACATGGCTTGTTTAACAGTGGCGTGTGTACTAATTGAAAATAAAACGAGAAGTGGTCATCAGCTTCCGGTTCACCACGACCGTGCGGCGGCGCGAGGGCTGGAGATGGCCCTACTTACAAATTCCAGGTTAACAATTATTCTCAGCCAAAAATGACCGATGCCGACCCGGACCACCCACAAACACCAATTCCCGAGTTGTTCCCTACTTGATGCCCTCCATGTTTCGACGGTCGGGCACGCGTTATATATTTCTTTATGTTCAATTATGTATTCATTTACAAAATTCTGATAAAACATTTGAAGATTTTATTTACTTTTAATGTGAACTTGTGAACTTAACTTGTGTAAATGAAATAAAAATAATTTATTATGCGTATGCACAGTCTATCCTTCAATATGGAATTCTAGTTTGGGGAGGAACTAATATCACTCTGTTAGCACCACTATTTATTATACAAAAATTATTAATTAAAACAGCTTTTCAAAAAAACATGAGATACCCAACAGATTTGCTTTTTAAAGAATTTCAACTATTAACTCTCCGCCAACTCTTTATTAAAACAGTAATGATCTATCTTTACTCTCATAATGACCTGATACTGACACCTGTTTCGCATCAATATCAAACAAGGAATGTGGGCTTACAGGTTCCTAGAGTTTCCAAAACAATAAATCTCAAAAATTCTTTTTATATAGCAAACTTTACCTACAGAAATATTCCGGCTGAGATCAGGAACCTGCAGGTATCTTATAGCACTTATAAATACCCCCGTCGCAGCAGACCTGCGTACTCAGCGAAGTTCCAAATCAATAATATAAAAATAATATATGACAAGTTAAAAAAAAATCTGTCCATAAACATGAGAATTATTTACCTATCCTCCGTAAGATTAACATTGGAGCCCCACAATACAACGTACTGTGTTTAGATTTTTTAATATCTCGGTAACCGTTGGAGATAGAGAAAAACTTTGAGGAACTTAATTATGTAGTTTTTTAAGCTGATTCTAATGGTGAAATATAAAATTAGAAATTTTTAAAAATTACATGTGAAAAACCTAAAAAACCCCATTTTGGGGTACAAAACCCCCCCAAACTACCCGTTCCCATTGACCGATATGTCTGGTTTACGAACTCTTCCGAGCACTTGTAGGAATACACGTCTCTACCAAATTTGGTCTTGATTGGACCATTTTTACGAGAGTTATCGTGTTCACAGACATATATACATATATGTATACATATATATATATATATATATAAATACATATATATATATATAAATTTTAACGACTATTGTTTTTGGACTCTGGGCACCTAAAGAAGAAAAAATAACATGGTCCCGGGCTTAAGTCTCGCCATGAGACCTAAGGTAATAGCTTCTTCCCTATGGGAAATTCGCTAAAAGACCATTAATAACTGGTTGTTGGGGCTTGGCTTGGCCTTGACCAATCTGAAACTCTTATCAGCTCTGATTACCTCTAACTAAACACATCTGACTGCACCACTCTGACTACTGGATGACGACCGACGACCGATGACTAGCCGATTCCGCTCAATGGTTTTTTTTCTTTTCGTTATTTTCGTTTGTCTTCCTTTTTTCTTTCTCCCCTTATTTGGAGAAAGTATTGTTTTTGTCAAGATTTTCGAATTTAAGTTGAGGGTGGATATATCCGTTTTGGGGTCCCCTGAATCCAAAATACCCCCGTCGCAGCAGACCTGCGTACTCAGCGAATTTCCAAATCAATAAAATAATAATAATAATAATATATGACAAGCTTTATAAAAAATCTGTCCATAAACATGAGAATTATTTGCCTATTCTCCACAAGATTAACATGGCAAAGAGTGTGCAGGTTTGCTGGTGTGAGGAACACTGAAATTAGGCATTTCTACCATAAATAATTTTTATCTTAACATTTATACCAACTTTCATAACATCTGTCCATAAATAAAGGAGATTGCCTATTCCCTATATGACTATTATGGGAAAAGAGTATGCAGGTTTGCTGCCATGATAAACACATAAACTATGATTTTTAAGCATAAATGGATAGATCTCAACCACATGAAGCTAAATATCAAGTTTTATCCAAAAATATTCATTAATATGGGAAATATTAATTCTTCCCTATCCTCCATAAGATTAACATTGGAGCCTCAAAAATACAACGTACTGTGTTTAGATTTTTTAATATCTCGGTAACCGTTGGAGATAGAGAAAAACATTAAGGAACTTAATTGTGTAGGTTTTCAAGCTGATTCTAATGGTGAAATATAAAATCATAAACTTTTAAAAATTACATGTGAAATACGCAAAAAACCCCATTTTGGGGTACAAAACCCCCCCAAACTACCCGTTCCCATTGACCGATATGTCTGGTTTACGAACTCGTCCGAGCATTTGTAGGAATACACGTCTCTACCAAATTTGGTCTTGATCGGACCTTTTTTACGAGAGTTATCGTGTTCACAGACACACACACACACACACACACACACACACACATATATATATATATATACATACATATATATATATATATACATACATATATATATATATATAAATTAACGACTATTGTTTTTGGTCTCTGGGCACCTAAAGAAGAAAAAATAACATGGTCTCGGGCTTAACTCTCGCCATGAGACCTACGGTAATAGCTTCTTCCCTATGGGAAATTCGCTAAAAGTGGGTTTTGGCGTGATGTCTGTCCGTCCGTGTGTGTGTGTGTGTGTGTGTGTGTGTGTGTGTGTCTGGATGTGTACAGTGCCACAGCCTACCCCGTTTGTCCGATTTAGATGAAATTTGGCATGTATATATATAGTCATCGTATCTCCAGGCGTTTTTTTCATTTTTTTGAATTTTTGATTTTTAATGGTAGTTCACCCCTAAAAACCCTTAAAAACGTGAAAAATCCAATTTTCTCAAAAACGGCTCTAACGATTTTGATTAAAATTTGATAGTTTATAGTGCACAGAGCATTAAATAATTTTACACCACCCGCGTGTCTGTAAAAATGACGGTTAAAAAGTTATGGCCTTTTAAATGTCAAAAAAATCAAATTTTTAAATTTTCAGCGAAAACAATAAAAGTAAAGTATAACTTGACTGGTACCATTGAAACCAGCTTAAAAAACTAAACAAATTAGTATTTTGAATTATTTGTCCACGACTAACGGTTCCAGAGAAAAGTTAAATTTACTGTCCACGATAAACGCAGTACGTTGTCTGAAAGCGCCCAATGTTATTCTTATGGAAAATATAAAAAAATCAATTTCTTCCTTACTTTCCACCCGTTTTCCATGAAACTTGGTATGAAGTGTAAGGTCAAATCACCGAACAAAACCAGCTCAAAAAATCTTGGTATTACCGGGGGGGGGGGGTTCCCCCCATACAATTTGAACAATAAATTATTAAATGATATTTAGAATTACTTTGTAGAACATGATAGTTTTATTACAGATTGTCTTTTTTAAATTTGCTTAAGGGAGAAAGTATGTGTCAGTCCACTGATACTGTTTATTTTTAAATAAATACATTTTGTCTTACTCTCCGTCTCATCGAAAAAAAAACTTTTATTCAATTTCAATTTCATCTGAATATAATTTAAAATCCAAATTCAAATTTTCTCTGAATATAAGTACATAACTATTAATACACTATATTTATTTTGTAATTAACCCATGCAAAGCAGATTTTTCTATTTTTTATTGCTATTCTGTTTATCTTAAACTTCCTAATGTTATTTAGTTTCTATAGCTGTAATTTATACATTTCATGTTTTATAGACTGTAGCTGTCTTAAACTATAATAATTGTTATAAATCAATATTTTTTTCTTTTAGCGAATTTCCCATAGGGAAGAAGCTATTTTAATATGCCTTAAATAATTAATATTATACTTCCAGGCAATCCAAGTACTTTTTTTAATTTGTAAGTACTTAAATAAGAACTCACTCCGCGCACAGTCCATTGTGTCCTATGCGGATTTTTTTTCTTTTCTCAATTTGTACAAGTGCTGTATAGTTTTTTATTGAAATAAATGGATTTGATTTGATTTGAACTAAATATAAGTTTATCCATTTTTATACCACTAATGAATTAATACCGACAGCCTTTTCAGTATATAATGTTATAAAAAATCTTGCTTTAGTTTCCATATATCAATCAAAATTTATATATAAAACCAAAGAGTGACATGTTGATGAATAAAAAGATTGAACTGAATCGTAAATAAACTCCAAATGTATCTTCTCCTTGCGTTAGTCTCAGTCTCCGTAAAAATATAGAGCTTTATTAACATCAATTTATGTATTGTACAAAAGAAAACAGAACAAGAAAACTATCGACTCACGACACGACGCGGCGCTGAGCGTTGCACAACTCGCAGCTGACTTCAGGACGCCTTTGTTGCTTGCTCAAGGTCACTCCAGGCCTAGTCATATGTTGGCCAGCATATTCGGCTTTACAGTATATTGTGTACTGGTCGTGCACATGTTTTACAACATACGAATATCCTGTATTTGTACATGAAACTGTAACACTGGTTCCAATAACTTAGGCTTAAGTTGAGTTTATGAGCACCCCACCACCACACTGCACCACCGATGACGACAACGGCCCTAACTTATACAAACATCTAGGCAGAGACAAACAATATTATTGGATGTAAAGAAGCCTAATATTTAATTAAAAATCAATTTCCGTCCTGGATTTTAGGTAAAAGAATTATTTATAAATGCAAAATACAACATTACGATATAGGCGTACACATATGTATTGTCAATAATTATGAGTCATCGACTATTTTATTTATTTTTTGTTATTTTATATAGCCCACAGGTACAATCAAATATATATATATATATACAAATGTTCACAAAAGTCGGCGACAAACTTTAAGGGGTGGTAGTACTCATAAAAATAAACCAAAAACTATCTGTAAACATATGACGAAAAATGCTTCGTTTATCCACTAGCCGCCATTTTGTATTTTATAAAAAAATGTTATATAACAAGAACTATTTAAGATACAGAAACAAAACTTTGCACACATGTTTATTGGCCAAAGAAATAAATATTCTCAATTTATCATTTAGATGGCTTTGTCCGCAGCCGTTTTATGCCAGCTGAAGTCCGCTTCTTAGCCACGGCCGCGCCGCGGTAGCGCATGGACCCTGTAATCCCACATTAAAAGTGCATTTTCTCGCTTATCTGTGGACGGATTTCGTACAGAAAAGTATCGTTGGATTTGAAATTAAAATTGCAATTTTATTTGTATCTTGTTAACATTTTATAAAGTTAATGGTTTTGATGTTATTTAAATTAAAAGCTTTTTAACCGTAGCCATTAAAAAATATGAAAGCAAACTAAATGTTACTTTGGGCATATTTTTCTCTTTGATCAATAGAGATGTGAACAAAGTGTGGTTTTTATAGTTTAAGTAGTTCTTGAGATATCAAAATTTTTGTAAAAAATACAAAAAGGCGGCTATTGGCTAAACGAAGGATTTTTTGACATATGTTTATACGAAATTTTTGTTTATTTTGATTAGTACAGTACTATCACCCCTCGACGTTTGTCTCCGACTTTAATGAGCACCCTGCATATGCATACATACATACACACACACACACACACACATATATATATATATATATATATATATATATATATATAACATGATTTGTGTTACCATGAACACAAACCACGTTTACATAACACAAATCATGTGCAAAATTATGTTAAAAAACAACAATTTGAACGCATGTTTGGTTTTCGTACTTTTTTGCTCTAGGTCCCCCACAAGATTATCTACTAATATACATATATTCCCGTTCATCAACATTCCATAGACGACATAGGATACGTATGTTGGACTGAATACAGTAACTGGGTCCGGCAAACATGAAATTACTTAGCCGACTCTGCTATCACTACACAAGCTGCCCACTCGTAGAAGCTGATCAAGGCTACGCCACAGCGGTTGAATACGACGAACAGTGTTCAACAGACTCGCTCGTTCTCAAGTGCTCTGGAGAGAGGGCCCAGTCTCACAACACATCTTTAAATACGTTTATTTACATCTCGTAATACTCATATAATTTATTTTAGAAAAAATATTATAATCATTAAAACACACACTACAAATATACTGTATGCTTAAAGGTCTGCTCGATCTTCACATTGACGGATTTATGCAATTCCATACAATAATATGGACACCGAAATTGAATAGTTTGTGGAGATAAAAAGGTAATTTATTAATGTCGTTTGATTGTATAACACACTGAAGACTCTTAATTACGGAAAAATTACCCAGAGGAAAACTTACATTCAAAGCGGTAGAGACAAATATACAGGGTGTTCATTGAAGTTGGGGACAAACTTCAAGGGGTGATAGTACTCATCAATATAAACAAAAAATTTCCTATAAACATATGTCGAAAAATCCTTCGTTTAGCAGCTAGCCGCCATTTTGTATTTTATACAAAAAACTTTATATATAAAGAACTATTTAAGATACAGAAACCAAACTTTGCACACATATTTATTGGCCAAAGAGACAAATATTCTCAAAGTATCATTGAGTTTGCTTGTATATTTTCAAAATGGCGGAGGTTCTTAAAGTTAATGGTTTTTTTGTTATTTTAATTAAAATATTTTTAACGCCGTTTTTTGAAAATATAAAGCACTTAATGTAAATTTATTTTTTTTTTTCTTTAGCTATTAAATATGTGTGCGAAGTTTGGTTTCTGTATCTTATATGATTATTTATTTATAAAGTTTTTTGTATAAAATACAAAATGGCGGCTAGCGGCTAAACGAAGGATTTTTCGACATATGTTTATTAGAAATTATTTGTTTATTTTGATGAGCACTATCACCCCTCGAAGTTTGTCCCCAACTTTAATGAACACCCTGTATAACTATCAACACTATACCATATACTTATGCAATACGATAATACGAGCAAGGTATGTGTATATATATATATACAACAAAAAAACCAATAATTTTATATACAAGAAAACCAGAATTTTGATGGACATTAGACCTATCTAGAACTTATTTTCTACTCGGAAATTAGTTATTTCCAAAATTTAAAGAAATTCCTTAGTGCCGTTTTCGAGATCCGTGAGCAAATATATAGCCTACTTATATATATGTCGCGATTTCCATCCCCATCAGGGGCAATACTTTTTGTTCAGCGCTATATTAATTATGGTGTATTAAATCGGTTTTATTTAAACCACATAAATGTTTTCATTGAGTAACAATTGTGTTTTAATATTTCTAATTAATTTTTATAATACATGTCTTATTCTAAACGAGCAAAGCTCGGTCACCAGATACTCTATACTTATATACTCAAGATTGTTTATTTTCAAGTCCTTCTAACCATGCAAATACCTATGTCGCTGACAGCGATTTTGAATGCAGGAGACGGAATTGACAAAACGCTATAACAAACTACTTATTCATTTCAGAATGTATTTCTATTTAATATATTTAAAAAATCGTTATTCTAACGCAACATACAGAGCAAAATTTAGCGGAACACTATGATATACACCAATGTATTTCATATTAAATTGATAATAAATTGTCGTCTCTACAGTAACGCAACAGTACAGAGCACCAAAATGTTCCCTAGCGGAACACTGCGATGCTTACCACATACACCAATCCGTAGTTCCTCATAGGTGTATCCTACAATGAACTGCGACACTGGAGCCAACATTGTCGTCTCTGTACATAACGCAACAGTACAGAGCACCAGCCAAACCCGTTCCCTAGCGGAACACTGCGATGCAGGCCTAAAATAATTTCCGTAGCGTCCTCCTCATAGGTGTATCCATCCTGAACTGCGACATGGAGCCAACATTGTCGTCTCTGTACAGTAACGCAACAGTACAGAGCACCAGCCAAACCCGTTCCCTAGCGGAACACTGCGATGCAGGCCTACCACATACACCAATCCGTAGCGTCCTCCTCATAGGTGTATCCTACACCTCCTGAACTGCGACACTGGAGCCAACATTGTCGTCTCTGTACAGTAACGCAACAGTACAGAGCACCAGCCAAACCTGTTCCCTAGCGGAACACTGCGATGCAGGCCTACCAATACACCAATCCGTAGCGTCCTCCTCATAGGTGTATCCTACACCTCCTGAACTGTGGAGCCAACATTGTCGTCTCTGTACAGTAACGCAACAGTACAGAGCACCAGCCAAACCTGTTCCCTAGCGGAACACTGCGATGCAGGCCTACCACATACACCAATCCGTAGCGTCCTCCTCATAGGTGTATCCTACACCTCCTGAACTGCGACACTGGAGCCAACATTGTCGTCTCTGTACAGTAACGCAACAGTACAGAGCACCAGCCAAACCTGTTCCCTAGCGGAACACTGCGATGCAGGCCTAACACATACACCTATCCGTAGCGTCCTCCTCATAGGTGTATCCTACACCTGAACGGCGACACTGGAGCCAACATTGTCGTCTCTGTACAGTAACGCAACAGTACAGAGCACCAGCCAAACCTGTTCCCTAGCGGAACACTGCGATGCAGGCCTACCACATACACCTATCCGTAGCGTCCTCCTCATAGGTGTATCCTACACCTCCTGAACTGCGACACTGGAGCCAACATTGTCGTCTCTGTACAGTAACGCAACAGTACAGAGCACCAGCCAAACCTGTTCCCTAGCGGAACACTGCGATGCAGGCCTACCACATACACCAATCCGTAGCGTCCTCCTCATAGGTGTATCCTACACCTCCTGAACTGCGACACTGGAGCCAACATTGTCGTCTCTGTACAGTAACGCAACAGTACAGAGCACCAGCCAAACCTGTTCCCTAGCGGAACACTGCGATGCAGGCCTACCACATACACCTATCCGTAGCGTCCTCCTCATAGGTGTATCCTACACCTCCTGAACTGCGACACTGGAGCCAACATTGTCGTCTCTGTACAGTAACGCAACAGTACAGAGCACCAGCCAAACCTGTTCCCTAGCGGAACACTGCGATGCAGGCCTACCACATACACCTATCCGTAGCGTCCTCCTCATAGGTGTATCCTACACCTCCTGAACGGCGACACTGGAGCCAACATTGTCGTCTCTGTAGAGTAACGCAACAGTACAGAGCACCAGCCAAACCTGTTCCCTAGCGGAACACTGCGATGCAGGCCTACCACATACACCAATCCGTAGCGTCCTCCTCATAGGTGTATCCTACACCTCCTGAACTGCGACACTGGAGCCAACATTGTCGTCTCTGTACAGTAACGCAACAGTACAGAGCACCAGCCAAACCTGTTCCCTAGCGGAACACTGCGATGCAGGCCTACCACATACACCTATCCGTAGCGTCCTCCTCATAGGTGTATCCTACACCTCCTGAACTGCGACACTGGAGCCAACATTGTCGTCTCTGTACAGTAACGCAACAGTACAGAGCACCAGCCAAACCTGTTCCCTAGCGGAACACTGCGATGCAGGCCTACCACATACACCAATCCGTAGCGTCCTCCTCATAGGTGTATCCTACACCTCCTGAACTGCGACACTGGAGCCAACATTGTCGTCTCTGTACAGTAACGCAACAGTACAGAGCACCAGCCAAACCTGTTCCCTAGCGGAACACTGCGATGCAGGCCTACCACATACACCTATCCGTAGCGTCCTCCTCATAGGTGTATCCTACACCTCCTGAACGGCGACACTGGAGCCAACATTGTCGTCTCTGTACAGTAACGCAACAGTACAGAGCACCAGCCAAACCTGTTCCCTAGCGGAACACTGCGATGCAGGCCTACCACATACACCTATCCGTAGCGTCCTCCTCATAGGTGTATCCTACACCTCCTGAACGGCGACACTGGAGCCAACATTGTCGTCTCTGTACAGTAACGCAACAGTACAGAGCACCAGCCAAACCTGTTCCCTAGCGGAACACTGCGATGCAGGCCTACCACATACACCATTACGTCCAGTCAACCTCACGACAAGTTAATTAACGAGAAACGTTACCTATCGTCTCTCTTATCCTCGTTAGACCCCTTTAATGCATGCGTTTTCTAACGGACGATAAAAACTTATGTTTCTAAATACATCGGATTAAACTGGCACATTCATGCATTGTCGTCCGTTTTTGAAGTTATGTCGTGAGTGTGCTTGTGTGTGTCGGACGAGTGTGATGGATTTGATTACACGTAAGGGTTGTTACTGCCAAAGTGATTCATTTGGCAGTATAAATAATTTGTACATAAACTATCAAACCATTCAGAACTGAAATACGAAGCTTATTTCCTGCGTTAGTTTAATTTTTAGTATATTTTCCCCTACAGTTTAAAAGGCGGTTACCGTAGTTAAGACCAGGGATCAGATAGTAATGTCATTGGCGAAACACCCGTCAGCTTGCTGGGTTACAACTTGGAGACAAAAGTGCCGTGGAAAACAACAGACCCCTAATTTACAGTAATTTCCATTTAACATGCAAGGATAAGGCCTTAATGACGCGTAACACTTGAGAAGCAGGAACTCCTGCCACACTAAGTAAAGGATCTATACTCAACTCAACTCATGCATATCATACTTATTCTAATACGTATTGTACTACAGTAATCTTTAGCCTTCATCCAGAATTGATGTAAAATATGTAGTGTTTTTAAATAAAATGATAAAAATATTATTAGAATCACTTTTCAGCGAATTATTAGGGAAGAAGCTATTACCGTATGTTTACTGACAAGAATTAAGCCCGGGACCATGTTATTTTTTCGTGGTTAGGTGTCCAGAGGCCAAAAACAATAATCGTTAAAATTTCAAAAACTGATATATTATTATTATTATATTATTGATTTGTAAATTCGCAGAGTAAGCAGGTCTTCTGCAACGGGTGTATTTAATGGTCTTATTCCATGGATTCATATACCAAAACCTCACAAAAACATATCTATATTATCCTATCCCCGCCTAGAAACAGCAATGAACAATATTAATCGCGATACTCGTTTAGATAAAAGCAATTAGGGAAAACACTACTCAACATTTATAAATTATATAAAGATAGCTGTTACACACTGGGCCTAATGTTTTAATTTTATACGGTGATTTCAATTGACACGTGTTAAACCGCGTTTATTTGTCAAAGATCTGGGGAATCAACAGCGAACAATTAATAACGAATACAAACAATTGTAACGGCCTAGAAAAACCCAAAACTGAACTCTTTTTGTTCATTGGAGGTTTTGTTTACTTTATAGGCTATTATACTCCGAGTGATAATGAACCAACGGAAGATACAAACATAG
Source organism: Nephotettix cincticeps (assembly GCA_023375725.1). Taxonomy (NCBI): domain Eukaryota; kingdom Metazoa; phylum Arthropoda; class Insecta; order Hemiptera; family Cicadellidae; genus Nephotettix; species Nephotettix cincticeps. Next base: position 43,494,133 of record CM041786.1, on the reverse strand, counting down.
TAGTTAGTGAACTAACAGAAAAGCAAACAGTATTTATAAGTATGATAAAATTAGAAACTTTAAAAATTGCACATTATTCCACAAAATATTATAGATTTTATCGAATTTCCCATAGGTAAGAAGGTTCATAGGTAGGAAGGTAGGTCTCGTGGTAAGACTTAAGCCAGGGCAAAGAGTATGTAGATTTGCTAATATCTCGGTAACCAATTGAGATAGAGCAAAGCTTTAGTATACTAGGCATAAATCATGTTTTAAGAAAATTGTGAAGGTGAAAGATAAATTTTATTTTATAATTAAAAATGTTTAAAATAACATCATGATAAACGTAAAAACCCCACTGTTGGGGTACGACCCCCCCTCCTAAATCACCCGTTCCGATTGACCGATCTGAATAACGAACTCATCCTAGTTAAGAATACACATATCTACCAATTTTTTTTCAAGATCGGACCATTTTTAGTAGTGATGTTTATATCATTTTGATGACCACCGATATTGTTTTAGGTCTCTGTATACCTAAAATTGTGTTAATGCTATTCAGTAGACAAAGTTGTAACAACACAGCTCCAGTGCTGCTAAGGTCACGTCGAGCGAGATGCGACACTCACCTGCTAGCCTGGTGGCTACAGATGAGGAATCCTTACTTGGACCTAGTGCTATCTCGGAGAGTTTTTATAACATCTTATACCATTGGAAATCGTTAAAGTATTGGAATAAAAAGATTCAATCTACTCACATTACGGTTAGAAACAAAGATTTATCTCGTCTTGAATTTCCAAAAATTGAATCTAACCTGAAACAAAATCATTCATTGTTAACTACATTTTATGAAAAATCAAACTTCAAGAAAATACGGGTATTTTCAGAGTTTTGCATACTTAAACAATTATAGCTTTTGATGAAACACACATTACATACCTATTATCAAATACGTATAGCAATAATTATGATTAATACTTTAAAACATTCATAAAAAGTGCTATACAAAACCTCATTGCTATCAAGGCGAAGAGACTTAAACAAAGTTGAGTCAGGAGATTGAAACCATATACAAGAAATATTACTAGGCAACAGTGCAACACTGACCTGCGGTCCTAGTGGCTACAGTACATGTTTAAAAAAATAAAGGAAGTTTAAATAAAAAAGTCTTATTAAAAATACTTTAATTGCTACAGAAGTTTGCAATATTATATACATAAAGTCTACGTTATTTTCACGTCTCTTCTGAGAGCGTCTTCTGAGTCGTATATCTCAAGGCATGTTAACTGAAGATTTCGAAATGTTTATTTTAAGAAATACCAACACTAGTTGGGATTCATGCATTTTCACCAACCCGACGAAAAACGCAAATAATTTTTATCTTAAATGTTCTATTACTTCACATAAATTTAACTACAAGTCCCTTAATCGATGATTGTTTTATTAATGTAAAGCCCAAAGATGATCTTAGGGCGAAACTATTAATTCAGACAATTAATTCTCTAAGATGTTGTCTACTATATGACACGTTCACAAACTAATTAGTCGACCAAGAAACCCCGGCAAATGCACACTGATTAGACTACAAGAGCTTGTAGACTAAAGAGAGGAAATAATCAGCGAGATTTATGGAAGTGACGTGCGCCTAAAACGCTCAATGCACACAAGTCAACTACATAAAAATAATGTTCTGGTCATGATTTTTATGCGGTTAACCCCTCGGCATCGCTCGACACACAAAAAGCGCAATACATTGCATCTGTCACTGTGTTAAACACGGCCGAGAATGTGTCATTATCAGAGGGTTATCAGGACATTGGTACGTGATCAACCCCTGTTGACATTGACCGACCAGCTGCGACGAACGTGCCGTTCTGCGTGTGGGGCGCAAGGACACGCACGCCACACGTGGTAGTCGCCACCGTCACGTACATGGGACACAGTATCGAAGTAAACATCTTCATGAGAGGCAACCTACAATATAGAATGAGTAGAAGGAAACTTTTACTAACCTGCCTAAACTCTGAACAAAAATATATCCGCCACGGTCGGGGACCGATCTCACAGCCTCTTACGCATGAGTCCGCCGCGCATGTGTAGGCGGGGTACGTAGTCGTGTTAGAGTGTTTTTGCGAGGCTCAATTGTTGGAGCTATTATAATAATTCGTATGACCACAGTATTAATAAACTGTGGTCTACTGATTGTGTTAAATACGGAATGAGGATAAAAAAGCAAAAAGGAAATTTAATTTATACATGTTAAAGTGGCTTCAAGCAATACAATGAATAAGTTCTCTATCAAAACACGACTGATTTTGGAAATACTTTTCTCCGTTTTTATTTCGCACGGTTTATTTATCTTTTAGTTTTAACAAATTGTTTACTAGTTTGATAATTTATTTATTACATACATACATAAAATAAATATGTATGCAAAATCTCTATACACATTTTACAATATGAAGAACGTATAAACTTAACGTAAAATGTTTTGATTTTAAACTTAATATTACCAGAAAACCGGAATTCTTCTGGACATTGAACCTATTCTAGAACTTATTTTCTACTCGGAAATTAGTTACAGTATTTCGAAAATTTTAAGAAATTCGTTAGAGCCGTTATCGAGATCCTTGTGTAAACTTATATAACACATATATATACAGCGTGTTCATTAAAGTCGGGGACAAACTTCAAGGGGTGATAGTACTCATCAAAATAAACAAAAAATTTCCAATAAACATATATAGAAAAATCCTTTGTTTAGCCGCTAGCCGCCATTTTGTATTTTATACAAAAAACGTTATATATAAAGAACTATTTAAGATACAGAAACCAAACTTTGGACACATATTTATTGGTTAAAGAGAAAAATGTTTACAAAGTATCATTTAATATTCTTTTAAATTTTCAAAATGGCGGAGGTTGAAAATCTTTTAATTTAAATAACAAAAAACCATTAACTTTATAGAATTTTGACAAGAAATCAAAAAGATTGCAATTTTAATTTCAAACCGAACGGCTTTTTATTGAACGAAATCCGTCCACGGATAAGCGAGAAAATTCACTTTTAAAGTTAGCTTGCAGAGCCCATGCACCACCGCGGCGCGGGCGTGGCGAAAAAGCGGCTGGTACAACAATTCTTCGCCACGGCCGCGCCGCGGCGGCGTGTGGTTCCTGTAATGTAACATTAAAAGTGTGTGTACTCGCTTATCCGTAGACGGATTTCGTTCACCAAAGTACCTATCGATTTAAAATAAAAATTGCAATCTTTTTAGCGAATTTCCCGTAGGGAAGAAGCTATTACCGTAGGTCTCATGAAGCCCGGGACCATGTTATTTTTTCGTCTTTAGGTGCCCAAAGTCCAAAAACAATAGTCGTTAAAATTTATATATATATATATATTATATATATGTATGTGTGTGTGTCTGTTAGCACGATAACTCTCGTATAAATGGTCTGATCGAGACCAAATTTGGTAGAGACGTGTATTCCTACAAATGCTCGGACGAGTTCGTAAACCAGACATATCGGTCAATGGGAACGGGTTGTTTGGGGGGGTTTTGTACCCCAAAATGGGTTTTTTGCGTTTTTCACATGTAATTTTTATAAATTTCTAATTTTATATTTCACCATTGGAATCAGCTTAAAAAACTACACGATTAAGTTTCTTAAAGTTTGTCTTTATCTCCAACGGTTACCGAGATATTAAAAAATCTAAACACAGTACGTTGTATTGTGGATCTACAATGTTAATCTTATGGAGGATATGGAAAAATTAATATTTCCCATATTAATCAATATTTTTGAATAAAACTTGATATTTAGCTTCATGTGGGTGAGATTTATTTATTTATGCTTAAAAATCATAGTTTATGTGTTTATCATGGCAGCAAACCTGCATACTCTTTTCCCATATTAATCATATAGGGAATAGGCATTCTCCTTTATTTATGGACAGATGTTGATGAACGTTGGTATAAATTTGAAGATAAAAATTATTTATTGTGGAAATGACTACTTTCAGTGTTCCTCACAGCAGCTAACCTTCATACTCTTTCCCATGTTAATCTTATGGAGAATACGCAAATAATTCTCATGTTTATGGACAGATTTGTATAAAACTTGTCATATATGATTATTATTATATTATTGATTTGGAAATTCGCTGAGTACGCAGGTCTGCTGCGACGGGGGTATTTATGTCTTGTAAAAATTGTAGTTAAAGGGTTTTTTGTTATTTAAATTAAAAGATTTTCAACCGCCACCATTTTGAAAATATAAAGGCAAAGTTCACGATACTTTGAGAAAATTATTCTCCTTGGCCCTTAAAAATGTGTGCAAAGTTTGGTTTTTGTATCTTAAATAGTTCTTGATATATAACGTTTTATGTATAAAATACAAAATGGCGGGTAGCAGCTAAACAAAGGGTTTTTCGACATATGTTTATAGGAAAATTTTTGTTTATTTTGATGAGTACTATCACCCCTAGAAGTTTGTCCCCGACTTTAATGAACACCCTGTATAAATATATATATATATACTAGCTGACCCGGCGAACTTCGTAACGCCTCACAGTAAACACATGGTAACTTTAAGATTGGTCATGTTCTGAAGTCGAATAGCAATACGGCTTCATTGTGAAAGGTTATATATTCTGGGTCGCTGCATAGTGAATAACAATACTGAAACGATAAAACATATTAATAACATTCCCATAAAACAAATAAATCTGAGTGTATTAAATTCACAATTTTCAAATCCAATCCAAACCCAAACGAAACCTAACTGTAATACGGCTTTTATAGGAAAGATATACAACAGCTGATTATTATAATAAACGTAATAATATAAACATTGTAATTACATGACAATTAACATATAAACACGTGACTTTAATCAGACAGAAAATAAAAATATAAATACATAATCCCCCAAAACCGAAACTATTAACGTGGTGAATAAAGCTGTTCATTTTTTACAGTACACATTTACTTCATAGTTTAACATTAATGAATGAATGATAGCATTGGATAGTAAAACATACGGTATTGCTAATGGAAAGTAAACCAATCAGCTGTAGCTAAGAAATCAAATGTTTTCATTGTAGACAATTTGTAAACAAACTTACTTTCCATAAGGTTAACATTAGAAATTTAAAACGCCATAAAATGGAAACTTATGGGGTTTTCGAAAATATTTTTTCACTAAAACCTTCCCGGACACATATAGAGCAACTTCCTAAAATTTCATGGCGATCGGATGAGTAGTTTGGCAACGCATAAAGGACATACGTACATACATACAGTACATACAGACAGACATACATTCAATTATATATATATATATATATACACACACAAACCTTTCTCGCATTATAGTATTGAATTATATGCTGAAAATTATTTTTTTAATTAGTATGTTCGTCCTGCAACCATTAACAGTTTTTTAAACTTTAACCAAATTTTATTAGGCAAAAATTATTTTAATTGTAAGAAGCTGTACCAAATTTGTATTACCATATTTCTAGTACTAAGTAAGACATCTATATTAACCCCCTTATTTCCCTTCTTTAATACTTTAATAAATTATACGTAAAATCTTTAACACCCCATGTTGGCGTTAAAACCCAAACATTGGTTATCTAATTGGCGGCAGTTGTAAAAACCTCTCCATCCCCCAAACCTCACTCACTTCGGGTGGGCCAATTTACTTCGATTTTGAACTTGATAAAATAATTGCACATTGCAATTGACACAGACATGTAGTCTATGTCAAATGCTATCGAGGCTGGAGTTTTCACACAAATAATCGTGTTTACAGACTGTAGGCACTTGAGGACTTAAAAAAGAAAAATCTTGTCATGACAACCACCTACAGCGCGGTAATAGTTTTATCTCCTGAACAAAATTCTCCAAAATATCAAAATTACTGATAAATACATGAATCTTAAATAAAATTATTAGTTATCACATATACATCATATTCTGATTCGGGAGACATCGACCAAGCAAGTAAGTATTTTAAGGTGAAAGTGAGTGGATTGTAATGTAATTTGAGGACGAGGATCTTTATTACTGACAAAGATCTGCAAGGATCTTCAATTAGTAGCCCTATGAACAAAGACAACTGGGTCCATCGCCATTGAAACCTTGGATTGACGTATATAACACGAGGCATCGCTTCCACGCCGCGCCGTACACCGCTCAGGGCGGACTCGGTCACCGATAAAACTACCACCTACATAAATCTCTGGACGGCCTCTACATGGGCAACGATAGGTGGGCCGCGACACGACTGTAAACCCATCACTGAGGGCCGAGGGCTCTGACTCAACCGAGCTGGGCTATACTGCCGCCACGTGACGCCAATCACACAGTCTCGAGGGCTCTGACTCACCAATCTGGACTATGCTGCCATCACGTGACGCCAATCACAGATGGCTGAGGGCTATATCTCACAGTGCTGGGCTATGCTGCCGCCACGTGACGCCAATCACACAGTCTCGAGGGCTCTGACTCACCAATCTGGACTATGCTGCCATCACGTGACGCCAATCACAGATGGCTGAGGGCTATATCTCACAGTGCTGGGCTATGCTGCCATCACGTGACGCCAATCACACAGTCTCGAGGGCTCTGACTCACCAATCTGGACTATGCTGCCATCACGTGACGCCAATCACAGATGGCTGAGGGCTATATCTCACAGTGCTGGGCTATGCTGCCATCACGTGACGCCAATCACAGATAGCTGAGGGCTATATCTCACAGTGCTGGGCTATGCTGCCATCACGTGACGCCAATCACAGATGGCTGAGGGCTATATCTCACAGTGCTGGGCTATGCTGCCATCACGTGACGCCAATCACAGATAGCTGAGGGCTATATCTCACAGTGCTGGGCTATGCTGCCATCACGTGACGCCAATCACAGATGGCTGAGGGCTATAACTCACAGTGCTGGGCTATGCTGCCATCACGTGACGCCAATCACAGATAGGTGAGGGCTATGACTCACCGTACTGTGTTATGCTGCCACTACGTAACGCCAACCACAGATGGCTGAGGGCTATAACTCACAGTGCTGGGCTATTCTGCTATCATGTGACGCCAATCGCAGATGGCTGAGGGCTATAACTCACAGTGCTGGGCTATGCTGCCATCACGTGAACCAATCACGGATAGGTGAGGGCTATGACTCACCGTACTGTGTTATGATGCCACTACGTGACGCCAATCACAGATGGTTTAGGGCTATAACTCACAGTGCTGGGTTATGCTGCCATCACATGACGCAAATCGCAATGGGCGTACTCATCATGTTGGACCATTATATCACAACATGACGCCCATCATCGAGGACCTAGGGCCAAGACAACGTGGGGTACTGAATATGTTGTCTTCACGTTACGCCCATCACCGGTGATCATGGTATCTGACCCATCATGCGAAACCACGATATCACCACATGACGCCCATCATCGAGGACAGTGGGCTAAGACACCGTGTGGGACTAAGCTTTTTTTTCAAAGCAAGTCTAAGCAATTCATTTCTGGTGATTGTTATTATTACGTAATTAAATGTATGATTGATGATGGAATGATTTCTGATAGATATTTTACACACACATTAAAAACTACATTTATCTAACACATTACAACTCCATTATTACTGTATATCAAGATTGAATAACAATTATCCGAAACCCAGAATAATTATGGAGTGATCAATATAGATATACGTAGATATATTGGAGCCGTGGTGTGTCCCGCCATCGTGTTATCGGTCGGTCGTCGGACCTCGGTCCTCGAGCCCGGTGTTTACCGATGCCACGGCGCGAGTAGGCAATCATCGTCACCTCGTGGTCATGTGATTGCACTACGTGAGCTGGACCCTGTCATTACACGCCGAGCTCACACTTCAGCCGCGATCTGCGAAACCAGTGCTCAACAGTAACTGTTACAAACCATGACGTTATTTTGACGAATCAGTTACAAAAATCTGTTAACGTAAGATGAACGCTGGCTTTACACAGTACATACTTGATGTGTGAATCTTGGCCTATAAATGTAACTAACAATAGATAATTCCACTTAGTGAAATGTATAAAAACCAATTTATTGGCGTGGTTGATTTATGACACAAATTTCCTGAAATAAAAGATCAGAGCGCCCGCTCCCCCGTCTTGCTTTTTTGAAGGCAACCTTGTCCTCTGCGCCCCGCAAAACGAGCGTTGTAAGTAATCGAATACAATACAAATATTTTATTACCAAAGGTTTTACAGAATCGGGGTCCACTTGTACTTCAAACATAATATATTTAGCATGTGCCACAATATATAAGTTGCAGTTTGAGACAGGCACCTATTATCTTACTAGGTCAGGCAGCGGACCAAATTTTAATATTTTTTAAACTCTTTTTACCTTTCTTTTCGTTTTCTTTTTTTTAAAGTCAGACTATGCAGATAACAGATTTTACGAGTTTGTTGTGTCTCTTAATAATTACATTGTATTTTTATTGAATAATAATTATTGTCATCATCAATTATTATAAACTAATCTTAATAAAAAGTATTATCAGGAGGATGTTTATGGATATATTAATTTGAACTAATAACAACCACATATATTATACATAACATTCAATGGCCACTGTTGAAATAGTCAGTAGTCTGAACTAAAAACAAAACATCAAATCTGGGTCATTATAAAATTTGATCAGTAAAGTAGGTCACTCTATATGCCTCTTGGGCCTTGAAATAGCACATAATCACTCTCATCAATACAGTAATAGCGTGTTTGCCATCTAGGATTTGATTGCGCTCACAAGTTCATAAGTTGTTAGTTCCTATGACTCAAGTAGCATCGTAAAAAAGGAATTGAGAAAACTCTTGAAACATCCAACATCAGAGGTAACATCGCTGTAAAGGATAACGATGGTTGCTGAAGATCACATGACATTCCCGTGTACACAGATTCCTTTGTACGTTGATAATCAGTTACAGTGCGGGAAATATGTCAATGTTTAACTGTGTCGGTTAGAACATTCTAACCCACGCTTAGCACATGATAAGCGTGGCTGCAGGACCCTCAATGAATGCTTAGATATAAAATGCTGATTCTTTAACACCCAGCACATTGTATCAGAATTCACATGTACTTGTTTGAAAATATTCAAGATAGAAATGTATTTGGAAACAGAAGTAACGATACAGCAAGAAGAAATAAATAAATGGTGCTTGGATTAGATTTGATTGAAATGGCGACCATCCGTACCAAAAGGTAGGTATTTTAAGCCAAGTATGAATGAGGATTGAGTGTAAGATGATTATACATCCATATCCATTGGAATGAAAAGAGAATCTTCATTTCGTTCAATTGATATATAAACATACCAAACAAACAAACTCAAACTTGTATATCAATATTAATCGGCTCTAAAATACAAACATTTTAAAGAAAATCATCACAAGAGTCAGCATTTTAGCGAATTTCCCATAGGGAAGAAGCTATTACCGTAGGTCTCATGGCAAGAGTTAAGCCCGAGACCATGTTATTTTTTCTTCTTTTGGTGCCCAGAGACCAAAAACAATAGTCGTTAAAATTTTTATATATATATATATATATATATATATATATGTATATATATATATATATATATATGTGTCTGTGAACACGATAACTCTCGTAAAAATGGTCCGATCGAGACCAAATTTGGTAGAGACGTGTATTCCTACAAATGCTCGGACGAGTTCGTAAACCAGACATATCGGTCAATGGGAACGGGTAGTTTGGGGGGGTTTTGTACCCCAAAATGGGGTTTTTTGCGTTTTTTCACATGTAATTTTTAAAAATTTCTAACTTTATATTTCACCATTGGAATCAGCTTAAAAAACTACACAATTAAGTTCCTTAAAGTTTTTCTCTATCTTAAACGGTTACCGAGATATAAAAAAATCTAAACACAGTACGTTGTATTTTGAGGCTCCAATGTTAATCTTATGGAGGATTAGGAAAAATTAATTTTTCACTTATTATCTAATATTTTTTGATGAAACTTGATATTTAGCTTCATGTGGTTGAGATCCATACATTTGTGCTAAAAAATCATAGTTTATGTGTTTATCATGGCAGCAAACCTGCATACTCTTTTCCCATGTTAATCATATGGAGATTAGGCAAACTCCTTTATTTATGGACAGATGTTGATAAAAGTTGGTATAAATGTTAAAAATAAAATTTTTGATGGTATACTTTCAGTGTTCCTCACAGCAGCAAACCTACTCACTCTTTCCTATTTTAATCTTATGGAGAATAGGCAAATAATTCCTATGTTTATCGACAGATTTTGACCAAACTTGTCATATATTATAATTATTATATTATTGATTTGGAAATTCGCTGAGTACGCAGGTCTGCTGCGACGGGGGTATTTTAAATTACGCTCCTCATCAAATTAAAACCAATGAACGAAACCATTCATTAACATTAACGGTAGTCTTAAACAGTAGTCAAATGAGTCTTCAAAAAAGTTTAAAAACTGATATGAAAATATCAGAGTAAAATAAATGCGTTTATAAAATAAGTAAAATAACAAACATTTTAACAGTTAGTAAAATCCAAAGCTCGAAAACCAAACTGTAATTCAACTCAGAAATGTTAGCAACTAAAGAACCGGTGACAACCCATCTCGGCCGCAGGGCGAGGAAGCATAGATTATCCGGACAATTAGGATCTGAAAGTGACGCGCGGGCTGGCGACTGACCAACACCGCGCGCCGCGCCGCGCTGCGGCTGCTTGGTGTCCTGGACAACCAACTGCTGCACTGAACGTCTTCTTTTGGCTTTGTCTGATGTCAGATTTAAACCAAGCTGCCTGTATGTAAGTTAAAACCATAACAAAATCCATAGAATATATTTTTTAATTTATAGTTTAAGGTACATATTAAATGTGACCGTTTTAAACTCAGTCCTCAATCCATAAACATTTGAATAGTACCTCCAGTAATTAGATCCCACTTTATAAGTTGCAACTAGGTCCAGTAACGATGCTGCGAGCCTTGGACTACGCGGCAAGCACACTACCCGTCCGAATTACCCTGCCTTTAAATATTTTACAGTATATTACATGCTAAGTTTTCATTTATAAATGAGATTTTTTAAGATAAATCCAACCGAAGACCTTGGTCCAGTAGGGAAGTCTAATCATGACCAAAAATTAACAAAACCCACATTTTGTACCTGATATAATTTCTATAATTTAACGTTACAGTAATTGTGTTTTAACAAATAGCTGTATTTATCTTAAACAATTTGGTAGGCTATTTGTTAAACGAGATTCCAGCTGACTGTGAAAAAACTGAAGAGACTGCGTTTCTTCTAATGTAATAAATTATCTGATTTTTTTAACAAATAGATGATTGTAAAGCTATGAATATAAAACCAAAAGTTGAAAAATCGTTGATCTTTGTTTATTAGATGGTAGGTAGCACGTTTTGCTCGGCCACCTTGACTACATACAGGCCTTGGATTAGTGCGTGGCTCGTACGAAGCTGAAGAGTGAATCGTCAGAAGGCGGTACTGATACATAAAAAACACCGATTGGCAACAACTGTAATTGAACGAATGTTACTCTCCGTCGAAGGTTCAGATAACGTAATACTATATACCCTCTGAGCTGCGACTCGCCCAGTACAGGGTATTTAAGAATTAATTGTGTGTAAAGCAGAAACCACATCACCACAAGATTACTACATCATTCCCGTTTGACCAAGTCCAAGTCCCCTCGGTTGCCAAGTGCCCACAGCTGCAGTCCCGGTCTCATGTAAGGGGTTTTAGGTCAAACTATCACATCTTATTAGAAAATTGGTTGATTGTCAAATCTAAATTTGATGTTTAGCTGTAAATCTAGTAATATTTAACATGCGGCGGAATAACCCACGACAAAACCTGATCCGGCGCTACGAACATTGATCAAATAAGCAAAACAAGCTATGCAGAGGTTATGAATAATCCTGTTTAACTATGTAAGCGATTTGTAGGATAAAAATTGTAATTAAGCTGGCATATACCTTTCAGTTAGATCGACGAGCTAAAATAGATCGTTTTTATCCTAAATTATATACAGACCAGTACTTGAAGTGATTAGATTGTTAGATTGTTATTGAAAAGGCGACACAGGTAGGTAATTTTAAGCCAAATATGAATGAGAATTTAGTGTAAGATGATTGTGGCGCGATCTTGTAGTTTTGTTACTGACTAAAGCTGATATGTTACTTAGACAGGATTTTTAATTGATAGCCCGGCAGCCGATGGCAATTAAGGGACCTACAGTTTAACGTGTAATCTGAACCGCGGTCTCTGAATTGGTCGAATTGGATTAACGTAGTATTCAATAATGCGGACGTTAACACACACAAGAGAACACTTCACACACCGACCATCGCTCACAAGTAGCTGGACTACAGGACGTCGCCACCGTCAGTGCTCCTGAGATTACACCCACCGACCATCGCTCACAAGTAGCTGGACTACAGGACGTCGCCACCGTCAGTGCTCCTGAGATTACACCCACCGACCATCGCTCACAAGTAGCTGGACTACAGGACGTCGCCACAATCAGTGCCCCTGAGATTACACCCACCGACCATCGCTCACAAGTAGCTGGACTACAGGACGTCGCCACCGTCAGTGCTCCTGAGATTACACCCACCGACCATCGCTCACAAGTAGCTGGACTACAGGACGTCGCCACCGTCAGTGCTCCTGAGATTACACCCACCGACCATCGCTCACAAGTAGCTGGACTACAGGACGTCGCCACCGTCAGTGCTCCTGAGATTACACCCACCGACCATCGCTCACAAGTAGCTAGACTACAGGACGTCGCCACCGTCAGTGCTCCTGAGATTACACCCACCGACCATCGCTCACAAGTAGCTGGACTACAGGACGTCGCCACCGTCAGTGCTCCTGAGATTACACCCACCGACCATCGCTCACAAGTAGCTGGACTACAGGACGTCGCCACCGTCAGTGCTCCTGAGATTACACCCACCGACCATCGCTCACAAGTAGCTGGACTACAGGACGTCGCCACCGTCAGTGCTCCTGAGATTACACCCACCGACCATCGCTCACAAGTAGCTGGACTACAGGACGTCGCCACCGTCAGTGCTCCTGAGATTACACCCACCGACCATCGCTCACAAGTAGCTGGACTACAGGACGTCGCCACAATCAGTGCCCCTGAGATTACACCCACCGACCATCGCTCACAAGTAGCTGGACTACAGGACGTCGCCACCGTCAGTGCTCCTGAGATTACACCCACCGACCATCGCTCACAAGTAGCTGGACTACAGGACGTCGCCACCGTCAGTGCTCCTGAGATTACACCCACCGACCATCGCTCACAAGTAGCTGGACTACAGGACGTCGCCACCGTCAGTGCTCCTGAGATTACACCCACCGACCATCGCTCACAAGTAGCTGGACTACAGGACGTCGCCACCGTCAGTGCTCCTGAGATTACACCCACCGACCATCGCTCACAAGTAGCTGGACTACAGGACGTCGCCACCGTCAGTGCTCCTGAGATTACACCCACCGACCATCGCTCACAAGTAGCTGGACTACAGGACGTCGCCACCGTCAGTGCTCCTGAGATTACACCCACCGACCATCGCTCACAAGTAGCTGGACTACAGGACGTCGCCACCGTCAGTGCTCCTGAGATTACACCCACCGACCATCGCTCACAAGTAGCTGGACTACAGGACGTCGCCACCGTCAGTGCTCCTGAGATTACACCCACCGACCATCGCTCACAAGTAGCTGGACTACAGGACGTCGCCACCGTCAGTGCTCCTGAGATTACACCCACCGACCATCGCTCACAAGTAGCTGGACTACAGGACGTCGCCACCATCAGTGCTCCTGAGATTACACCCACCGACCATCGCTCACAAGTAGCTGGACTACAGGACGTCGCCACCATCAGTGCTCCTGAGATTACACCCACCGACCATCGCTCACAAGTAGCTGGACTACAGGACGTCGCCACCGTCAGTGCTCCTGAGATTACACCCACCGACCATCGCTCACAAGTAGCTGGACTACAGGACGTCGCCACCGTCAGTGCTCCTGAGATTACACCCACCGACCATCGCTCACAAGTAGCTGGACTACAGGACGTCGCCACCATCAGTGCTCCTGAGATTACACCCACCGACCATCGCTCACAAGTAGCTGGACTACAGGACGTCGCCACCGTCAGTGCCCATGAGATTACACCCACCGACCATCGCTCACAAGTAGCTGGACTACAGGACGTCGCCACCATCAGTGCTCCTGAGATTACACCCACCGACCATCGCTCACAAGTAGCTGGACTACAGGACGTCGCCACCGTCAGTGCTCCTGAGATTACACCCACCGACCATCGCTCACAAGTAGCTGGACTACAGGACGTCGCCACCATCAGTGCTCCTGAGATTACACCCACCGACCATCGCTCACAAGTAGCTGGACTACAGGACGTCGCCACCATCAGTGCTCCTGAGATTACACCCACCGACCATCGCTCACAAGTAGCTGGACTACAGGACGTCGCCACCGTCAGTGCTCCTGAGATTACACCCACCGACCATCGCTCACAAGTAGCTAGACTACAGGACGTCGCCACCATCAGTGCTCCTGAGATTACACCCACCGACCATCGCTCACAAGTAGCTGGACTACAGGACGTCGCCACCGTCAGTGCTCCTGAGATTACACCCACCGACCATCGCTCACAAGTAGCTGGACTACAGGACGTCGCCACCATCAGTGCTCCTGAGATTACACCCACCGACCATCGCTCACAAGTAGCTGGACTACAGGACGTCGCCACCGTCAGTGCTCCTGAGATTACACCCACCGACCATCGCTCACAAGTAGCTGGACTACAGGACGTCGCCACCATCAGTGCTCCTGAGATTACACCCACCGACCATCGCTCACAAGTAGCTGGACTACAGGACGTCGCCACCGTCAGTGCTCCTGAGATTACACCCACCGACCATCGCTCACAAGTAGCTGGACTACAGGACGTCGCCACCGTCAGTGCTCCTGAGATTACACCCACCGACCATCGCTCACAAGTAGCTGGACTACAGGACGTCGCCACCATCAGTGCTCCTGAGATTACACCCACCGACCATCGCTCACAAGTAGCTGGACTACAGGACGTCGCCACCGTCAGTGCTCCTGAGATTACACCCACCGACCATCGCTCACAAGTAGCTGGACTACAGGACGTCGCCACCGTCAGTGCTCCTGAGATTACACCCACCGACCATCGCTCACAAGTAGCTGGACTACAGGACGTCGCCACCGTCAGTGCTCCTGAGATTACACCCACCGACCATCGCTCACAAGTAGCTGGACTACAGGACGTCGCCACCGTCAGTGCTCCTGAGATTACACCCACCGACCATCGCTCACAAGTAGCTGGACTACAGGACGTCGCCACCGTCAGTGCTCCTGAGATTACACCCACCGACCATCGCTCACAAGTAGCTGGACTACAGGACGTCGCCACCGTCAGTGCTCCTGAGATTACACCCACCGACCATCGCTCACAAGTAGCTGGACTACAGGACGTCGCCACCGTCAGTGCTCCTGAGATTACACCCACCGACCATCGCTCACAAGTAGCTGGACTACAGGACGTCGCCACCGTCAGTGCTCCTGAGATTACACCCACCGACCATCGCTCACAAGTAGCTGGACTACAGGACGTCGCCACCATCAGTGCCCCTGAGATTACACCCACCGACCATCGCTCACAAGTAGCTGGACTACAGGACGTCGCCACCATCAGTGCTCCTGAGATTACACCCACCGACCATCGCTCACAAGTAGCTGGACTACAGGACGTCGCCACCGTCAGTGCTCCTGAGATTACACCCACCGACCATCGCTCACAAGTAGCTGGACTACAGGACGTCGCCACCATCAGTGCTCCTGAGATTACACCCACCGACCATCGCTCACAAGTAGCTGGACTACAGGACGTCGCCACCGTCAGTGCTCCTGAGATTACACCCACCGACCATCGCTCACAAGTAGCTGGACTACAGACGTCGCCACCATCAGTGCTCCTGAGATTACACCCACCGACCATCGCTCACAAGTAGCTGGACTACAGGACGTCGCCACCGTCAGTGCTCCTGAGATTACACCCACCGACCATCGCTCACAAGTAGCTGGACTACAGGACGTCGCCACCATCAGTGCTCCTGAGATTACACCCACCGACCATCGCTCACAAGTAGCTGGACTACAGGACGTCGCCACCATCAGTGCTCCTGAGATTACACCCACCGACCATCGCTCACAAGTAGCTGGACTACAGGACGTCGCCACCGTCAGTGCTCCTGAGATTACACCCACCGACCATCGCTCACAAGTAGCTGGACTACAGGACGTCGCCACCGTCAGTGCTCCTGAGATTACACCCACCGACCATCGCTCACAAGTAGCTGGACTACAGGACGTCGCCACCGTCAGTGCTCCTGAGATTACACCCACCGACCATCGCTCACAAGTAGCTGGACTACAGGACGTCGCCACCGTCAGTGCTCCTGAGATTACACCCACCGACCATCGCTCACAAGTAGCTGGACTACAGGACGTCGCCACCATCAGTGCTCCTGAGATTACACCCACCGACCATCGCTCACAAGTAGCTGGACTACAGGACGTCGCCACCGTCAGTGCTCCTGAGATTACACCCACCGACCATCGCTCACAAGTAGCTGGACTACAGGACGTCGCCACCATCAGTGCTCCTGAGATTACACCCACCGACCATCGCTCACAAGTAGCTGGACTACAGGACGTCGCCACCATCAGTGCTCCTGAGATTACACCCACCGACCATCGCTCACAAGTAGCTGGACTACAGGACGTCGCCACCGTCAGTGCTCCTGAGATTACACCCACCGACCATCGCTCACAAGTAGCTGGACTACAGGACGTCGCCACCGATAATTATGTAGTTCACAAGTAAGGGCAGCTTTATTATTCAATTAAATGTTTAAAGGGAGCACAAGTTATTTTAATTTAATAATATATATATATATATATATATATATATATATATATAATTAAGTAATTATTCATAACTTAGTACCCTTTTTTGTGTGAGAAATTATTTTATTAAAAAAATATATATAATATAAATATATTACTAAATTGCTAATTTCATATTTTATATACCAAGTTATTATATTTACTTTGTACTGTTTTTATGTTATATACGTTTTAATTGTATTTTTTTGATACTCGTAATACTTTCCCATCCCAAAAAAAGTTGAGTTCTGACGACCAAAACAAATCTAAAGCGTCATCAAAAGACAGGCGAATATCGCACCAAGCCACAGTCAGTGATGATGTCACAGAAGCGCACAGTGTGAGTGCGGGACCTTGATGTTGATATCGAGAGATAGCAGGCGACCGTGCCCTGTAGACGGGCGGCTAGCCAAATCATAATCTCTACATCGGACCAAGCCACAGTCAGTGATGATGTCACAGAAGCGCACAGTGTGAGTGCGGGACCTTGATGTTGATATCGAGAGATATCAGGCGACCGTGCCCTCCAGACGGGCGGCTAGCCAAATCATAATCTCTACATCGGACCAAGCCACAGTAGCGCACAGAGACCTTGACATAGAAAATGATATTTCTGGAAAGCCTGGAGATTTTACACGATTTCAATCCAATGTTGTCATGTAAACAGGTTTGACATGAATATATTTTCCAAGCTGTAGGGGTGGGAAATTAGCAGATTTGTGGAACGCAAAGAAGTGTTTATCGGTAGTCCCGTCATATGGTAGTTTGAAAAGCTGTTTACTGAAAATATACTATATATTATATAGTATTATTGGCAATTGGCAATATGATATAATAATATCTGTACCTTAAATATTCAATTTTTTTAATGTCAATTATTAGGTTATCACTTTAAAAAAGAGGAGTTTCCCCACCTCCATATACGAAGTGTAGTTTAAAACAATAAAGCGATTGGAAAATTACAATTAAACGTAAAATAAATAATTAAAAATCCATCAGTATTATGAGTTAAAAAAACAGAAACTACAAGATCACGCCAAAATTATCCTACACTCATTTCTCTTTCATACTTGGCTTAAAATACTTAACTCGATATGTCGCCATTTAGGTTTAATGATAATAATATTTAAGATTTAAAATCTCAAATCAGTCATAGCTGAGTAGATAGAGTACTGGCCCGGGTAGATCTACAAGACCCGGGTTCGATTCCCGATCACTGCTACCGTGCTTCGGAAGGCACGTTAAGCCGTTGGTACCGGCTACCTAAGGTCACGTTAGAGGCACAAGTGCGACCCGAAAACTGTAACACTAGACCTTGGTCAGAAGGTCACACGAATATTCATTATTTATTTTAGATTTTTAAAATATAGATACGTTTAAAACACGCTAAAAACTTTTATTGATATTTTTTATTTTTTTAAGCACTAATAATGGGACGGAAAGTCCTGTCATAAACGCGTTAAAAGCTTGGTATTCAGATTTTTATCACGTCATTTTCCATCATGATTATAAGTACAGTAATAAAACAATGTTTGATGACGTTACAAAATTGCAAATTACGTAACAAGCGTAGAGTCTAATGAGACACTAAGGATGTGGAAATATGAAAGAATTTAAACGATTGAATTCTTTCCCTACAACTAGGTTTAAAGTAATCCTTCTTTAGTGATGAAATATCTTTAGTGACATTCGCGCAGAGTGTGCAAATGTATTCTTGGGCAAGAGACTTGTTAAAGGATTTAGACAAGGATTTGATTTTAATCTAAAACTATATTCCATAAAACGTTGTCTTACACTTAGTGATGACTTTTCTGCCTCCAGCTATAAGCTTTTGCCCATTTCCTATAATCGATCCGGGAGTTTCTAAAACACTAAAAGTAAACTAAATACAACAGACATATAGTGAACTTAAAACATATAAACATCAACAAAATACTTAGAAAATGTTTAGGGACCTCCTAGGGTTTAAACGTTTCATTTTAATATAACGAATACCCAAGAGCTCAGTCAGCTTCCACTTAAAATCTTTCATTTTCATTATAGGCCATATAGCGTTTACGACTTCAAAATGCAGTTCTTAAAATATTGGCTTAAAATATTGTTTAAATCGACTGCAGGAGTTAATTTATTGTGAAAGTACCGTACAGTAAATAACAAAATATTTTTCTTTCAATAATCAACTATTTCCTTTTCAATGCCTTCGTATTATTAAAGTAAAAATTTTAATACTATTGTATCAATTATAATGTATAATTTAAAATAATATCCATCATTTTAATTATTAGTGTATCGTTTGTTAATAATATAGTGTTAAATAACGAACTGCCAGGTTGTCTTACGTCTTAGGATATTTGATCTATAGTGACAACGAGGTTTAAAACATTATTTATACGACTTGATTACTACTTTTTAGTGGGTAAAGAAAAAACTCAAAGGGAGACTGGAGCTTAACGGTGTTAAACATCTACCTGGTGCCTGGGGACGGGTAACTTCAGTTATGTTTGAGCCTATCATATAACATTATTTGTTAATGTTATTGGTGTCTTACGTGTGAGTTGACGGGAGGGTCAGGAGGTGTGCCTCTGGCGCGGTGTGAACGAACCTCTATTGTTACGACTGGGGCCTAACTGTGTTAATCATCTATCTGGTGCCTGGGGACGGCTAACTTCAGTTATGTTTGAGCCTATCATATAACATTATTTGTGAATGTTGTTGGTGTCCTACGTGTGAGTTGACGGGAGGGTCAGGAGGTGTGCCTCTGGCGCGGTGTGAACGAACCTCTTTGTTACGACTGGGGCCTAACTGTGTTAAACATCTACCTGGTGCCTGGGGACGGGTAACTTCAGTTATGTTTGAGCCTATCATATAACATTATTTGTGAATGTTGTTGGTGTCCTACGTGTGAGTTGACGGGAGGGTCAGGAGGTGTGCCTCTGGCGCGGTGTGAACGAACCTCTATTGTTACGACTGGGGCCTAACTGTGTTAAACATCTATCTGGTGCCTGGGGACGGCTAACTTCAGTTATGTTTGAGCCTATCATATAACATTATTTGTGAATGTTGTTGGTGTCCTACGTGTGAGTTGACGGGAGGGTCAGGAGGTGTGCCTCTGGCGCGGTGTGAACGAACCTCTATTGTTACGACTGGGGCCTAACTGTGTTAAACATCTATCTGGTGCCTGGGGACGGCTAACTTCAGTTATGTTTGAGCCTATCATATAACATTATTTGTGAATGTTGTTGGTGTCCTACGTGTGAGTTGACGGGCGGGTCAGGAGGTGTGCCTCTGGCGCGGTGTGAACCAACCTTTATTGTTACGACTGGGGCCTAACTGTGTTAATCATCTATCTGGTGCCTGGGGACGGCTAACTTCAGTTATGTTTGAGCCTATCATATAACATTATTTGTGAATGTTGTTGGTGTCCTACGTGTGAGTTGACGGGCGGGTCAGGAGGTGTGCCTCTGGCGCGGTGTGAACCAACCTCTATTGTTACGACTGGGGCCTAACTGTGTTAAACATCTATCTGGTGCCTGGGGACGGCTAACTTCAGTTATGTTTGAGCCTATCATATAACATTATTTGTGAATGTTGTTGGTGTCCTACGTGTGAGTTGACGGGCGGGTCAGGAGGTGTGCCTCTGGCGCGGTGTGAACCAACCTCTATTGTTACGACTGGGGCCTAACTGTGTTAAACATCTATCTGGTGCCTGGGGACGGCTAACTTCAGTTATGTTTGAGCCTATCATATAACATTATTTGTGAATGTTGTTGGTGTCCTACGTGTGAGTTGACGGGCGGGTCAGGAGGTGTGCCTCTGGCGCGGTGTGAACCAACCTCTATTGTTACGACTGGGGCCTAACTGTGTTAAACATCTATCTGGTGCCTGGGGACGGCTAACTTCAGTTATGTTTGAGCCTATCATATAACATTATTTGTGAATGTTGTTGGTGTCCTACGTGTGAGTTGACGGGCGGGTCAGGAGGTGTGCCTCTGGCGCGGTGTGAACGAACCTCTATTGTTACGACTGGGGCCTAACTGTGTTAAACATCTATCTGGTGCCTGGGGACGGCTAACTTCAGTTATGTTTGAGCCTATCATATAACATTATTTGTGAATGTTGTTGGTGTCCTACGTGTGAGTTGACGGGCGGGTCAGGAGGTGTGCCTCTGGCGCGGTGTGAACCAACCTCTATTGTTACGACTGGGGCCTAACTGTGTTAAACATCTATCTGGTGCCTGGGGACGGCTAACTTCAGTTATGTTTGAGCCTATCATATAACATTATTTGTGAATGTTGTTGGTGTCCTACGTGTGAGTTGACGGGCGGGTCAGGAGGTGTGCCTCTGGCGCGGTGTGAACCAACCTTTATTGTTACGACTGGGGCCTAACTGTGTTAATCATCTATCTGGTGCCTGGGGACGGCTAACTTCAGTTATGTTTGAGCCTATCATATAACATTATTTGTGAATGTTGTTGGTGTCCTACGTGTGAGTTGACGGGCGGGTCAGGAGGTGTGCCTCTGGCGCGGTATGAACCAACCTCTATTGTTATGACTGCGCATACATAAATAACAATGTGGTGGATTAATACACGGCGGCCGGGCAAAGGTTAATGCGACCGAGCACATACATATTGATACGGCTACTGTCTTCCACCGACACCCCGCTTGTTTTCTTTTACTGTAACACTTACTTAACTCAGTCGTAATAAAAATAGCTCTTTCAGTTAAAAAAAAACTAGTGCAATAAGAATATATAGATATTTATAAGACTCTGATTTATGCACATTTCTAGGACGGTTATATCTGCACCGTGCGACATGTGCCTCTCGTCATGTCCAAATCGCATTAGACGCCAGAAATAGAAGCTTTCCATAGCCAAAACACAGCTGAGCCATCACAATATGCAGGACTTTCGCTAGTTGATTGTGTGATGCGTGTTAAAAAACAACAGATAAAAACAATACGAAAACGTTGAGACAAAGAATGACAAAGCGCGGGCGGTTTTGGATGGCAATCGTAACTGTCGTAAGGTAGTAAGAGCAGCCATTCGCTTACAATATGACAATATGGGAGTTTAAGCGACTACAATACCTACTATAATATATAATACACTCTGCAGTGACGGTGTGCAAGCGACTGTCTACAAACTCAGCAATTAAGGAGTGAAGAGTAAATAAATTCTAATGGACACATGAAAAAAGAAAACTCTACGTAACCATTGATGATGTGAGCAAATTACAAAAACTCCTTCGAGCTTTCAACTAAACATATGTGTTACAAGTTTAGTAATAAACAAGTTACTCCAATAATAAGATCATTTATTGCAAGGAGTACTTAAAAGCACAATGGAGTAGAAAGGGCTCTAGGATTTTTCAACAGTGCTGGCATATGAATTTCAGTTCCGAACCATCAATGTTAAAATTAGTCTTCAATTACTCCTTCCTCGATAGTTGTAGAAAATATATTTGAAAGTTCTTAAATTTATGTAATCGTTGTTATATTTGTGTTAGAATAGTATTTTTAATTTTTCAGAAAAAAAGATAATGAACAATGAAATATACCATAACAATCACCAAAATTACCAAACAATTATCTTCTTTTACAATCAAAGAAAACAATTTAAAACAATAAGGTAACAATTGGTATATAACATTGGAAGGGAGTGAGGAATGAATCGAGATTGAGGTAGATGTCAAACATTTGTCGAGTGATATCACGTTTCGAGTGTTTCAACAGTTAACACCATCTCCCAACGCCGCTGCGTTTACCTCAACACCTCAATAGACCAAGTCGTTTTTATCATTGAGACACCTTGTACTCCTAAATAAAACCTTTTGCACGTTTATTGACAGCCGGTTCAATACTCATGGAGTAGTAAAAATTTATCAGATTTTTAGACTTATGTAAAAAATCACATTTAAGTAAAACTTTAAACTTTTTACTAAACGTTAAAACTTTTTTCTGCTAATAGAAATCTTCAGCAATAAGGAAATAACAAAATATTCTTTTTAGCTTAACACAGAAATTGGAGAACATAAAGCAGTTAAATTGTTGGGATTCCATTTGGGTTCAACATTAAATTTGAAAGAACTAATCACAATTATTTGTAAAAAAATATCTAGAGTAAACTTTATAATTTGGTCAATGAAGGAATTAGTCAGTGATAAGTATTTAAAAACCACATATTTTCCTTTCTTTTAATCACATGTATCTTATGGTATACTGATATGGGGACACTCAACCGATGTTCATAAAATTCTATTATTAAAAAAAGTTATAAGAACTATCTATAGGGCCTTAAAGCCTTAAAGTAATTACAGTAGTAAATTTATATATGTTTTAATTAATACCAAAAATAACTTAAGTGAATTGAAATGCAGGGAAAACATTTATAATTATAACACCAGAACCAAATTCAAGCTAGATATTCCTACTATTCATAAATTAACCAAAACAAGCTACTGACATAAAATCAATAGTATTAGATTTTTTTATAAACTCTACCATTCTGCAAATTTTGTTAATTGAAATAGATTTAAAGTCAAAGTAAAGGAATGGCTCATTCAAAACCCATTTTATTATTTAAATGAATTTCTTAACAGCATTGTAAATATAGACTTAAAAGATTAGATCAAGCTCACCAATTTTAATTTTATTTTCAACTATATCATGTACACCTGGTAATTTTAACGAATTTCCCATAGAGAAGCAGAAGAACTATTACCGGAAGTCATATATATATATATGAAGGAAATTCGCTAAGTACGCAGGTCTGCTACGACGAGTGTATTTGACTATGTTTATTCCTTGCAAAAGGTCAAAGACAGTAAAGTTCTTGTTTCTTAAACCAAAACAACTAGATGTAAGCACTGCTAAGCAGAGAACATTTAGATTAATACGAGTAATATTAAACAGACAAAAAACTGAATTGGAACGATAAACTCGTCACATTAGCAAGCCAGAGGCGACCACTCTTTATCTGATCCAGCAACCGCTGACTACTGGGCCAGAGTGGTACCCCTGAGCTACCGTGCCGGTTATAATTAATTATGTAATGAGTAAGGATGGATTTGCTTAAAGTTACTTTTATAGAGAGATCATATCACTGATACGGTTTATTACTATCCATACATTGGGTGATTAGAGTGTAACTTAAGGGGAATTTGGCTCAAAAATACACACGTTCCATTCATATTAGGGGTTAGATTCAGGGTTTTGATCAAAGTCCTACAATCACACACATAACGTCACATCGTCTTAAAGAGGTTAATAAATAAAAATTAAATAAATTACAGATAAAATATGGATTTTATAAATACACATCTCGAGCACTGATAGTTTCTCGTAACAATAGAGACAGACAACCCTGACTCAGAGATAACAACCCATAATATTGCATCAGTAACAATATAATTTCATCAATTGGTTCTTCACAACACAATGATTTCGATTTACTTTTCAATTCCAAATATTGTTCAGCGTTTTATTAGTGCATCAGGTTTATTCAGCCTCAATCTGTTTTACTGTTCTAAAAATAAACTTCAATGTTAATAAAATCTAAAAGATTCGCACCATTTTCACTGTTGCACATATGAATATTTTATACATAACACAAAGATCGAGTACAATACACAGACTTTTACACCAAACTTAGACGTCAATTCAAACATACTTCTTCTTCCATTTCTTTGGCACAGAATAGTGTACCTTCCAATTAAAAAAATACAAACTTATACCGAAATAAGAGCTTTAATAATGTTTATACACAAACTGGTAATAATTTTTCTAAAGAACACAAAAACTTTAACTCACGGAGACACGTAACTGTAAATCGATTCAATTCGCTATAATGTAAATATAATAAATAACTATATCCTTATTTTATGTATTTTAAATAGAGCCAACATTAAAAAAAATTAATGTTGTGGGAAATATTTAAAAAAAAGGTTTGTATTTACTTCCCTTATAACTGTATTTGACTTATGAACGTAAAAATATTGACAAGAAACTTATAAATACCAAATATCGTCGCAGGAGACCTACGTACTCAGCGAATTACCAAATCAATAATATAATAATATATGACAAGTGTTATCACTAACTGTCGATAAATATAAGAATTATTTGCCAATTCTTCATAAGATTAACATGGGAAAGAGTATGCAGGTTTGCCGCTGTGAGAAACATTGAAAGTTGGCATTTCTACCATAAACAATTTTTTATTTTGACCATTCATACCAACTTTCATCAACATCTGTCCATAAATAAAAGAGCTTGCTTATCCTCTATTTATGATTAATATGGGAAAAGAGTATGTTCTGTGTATATATATACAGAGTGTCTCACCTAAAGTGAACCAAAGGCTACCTTTAATACTATGCATATGATAGCATACATCAAAGCTGATTTTTCACTACTGTTATGGTTTATTGCACGCAAATCAGTAGTTTGATCAGTGGTTTTATGAAGATTATTAATAGGACCTTGCAAACGGTTACATTTACGCCAAACGATACTGGTCTAAACCCTCTGTATCCTCAATAGGTTATATATTCTCAATAGGTTTGACAAAACTAACACATTGATCTCATTTAAGTCACACTTTTCGGATTAATAGTTTTAGGGAGTGAAAGCACTTGTACTTTTTTCAAATTTTACAAAATCTTCCTTCTGTCAGTAATTCGTTTGAAAAATGTGAAATGGCTGAAATTGTAAATTGGCCTGACCTAGCAATGGAAATTTTATCACTACTAACTTTTACTATTTTACTAAGTTTAATTCATTTGTTAATCATCTTAAATTTACATTGAAATCTTAGAAATATAAATAGTACTGTATCAGCAAATTATTTATCTATTTGTTTTAAGTTTTTAGATTTCGTTTACTGTCGTGCTATATTGAACGAAGTATGTCAACCAATGGGCGCAATAGATTAACCACTTTTTACAATATATAGTAATATTCCGGCTTTAATATAATTATCTTACCACTTAAAAGCCATGATGTAGAACTGAAACAATACCAGCACTGCATCATGGTACGTACCTGAAAGAAAAACAACTAAATTAATGTAACCGTTGAAATAATCCTCAAAGTTTAGCTTCATAAAACAAGCATAGGCAAGATGTAAAAGAGGTTTAAAAGAGCGGAACATTCATCCAACGAGTTTCTGAGACATCCGTGTTTTGGAGTTAAGCCCCAAAGGGATGAGAAATTGTAGAGAAGGATTAAGGTGGAACATACATCCAACGAGTTTCTGAGACATCCGTGTTTTGGAGTTAAGCCCCAAAGGGATGAGAAATTGTAGAGAAGGATTAAGGCGGAACATACATTCAACGAGTTTCTGAGACATCCGTGTTTTAGAGTTAGGCCCCAACAGGATGAGAAATTGTAGGGAAGGATTAAGGCGGAACATACATCCAACGAGTTTCTGAGACATCCGTGTTTTAGAGTTAGGCCCCAACAGGATGAGAAATTGTAGAGAAGGATTAAGGCGGAACATACATCCAACGAGTTTCTGAGACATCCGTGTTTTGGAGTTAAGCCCCAACAGGATGAGAAATTGTAGGGAAGGATTAAGGCGGAACATACATTCAACGAGTTTCTGAGACATCCGTGTTTTAGAGTTAGACCCCAACAGGATGAGAAATTGTAGAGAAGGATTAAGGCGGAACATACATTCAACGAGTTTCTGAGACATCCGTGTTTTAGAGTTAGGCCCCAACAGGATGAGAAATTGTAGAGAAGGATTAAGGTGGAACATACATTCAACGAGTTTCTGAGACATCCGTGTTTTAGAGTTAGGCCCCAACAGGATGAGAAATTGTAGAGAAGGATTAAGGTGGAACATACATCCAACGAGTTTCTGAGACATCTGTGTTTTAGAGTTAGGCCCCAACAGGATGAGAAATTGTAGAGAAGGATTAAGGCGGAACATACATCCAACGAGTTTCTGAGACATCCGTGTTTTAGAGTTAGGCCCCAACAGGATGAGAAATTGTAGAGAAGGATTAAGGTGGAACATACATTCAACGAGTTTCTGAGACATCCGTGTTTTAGAGTTAGGCCCCAACAGGATGAGAAATTGTAGAGAAGGATTAAGGCGGAACATACATTCAACGAGTTTCTGAGACATCTGTGTTTTAGAGTTAGACCCCAACAGGATGAGAAATTGTAGAGAAGGATTAAGGCGGAACATACATTCAACGAGTTTCTGAGACATCCGTGTTTTAGAGTTAAGCCCCAAAGGGATGAGAAATTGTAGAGAAGGATTAAGGTGGAACATACATCCAACGAGTTTCTGAGACATCCGTGTTTTAGAGTTAGGCCCCAGCAGGATGAGAAATTGTAGAGAAGGATTAAGGCGGAACATACATCCAACGAGTTTCTGAGACATCTGTGTTTTAGAGTTAGGCCCCAGCAGGATGAGAAATTGTAGAGAAGGATTAAGGCGGAACATACATCCAACGAGTTTCTGAGACATCTGTGTTTTAGAGTTAGGCCCCAGCAGGATGAGAAATTGTAGAGAAGGATTAAGGCGGAACATACATTCAACGAGTTTCTGAGACATCTGTGTTTTAGAGTTAGGCCCCAGCAGGATGAGAAATTGTAGGGAAGGATTAAGGCGGAACATACATTCAACGAGTTTCTGAGACATCTGTGTTTTAGAGTTAGGCCCCAGCAGGATGAGAAATTGTAGGGAAGGATTAAGGTAGAACATACATCCAACGAGTTTCTGAGACATCTGTGTTTTAGAGTTAGGCCCCAACAGGATGAAAAATTGTAGGGAAGGATTAAGGTGGAATATGCATTCAACGAGTTCCTGTTGCATCTGATTTAAAAAAAGGGATTTTGTTGATATTTATTCACAGTCATCAGCTGAGGTACGTAGTTCCCATTTCAGATACTTATTATCTGATTATAATAAGTATCTGATATGGGAACTACGTTCTTTGATTATGGGAAATCTAGGTAAAATACCATTTTTTAAAGGTTTGTGTAGGCTATACTTTTATATTTATTTTTAGTCTACCTAATAAACCCTACTTATGATTAAAAGCTAATATACTTCTAGAGACCGACAGAACCTTCCTCCGCAGAGCATAAGAATATTTCCTTTTACCAAGAAACATAAAGGGTTCTAATAGGCCAAGAGATACAACATTCGGTTATATATTTGACATCAACTCGCATACGCATTCTCAAGCGTATTCTGTATAAAACCTAACTAATAGTGTAAAGTTGTGAGGTGTTGCCAGGACACACACGAGGTGTTACCAGGAGTAACACGAGACTGGACAGTGAGTATCTAGTTACTGGGCCTGGCTACTAGCCTTCCTCACTGTATTACTTACTGAAAGCATTCTCACTGACATTATGACTGAACAACCTAATTTGTTAAGTTAACAACTCATACGAGTAGATTATATAAATTTGAAATATTAAATTTTAACTATTAAAAATCCAAAAATATCCAAGATAAGCAAACATTTATAATATACTATTCGATAATAATAACTTCATAATAATAATAATACTAAGCCACGACAATAAATAACAATAAATATTGCAAGTGAACCGACAAATTCTCTAAATTTTACTTCAAACATTTAATTTTATATATTATATATTTCTGTACTATTCTATTTATTATACCTAAAATACTCATCAATTTTCTTATTGATTACAAGTCTTATACATCCTCTTTACACAATTTTAAGATTTTGGGGATTGCTCACTACACTTGATATTGCCTTTTGCGTTTTTATCTAAACTAATAAAATTGAGTATCCCCAGATAACATGCTGCGTTTACCACTGACCACTAATTTATTTTTTCTCCGAAACCAGAAACGCCAAAACGGATGTTTCCAGCCTTTGCTCGGGTTCAAAACTGTTCATGAAAACAAAGCTCTCCCCTTAAAAAGTTGAACAAGAAAGTATAAAGGGAGAAACCAAGAAAGTTACATATGGAACTTGGTCAAAATAAACTACACATATACAATTACTTTTTATTTAAATCAACCCTCACTAAAACCTATGTGAAAACACAAATGAAAAATGACAAGAAAAAGATACAACGGTACCATCAGTCAAAAGAAAATGATCAAGAACAAAACAAAAGCGGGGAGTCACGCGACTGACTGCACCACACCACGTCCCTCGCCGCTACCGGTGCCTAGTTGTGATTTATGGTAATTGAGTGGCGGGTTAAGGCGGTTGTGTGTACATGAGTATCTACGCTGGTACAAACATAAATCTCTTAAACTTATTGGGCTAATCACGGTCTAGTACGACTGGAACATGTGTATGGTTAAACGTCGTAAAACTCTGTATTACATAAAATCGTGATGGAAAATTTCCGCAATAAAAATCTAAATAACATCAAACCACCATCACCAATAATGAATTTCAAACAAAGAATCTTTAACTTATAAGGCCAATCACGCTCCAGCCCGGCAAGAACATATGTTTGTGATAAGACTATTACGTGGACAATCTCGTTGTAAAACTAATTTAAAATTTAACTCGTCCGCATTCCGCGTTGTGTCAACCTCTTGTAACATTGAAATAAGTAGTATTATATTGATGGGGTGCGCTTGTGTTGAAGGCTACAGGAACATGATCGAACCCTTTGATCGGAAGCCTATAGTCCGAGTTGACAGCCAGTTGTCGCAGTGTGGAGAGGATCTGCATCGCTGCATTCTCACCGCTATTATTAGGTCTTAACACTCGCGGCCGCATTCTCTATGGCCTCACTTCTTGGAAACCCACCAGCCGCGAATCCTCTGTGGCCACCTTGTGGGTGTGACACACCATTTGTTTCCAGTTAGAATATTATATTTTTAAAGGCCGAATTTATCCAACGCATAATTAAATCAGCAAATTAGTCTTACTATCCAGTAATGCGACAGTAGTTGTGAAATTGTTATATATTCGCTTGTTGCTTGCACAATGAATGCTCCTGAAAACGACTTTGTAACCCAATCTCCACGGATCGGAATCGACGTCGTCCCGAAGTTTCTTCCAGCTGTTCGCCTTGCTCCTGTTGAAGGCGCGTTGGACAGACTTCCTCGCAGCCTTGTAGGCTTCCATCTTACGAACTCTTATCAGCGGGCATTCTCGCTCCAGTGGCGACTCGCTTAGCCCTAAGGCATGTACTTCTGAGGTCCGCAATCTTTTCAGTCCACTAGTAGACGGGTTCCTTATCGCATCGGAGTCTCCTTCGCGGCAAATACTGATCGCAGGCCAAGACAGTTAGCTCCATCTTGGATGCTACTAATGCCTCGGCACCAGCCTAGCCAGGATTCATCTGCGCTCCCCGTGAAATGACCTGGGTGAACATGACCACGTCCAGTTTGTTGGTACTCCAACGGCGTGGTTCTCGGTTCTCCCCGAGATGCGGATACTCTACGGTGTCTGTCGTGTATCTCAAAAACTATATACTGGTGGTCACTACCAGCGTAATCCTCCAAAGCCCTCCAGCCAAAGATTCTCGGAAGCAGACTCAGACGCAAAGGTTACGTCGGGGATCGTGTCTCTCTGCCTGGGACGGCGGAAAATAGCCGTGTCACCCTGGTTAAGGACGACCAGCTCGGCCATGGCAATGAAGTCCAGGATGTATTTTCCACGGGAGTTGGTAGAGAGCAGTCCCCACTCGACGGTCCTAGCGTTGAAATCTCCTCCGACTATGACGTGCCCAGTGCCGAGCACGCTCTCCTCCAGGCAGTTAATCTTGCTGCGGAAGTCTTGGATGCCCTCGTTGGAGATGAGGTAGCAGCTAAAGAAGGTTACGTCCCTACACCTTGCCCAGACGAATCCTCGGCCGCGTCCGTGACTCCGCATCACAACCTCCTTTCGGTTACGAGCCCAGAAGGCGGCAGTAACGAGACTGTCTGGCCTCCAAGTGTTCAGGTCCCCGACCTGATACTGTTTACTGATCAAGAGCGCATCAGCACCAATTTCTTGGGAAACCTGGTCTAAAAGGTTTATCAGCTCCTCATGATCTCTGTAGATTGGCCTGGAGAATGTGGATTACTTTCCCCTGCCTTTTGCCTGTTCAAGTGCGGCTCTGAAGGCACTGCACTGACCAGATCCGGGCTTGTGACAAATCTCCCGGCAACTCTGATAACGCCTCCTTTATATAGCTTTCTGGACTTCCCACCGACACCACAATGTCACAATCCGCCGCATGAACCAAACCCTTTCCGACTACCTATCCTACTGCAACAGGTGGCGTATCCTAATCAACCCATCCAAAACCCAACTCTGTTTCTTCAACTTTCGTGCCCGCCGCTTCCGTAAATTCCAATCCAATCCGATCTTCCTCAATAATGTCCGCCTCCCACTTACCCAGACATGTACCTACCTTGGGGTAAAACTTGACTCCCGCCTTACCTTTTCCTCCCACATCCTAGACGCAAAAAAGCGTGCCACTTCCCGTCTACGTGCCCTCCGGATTTTAAATAACCGCACCCGCCCCTGCTCCACTTCCACCCTAGCAACCCTATACTCATCCATAATCCGTCCAGTCATCACCTACGCCCATCCTCTACTACTTACCGCCCAGACCGACCGACTCCTTTCCAGCCTGGAAGCCACCGAGAGAAGGGCACTACGCCTGGCTTCTCATCTCCCCCCCTGGGCCCGCAATGCCTCGGTATACGACGCCCACTCCATCCCACCCCTCCGTGACTTCCTCCATCACCTCAACACAAAGTACCTCGACCGAGCCCGAACCTCTGACATCCTACAACCCTTCTTCGATCCTTATTTCACCGACCGTCCTAGCCTCACCATCCACCACCTAGCCAACCTCCCACCATAGCTTAATGTGTTCCTAAACCGAAACCATCCATTCACTGACCATAACCACAGTACCCGCAACCAAAACCTCACTCAACCCGCAACCAAAACCTAACCTCAAAACCTATCCTTGGCTGAAGAGGACGTAGTCCTATAACAGCCGCAGTGGGCCTTCAGCCCACTGAAACCTCACAATCCATCCATCCTCCTTTATTGCTCGGGTCATTTAGGCTTCTGTAGTGAGCGCGTCAAGGTCTCGGATCTCAACCAAGCATCGGGGCTCTATGGCACAAATAGTACCCTTGTCCCCAAGGGCGGACTTGGGAAGTGAATAACCCGACCTTGTTTTTTGACTTCCCCAGTTCGAGGAGAACTTCTCCGTTCTGGGTTCGTAGGATGGACTTGATAACGGTCTCCGTCTCCTCCGGCTTGGCCTGAGATTTTATCTGGTCCTGTACCTCGGCGAAAGATCGTCCCCCAAAGGGATTGATCAAAATCGCGTCAGTCCTGGGTTTTTTGGACCTTAATGGAACAGGCTTCCAGGCAAGATTGCCAGGGACCTCCCTAGCTGTCCGAGAGACGCCAGCCTTCTTCCCTTTTGCCGGGGTTATCTTCAAGGCTCCCTCGGCATGTTTCAGCTGTCTCTTCTCCTTTTTCGTTGGCCGTCCCTCCCACTTCCTCGATATGGTGTTGACGGGGTGGTGTTACGTGCCTCCGGAGGATGAGGCGTCGGTGCGATTCGGTTATCCTTGGAGGGAGCAGCTGCTGGAGCAGAATCAGCGGCCGGAACGGGACTGGCCTGCGAGGTCGCAGAAGCAAAGTCCGACTCAGCACCGACTCCAAGTCCGTCTGGTCAGGGCTGCTCAACGAGGAACCTCTCTGTCACTTTGCTCGCTTTCAGGCCAGGGTCTGGGATTCAGACAGATGAGCTTGTGCTTGAGACGGGTCAGAGAAGACTATTGGCGACGTTTCGCTCCTGCCTCACCGCCTACAGTCTCAGTTGGAGGGGAGGTTTTAATTCTCCCCTTCGGCGCTCTTGACGTCATGACGTCAATGTTGGAGACCTCAACAGCATAGAGCTTCGCCTGAAGGCGGCTAACTCTCATCATTAATTTGTGTTTGTAGTGGGCTTTGTACAATCCAGATGTTAAAAGCACCAGCGCATCGTACGGCAAGGGGCGGCCCGGAATAGCCAGGAACGGGTATACCCTCGGGGATAAAGCCCTAACCCAGTTCCCCGGGCCCAGCCTCTGTTTACCCAGCACCGGTAACCTGACGTGCCAGGGGTCACCCGTTGCAATGAAGAGCCCCACCTCTAAATCCATACCGCACTCCTTGTCAAAGTACCGAAGTGTCTGGCCTCTGACGACACACCGAAAACACCCATCGGCAGTAAGAGACACAAGCACATATCAGCAGCCACTGCAACACTCCCACACCCCCAGGGGTCCCCAGTGCGCGCCGGTCGAATAGAAGGAGGAAATGACACCCATGTGGGTTGGAAGAAGGAAAAAGAGGGCAAGAGTAGCCCAGAAAAGACCAGACTTCAATCTAGAACCTGAAAGAAAGGAAGAAAGGCCCAAGCTCTAAGAAGAACTGTGAGTAGAGTCCTACAGCTTGGCTCAGCCCCCCAAAAGGGAGGGGAGATGTCCCGTGTAATCGAAATTCGACTACCCCTGAAGGAGGAATACAATATATTGAGCACTCGTAGCCTATAACAAAAAAACTATTACCTCGAATAGTGATCAGCAACCTCTTGAATATTGCATACTGAATATTATACAGGATGTCTCACCTAAAGTGAACCAATAGCTAACTCTTATACCATGCTTATGGCAGCTAACTTCTTATGGGGGACACCCCTTTATTTTCTTAGAGGATTTTAAAATTAATTTCTAATCCGAAAAATGTGACCGCCATTTTCCAATATGGCTGACAACTTGATAATTTCTTATGAAACACCCTATATGTTATGGTAGTTTTGGATAGAAAAAGTAATTTAAAGACTTTTTTACTCTTAATAATTTTGGCGTAAATGTAACCGATTACGATTTATGGCTCAAAAACATTTTCCGTTTCAAACTACAATCACTTAAAGTGAACCAATAGCTAACTTTTATACCATGCATATGACAGCAAACTTCTTAAGGGAGACTCTTCTTTATTTTGTTGGAGGATTTAAAAATTAATTTCAAATCCGAAAATTATGGCCGCCATTTTCCAGTATGGCCGACAACTTGATAATTTCTTACGAAACACCCTATATTTTATGGCGTTTCTGGATAGAAAAAGTAATTTAAAGACCTTTTTACTCTTAATAATTTTGGCGTGAATGTAACCGTTTGCGATCTATGGCTCAAAAACATTTTCCGTTTCAAACCACAATCACTTAAAAGTGAACCAATAGCTAACTTTTTATCTAAACACATGACAGTTATGTGTTATGCTCACTTCAGTGGTGCAGCATTTTGAGAAAATGTACTAAGTTTTTAAAACAAAAAATAAACATTACTTTTATAACAAATAATTTTTATTAAATGTGAAAACTCACGCTCCAAGCAACTATAAAAAGTACTTAACAATAAATGCTCAAACAGATTTTCGTCTTGTTCAATGCATATTTCTAGACGTTTTCTTTGTGCTCTATATACAAGTGTTAGCGTTTCTGCACTAATAGCGTTGCATGCAGCTTGTATTCTCAACTTCATCTCCTCAGGAGTTGTTGGTCGGGTTTTGTATACTTGATCCTTAATTGTTCCCCAAAGGAAAAAAATCAAGAGGTGTAAGATCGGGAGACCTCGGAGGCCATGCGACTGGTCCCTGTCGCCCGATCCATCTCTCAGGAAAAGCTCTGTTTACTGCATCTCGAGCTATGTTTCCGTAGTGGGGTGGTGCGCCATCTTGTTGGAACCACATGTGTTGCCTGGCCTCTAAAGCAAAATCTTCCAACAGCACTGGGAGATGGTTTTCAATGAAGTCGGCATATTGGAATCTGTCAAGAGTTCCATTAAAAAGTGAGGTCCAACAATTCTTCCTTCAAAAATGCCACACCATACGTTCAATGACCATCTTCTCTGTTGATCAATCGCTTGCATCCAGTGAGGGTTTACTGGAGCCCAATAGTGCATGTTATGCCTATTGAGGTGTCCCGTGCTGAGAAAAGTGGCCTCGTCAGAGAATAATACATTTGACAAGAAGGAAGGATTTAAATTAATTTGGTCCATCATCCATCTGCAAAAGCCTAATCTTATAGGGTAATCAGTTCCAAGAACTTCTTGGTTCAGTTTAACGGCTACATTTACGCCAAAATTATTAAGAGTAAAAAAGTCTTTAAATTACTTTTTCTATCCAAAACTACCATAACATATAGGGTGTTTCATAAGAAATTATCAAGTTGTCGGCCATATTGGAAAATGGCGGCCACATTTTTCGGATTAGAAATTAATTTTAAAATCCTCTAAGAAAATAAAGGGGTGTCCCCCATAAGAAGTTAGCTGCCATAAGCATGGTATAAGAGTTAGCTATTGGTTCACTTTAGGTGAGACACCCTGTATATTGAGCACTCGTAGCCTATAAGAAAAAAAGAACCATTTCCTCAAATAGTTAAAACGTTAAGAATGTTTTAAAACATAAACATACTACGTAGGCCTGCGAAACCGTACACACGTTTGAAACTGGTCTGTAAGCGGTAAGTGAGCGATAATTATTAACATATTTTACACCTTAAAAACAAATAACCCCGTCGCAGCAGACCTACGTACTCAGCGAATTTCCAAATAAATAATGTATTAATAATATTATATTTCAAGTTTTACCAATATCTGTCGATAAATATATGAGTTAGTTATTTGCCTATTCTTCATAAGATTACCATGGGAAAGAGTATGTAGGTTTGCCGCTGTGAGGAATACTGAACGTAGGCATTTATAGCTTAAAAAATTTTTATTTTGACAATTTGTACAAATTTTGAACAACATCTGTCTATAAATAAAGGAGTTTACCTATTCCCTAAATGATTAAAATTGGAAAAGAGTATGCAGGTTAGCTGCCATGAAAAATACATAAACTATGATTTTTAGGCATAAATGGATGGATCTCAACCAAATGAAGCTAAATATCAGGTTTCATCTAAAAATATTGATTGATAAGAGAAATATTAATTTTTCCTTATCCTTCATAAGATTAACAGTACCTGGTGACCGAGCTTTGCTCGGATAGAATAAGGTATGTATTATAAAAATAATTAGAAAATTAAAACGTATTTATTACTCAATGAAAA
Source organism: Nephotettix cincticeps (assembly GCA_023375725.1). Taxonomy (NCBI): domain Eukaryota; kingdom Metazoa; phylum Arthropoda; class Insecta; order Hemiptera; family Cicadellidae; genus Nephotettix; species Nephotettix cincticeps. The sequence goes on along the minus strand of CM041786.1, from coordinate 43,457,958 downwards.
CATTTATGTGGTTTAAATAAAACCGATTTAATACACCATAATTAATATAGCACTGAACAAAAAGGTTCGCACCTGGTGGGGATGGAACTCGCGGCTTATAGTTCTTGAGGCCGACACGCTTACCACTCGGATACTGCGTCAGACAATTAATTATTGAGCGATGCCGTTTAACGTCTTTTAGCCAACCTCAATAATTGAGGTTGGCTAAAAGACCTTAAATGGCGTCGCTCATTTGACAGACGCCGTGGTCTAGCGGTAGTGTGTCGGCGTATTAAATCGGTTTTATTTAGCCCACATGTATGTTTTCATTGAGTAATAAATGTGTTTTGATTTTTATAATACTGTACATGTCTTATTCTATACGAGCAAAGCTCGGTCACCAGGTACTCATATAGGGAATAGGCAAACTCCTTTATTTACGGACAGATGTTGATGAAAGTTGGTATAAATGTTAATATAAATATTATTTATGGTAGAAATGACTACTTTCAGTGTTCCTCACAGCAGCTAACCTCCACACTCTTTCCAATGTTAATCTTATGGAGAATAAGCAAATAATTCTCATGTTTATGTACAGATTTTTTTTTAAACTTTTCATATATTGTTATTATTATTTTATTGATTTGGAAATTCGCTGAGTACGCAGGTCTGCTGCGACGGGGGTATTTACGATAGTTATCGTGTTCACAGACACACACACTTTATATATATATATAATATATAAATTTTAACGGCTATTGTTCTTGGTCTCTGGGCACCTAAAAAAGAAAAAAAAACATGGTCCCGGGCTTAAGTCTCGCCATAAGACCTCCGGTAATAGCTTCTTCACTATGGGAAATTCTCTAATAAACTGTATAAAGAGAGATAAAGTTATGTTTGACCAAACAATGACAAATTAAATGGCGGTGCAAACAAAACAATGCCGACACATAATAAAGAAGACAGATAGCATCTGTGAGTGCGCGTGTGTGTGTTCGAAGCCTTGGGCCGAATACGCGGCCACTACCGCCATCTGTGCGGCTATTTGGCGAATTACAAAGCCAGTTTATCTACTGTGAATAACACTCATCATCTGACAAATTTGGCCAAGATTGAAGATTGCGTAGCCTCAACAAACTATTGACTGTCTCTGTGTTTTTCATAAGGTTTGTTGTCTCTCCAAAGTTGGCCTTAGTCAACGCGGTTAAAAGAAAATTACTTTTTTATAAAATTATAATTTGAAAACAATCAAGACAGCTCATGTGTCTAATCTTTTTCCTTCCGGCAATGCTGCATTATAGATATTCCTCTAATATAATATTATGATCCACTAATGCTAGCTACTAGCTTCCGATAACCATTTAAAAACATTTAAGAACACGAGAAAAATGACTCGTTATGTGAATGCAAACCAAAACAAAAAGAAATGTACGATTCTAAAATACATAACCACACCATTAGACATTAAAGATTATTTACGATTTCAAAAAATAAGATGAAATGAATGACGGGAACCAGACGGGTGCGTTACAGCGTTATATAGCGCAACGCACGCAACAACGCGTCGCAACGCTTGTACTTGACCCAAATGCCCATACACCACCCTACCTCAACGCCAGCGACCGTGCTAACTGCAAGCGTGGACGAGACGGGTGCGTTACAGCGTTATATAGCGCAACACACGCAACAACGCGTCGCAACGCTTGTACTTGACCCAAATGCCCATACACCACCCTACCTCAACGCCAGCGACCGTGCTAACTGCAAGCGTGGACGAGACGGGTGCGTTACAGCGTTATATAGCGCAACGCACGCAACAACGCGTCGCAACGCTTGTACTTGACCCAAATGCCCATACACCACCCTACCTCAACGCCAGCGACCGTGCTAACTGCAAGCGTGGACGAGACGGGTGCGTTACAGCGTTATATAGCGCAACACACGCAACAACGCGTCGCAACGCTTGTACTTGACCCAAATGCCCATACACCACCCTACCTCAACGCCTGTAAGATGTAAATGTAAGGGGTATGTAATGGTGTGATTTCAACACCCCAGGCCCGTACGTTTTTCATTCATCAGTTATTTGAAACATAAACTGCAAACAGTCGTCACAAACAAAACCAATATCAAAACGTAATTAATCTGTAGACAAACGGCAGCGTATTGTAGCGTATTGCAGCGCCATACACACGGCGAGCCACCGTTAATTCAGGTGTCCGTAGTGGAACGGCGCTGGTTTAATTGGGCCAATCTGCATAATCGGTCCAGATCGTTATGGAAATGGAAGTAATTATGTAAATATGCAGCGAGTTTGTAGTAGCGAGTTACACCGATGGGCCCCACTGTACCCGATCACTACCGTTAAATGTAGCTTGCCAGGCGAAATATCCATTTTCATTTGAGTAGCATACGTAAAAATGACAAGGTGTTTAAGAGGTAATTTTCATGGAAACAAGACATGCTAGAATGCTGAAATTGAGTTTTTCAATAAAAGAGAATTTTCCAGAATACCACTTGTTTTTTTATTTTTTCCTGAGTACCATGTACCAGCTGACATGCCCACCGTCCAGCCCTGCGACGTAGTGCCGCTGTACAGCTGGTAATTCGGAGCCTTATCACGTCTAACAACCGCTTCAAAATACGTCTATTAAACTAATAATTAATTAAATTCCGTTTAAAATACGCAGACATAATCACAATATTAATGATTTTACAAACAGTGATGGTAATGATTGTGGTACCGGTAATAGAGTATTGTATCGTGACGAAGTTGTTAGAGTACTCAGAAGCGGGTTGTAGGCCTCACTGCGTAATAGCATTACCCGTTGTACGGCTTGTCTACCTCGCTAACTGATTGTTTGGCAAATTAGGCTACATGCGGCTACATTAGGCTACGTCTTAAATATTATGTACAGTGGCTTTTAACTCCGTTTGGTTTATGGACCTCGATCATACTTATTCAATCTGATTAGAGGGTAGGTCTATCCCACATCTGAAAACAAGCCATCTGTAATATAACGACACGACCCGGCGAACTTCGTAACGAGAGGTTCGATAGAAATTATTTCTATATATAAAAATGTAAAAAAGTTAAAATTTTTCTACAACCAAAACATTTGATTTCTTAAGCCACAGCTGTTGGTATGCTTTACTATCGAATGCCATCTGAATCAATTATTAATGTAAAACTATACAGACGCATCGAAAATGTATCGAAATTTCGATTCGATACAGAGGTAATCGAAATCCCGATGCATCGAGCGTCCCGATGCGCGGCAGCGTGTGTAGATGTGTACTCTCTGGATGTGATCCTAATGGCATAACTTATACCGATTTTCAGGTTTTGAAACAAATTTATTTATTAATGTCTATGTTTTTGCAATCTAATTTTCCTTTTTATTCTGTTATTCAAACTGATTTTACAGCTTACAACAGTGATCTGACGATTACAATTTTAATGGAAGTTGTTTATGGTTAGGTATTCCTCCGCTGGACACAACAGACATCAATACTAATAAAAATACATCAACAGATATTAACAACCAAAATTGAATTGTACTTAATTAAATCATAGTTTGTTTAGTTTAGTTTTAATAATGGCTCCTTTTTCATCGCAGTATAAAACAGCTATTTAACAGTATATACAGTATATAACAGTATTTGACAGCTTCCATTGCATTTCTTACGAAGCAAAAAAGTAGATCCATAGTTTTTTAATAATATTTATTCCAAAAACTAATCCTTGAGTATTTGACATTATTCTAAATTGTCTATTATAATGTACATATTAAATCTTTTATCAGTATGACGAATCATGAATAAAAACATTAAATTAAACAAAATGTTTAATGTAAAGATATTAAACATTGATTCTCAGTTAAATTGGGTGTAAGCTATTATTGTTAAGAGATAAGCGAGGTGGACAGGTGGTCAGACAATAGCGGCAGTAGGTAACAAAAAGTACGACCTTGAGCCTTGGAAGGGGGTTTGTTGATATTTTGAACTGACATTATTCTCGACTTCATTTTTCATATTTCATCATTTCATATTTTTCGGTCAAATACTTACATTTCTCTACATAGTAGGATCTAGTTAAAAATTAAATTTTATGTTTTCTTTTTAAATAATCATTAATCTGAGGGGATTAAATAAGTAAGCAATAAAATTAAGTTGCGTGTGTTTGATTAATTAAGAAATTTACTTTTAAATAAGAGTAATGATTAAATAGTTTTAAATAAATATGTAACCACAACTAATTTCATTTTTAAAAGTTTTATATATTTTTTAATTTAAAAATATGAATTTGATTAGAAACTAACCATTTGAAAATGTTGATACTAAAACTATTTCTTAAATAACAGTTTACTTCTGTTTTTATTTTTTGTATGTTATTACTTTTTGATTTTTTTATTTAAATAGCTTTCACTACAATACTACTTATTTCCTCTAGTAATAGCTTTTATTTTTCTCATTTCCAAATTTGTTAGATATGTTATTTTTTAAAACCTACACAAAAGAATTTTGAAATTGTATCAAAGTTTTAAAACTAGAGACATATTTGTTTTTGTCATACGGTAGTTTTTTATTTAATTTAGTAGTTTATAATAGATATATAATATATTTTTACTAATTGTAGACCTACATTAATTTAAAAAAAAAATTCTTCTTAGTCTTGTCAAGGCTAGCTATACATATTCCAAGTTATTAACAATTTTAGCGAATCTTGGAAATCTTTTAGCAAACTTTGCTTTATTGATAAAATATACATATATAAAATACCTTAACACAAATCATTGGAACTTGAAAGTTATCAAACTAAAAATTATCAAATTAATTATGAACTGTAAAATTTAGTGAATAGTCTAATAATATATTTTTTGGCTTTAATTTCATGGTTTTTTATTATCTTCTGTTATATGATTTCTGTTTTACAGGAAATCGTGTTGTGTCTTTGTCGTGTTGTATTGAATCGAATCGCATCGTTGTATCGAATCGAAATTTTGTTGCTGCAAACAGTAAATATGTGCTATACAAAATGAACAGCTTTATTCGCCACATTAATAATATAGTTTCGAGTTTTGGGGATTATGTATTTATATTTTTTATTTTCTGTCTGATTAAGTCACTTGTTTATATGTTGGCCAGATAAAAAATAATTACAATGTTTATACAAATTACGTTTATTATAATAATCAGCTGTTGTATATATTTCCTATAAAACCCGTATTACAGTTAGGTTTGGTTTGGGTTTAGGTTGGATTAAAAAATTGTGAATCAATCCACTCAGATTTATTTGTTTTGTGGAAATGTTATTTATATGTCTTATCGTTTCAGTATTGTTATTCACTATGGCGCGACCCGGGAGATCTACATAACGAAGCCGTAATGCTATTCGACTTCAGAACATGGCCAATCTTAAAGTTAACACGTATTTACTGTTAGGCGTTACAAAGTTCGCCGGGTCACCTAGTATATAATATAATAATATATAGTATAGTAACATGAAACATATTTTCTTTGTTAATTCTCCATTCAAACCAGTAAAAGTAATATAGTTATTCGTATTTCTAATAGTTTCCGTAGTTGATAGCGAAGGATACGAGTATCTTTTGTTTGCAAAATCACACTCAAAACATAGGTAAAAAATTGATTGAAATTGGACGAATAACGAATGTATTTGGAGGTAAGAATTCTTTAAGGGAAAAATAGAAGAATATCTATTTATATATCTATAAATCTCTTGAAATATCGTAAAATAAAACAAACTAAAAATAACACATTGCTCAATGAAACGGAGAATTTATTAAGTAAGCATAACACGGAAAAATGTTGGGACATTTAAAACAAAGGATATAAGCTTCCTCGCCCCCAGATAAACAAATTCATAAACTCAGCACAATCAGCCCTAGACCACAAATGTTGGTTATATATCATTCATATCTGATCCCGTGTAATGCAGCTATTAGATATGAGTAAAATAATATCTCTCCTACAGTTTGTAGCGTCAGTAGCCACGAGGTGAACAGAGAGTCGATTATCCGAAACAATAGGAATTAAGGGTGATAACTGAATTTTCGAATAATCGGTCACAGACGGGAAAATGATACTCAATGCACATAATAAAGAATGAAAATATTTTTTAATTTACTTTTTATAATGTGATACTCACAAAAGATACAAAGAACTCTATAGAAAGCACAAAAACATTCTGAGCTTTGAAAAATCCAATAGAAAATGGTTAAAAAAGTTCTTTGAACATCAAGTCAACAACGCTCAAACGCGAGTTTAGTCGCGTCGCGCTGGGCCGCTGCTACCGCCGATGGTTAGCCTATTATCAAGTTCGGTTCGCGGTTTCATTTTTTCATGTTAGGCTGTGTTTCGGTTAACCGACGTTTTGGATAACCGAGCTTCGGATAATCGACGCTCTACTTCATGTACTTTACTTCTAAAACATGTACTTACTAAAATACTTTAGAGAGATACGTTTTATTAAAGCTGATGTATTGATGCAAATTGCATTAATGCATCAGCTTTAAAATCATTAAAAAATGTAAATATTGTGCATAACATGGTTAAGATTCACATTGCAATTAACTTACTGTATTGCATTGTATAAACTGGTATAAAAAATGTGAAAGATGTTCCAAAATTATGTTTTCCACCAATTAATTTCCAAGGTTCTAAATCAAATACAATCAGTACTAGTGTATGTCAGAATATTTCAGCGGTTGTAATTCACTTCATTCGCTAGACGCATACACATGCGAGGTTCAGAGCTCTAGCATTCCGGGTGAAGGTCCATTTTATTAAATCCACGACAGATATTAACTTACTTTCTAAGCGTCAAGAATGAACAAAGCTTATTTGTTGTGAGTTTGGTCGCCGCGTATGTAAGTTGCAATCCGCAGTGCAGTAGGCCTACTCATACTCAGTACAGGCAATTATATTGTCGTGACCGTCCAACCTTTTTCACCCACCGGGTTCCGTTTATATATGATACAGTATTATAAAGAAGAGGTAGTTTCTGTATGTTTTTAGGTTTGTTGTAGCAATTAAACGCGAAAAATACTGAACCTAACGGGTTAAATTTTTCACAAAGGTAAACTCATGCAACAAATAGACATATTCATTTCCTTAAAATCCCCTCGGGCTAGGCCCTGCGATCGTCCTAAGTTTTAATGTTTACATTTTCAAAGAATGAAAACATAAAATTACTTTAATGTCAACAGCCGTGAACACTAAAATTTGACAGTTCGGAAAAAAGAAGAAGCTGGCAGGACCGTCCTGGGTTTCAATGTTTACATTTTCTAATGTCAACATCCGTTTACACTACATTTTGAAAGTTCGGGAAGAAGAAGAAATAAAATTCGTTTTTACAGATAAAATGCTGGATCAAAATTAATATTGCCGAAAATGGTAGGTTTTAATTTTCCTCCCGACGCATGTCTCTATTACGTTATCCCTCTTCCCTTTTCCATTATTACTTAACAAGTGTTACTTTGTCATGTTGTAGACACTTTTGTTTATAGTTTTTTGAGACCGTGTTTAGTATAAAATACTATTGGTAAATACCTATTTCAATGTGAATATTATTTTACCTCAAATAAAGCAAATTTTTCCTACTCAAATTTTCATGTTCTAGAATATTCATTTCATGCCGAACAGAGGAGGTAACCTCTCTCAAACTTTATTACCCGTGCGTAGGACGGGTACTTTGGCTAGTAGTCAATATTTCTTACCTCACCCTAAACACGAGGAACTGTCTGCCTACCAAACATGGCAAGCACAGTGAGGGAGGCTGAATCTGTCCGACAAAATCATCGTCACGTTTAACACGGTTTCATGCTCAGTTCGTCGCACTCAAATCCACCGTTCGATGTTATTTTATACGTAGGCCACAACTGCTAAATATAGATAACTGTCAATCAGCCTGAAACCTGTGTTTCCTACTTTTCAGATTATACACTTCACTTCACTTACTTGCTAACTATGGTTACTGATTATATTCATTTTTTGATACGCCGCACCACAGTGTAACATAAGCACTATGCGGACGTTCGTGTAGCACTGTTCGTATCCGACTCCTAGATGATCCACCGTAGGGGAAAAGCAGGTCCTGCCCAGACAAAGCCTCACACAGCAATGCGTCAACACTTCTTAATTTATACTTATGTTTAATGCACTTTGATTAACGTCTGCAATTTCACTTGCTCCGACTCTGTTCTGATTTAATTGTTCTAGCCACTCCAAGAAGTAATCCAGCAGCTACAGCTGAAAAACTAACTCTGTGATTCGCCCAAATGAAGTTCATTTATCCGTATGCAAGTTGCTCATACACATCTGGACTGATAGGGGGGTAGTTTGGGTCACCATATAACCCTAGAAGAAGCGGGGGTACTCATAAAGAGTTACCACATGCAAAAAAAACTATCCGACCAATAACGAAAATGTTGTTTGTTGATATATCCGTCGAGGTGAAAATGGGCTTCATCACTCATTACAATAATTTGGTCATCACTCATCAGGTCAGTCATTATTTCTGAAAACCTCTGACGATTAGTGTAGTCGTGAGATTTAAGCTCAGAACATATAAGAACAGACAGAAATTATAAGAATGGAAATGTAAGTCCTTGTGTAGGTATTCTCCTCACAGAGCAATCAAGTATTTGAAGAGAAGTAGATTTTAAACGTAAGGAACGCTGAGGACTTGTATAGCACGACTGGGACTGTCTCACTCTTTCCATGTTGTCCTTTTTGGTCCTGTAGGATTTTGTTTTATGGCTGAACCAGTAGATCTAAACTTATCGTGCCACAACTTTATTGTGTTTCGGGAAGGGATCGTCAATTCAATAAGATACAAAACAAATTAAGGAGACCATTAATTCAATAAGTGAAGTTGAAGACATGGAGAAGGTCTATGTAAAAATTGAGTTACGGAAGATAGTGCTGGTTGGATATCGAACATAGCCGTGTCGTCTGCACTGTGCACTGTGCACCGCGCGCACAGCTGTTTGTTCCTGTCTCTGTCTCGCGCGGCAGACGGTTACTGTGGCTGCCTCCAGTAATTGCCACCGACTGATGTGATGCCTCTAATTGCACCACCCAACTACAACATGCTACCTGCTTATTACTGTCCGTTTCCACTACTACTACTTTTATTTCAACAAATGAACCTCTGATACGGTTTAATCGACGCATGTTTCTCTCCAACAGGTCGGTTATTTAATATTCGACTGCTCAAAATTAAAACTTTTAACACGTCAAGATTCTATTGCCTTTGTTATATGAACCAACGATTAATTTTTGTAATATGTTTGAAATACTAGTCTTGCCGCAAATGTTACGGTTCTTAGAACACCGAATGTAGTTCTGAGCCAGACGTCGCGACGCCACACCCTGGCGGTAATGGCCCCTGGTCCCTGATTGGTAATGAGCTAAGCTATAGACTATACTGACACAAATCTACCTCTCTCTGATTACCGCTCCGCGTATATATTGCTGTGTGCAATATATAATGTATTTGCACATGAATCAAGCGGCTGTACATATTCTTTATATATTTTATAATTTATTTATGAACGAATAATTACAAGTTCTAGGTTGGTCACCCTCACTTTCACTTTTCATAAAAAGGTTTGGCATAAGTAAAATTTGAATTTGTATTACATTGAATTGTAAAATGGTAATGGAAAAATGACATGTGATTTTTTTAAATTGTAAAGGCCGGTTAAGACAGCTGGTTTGTTGGTTTAAACCTGTATATAAACGCAAACTATTGTAAACCCAAACAGACGGTTCTGATTGGTGGGTCCACAGAGTCCAGGCAGACTGGATCCCGTAGCCAACCAAAGTTATAAATATGACTGATGAGCCATGAGCCATGAGCTCTTTTCTGATCAGACCTAAGTAGAGAAATGTATGTCTGAAGTTAGTTAGTTAGTAAGTTTACTCAATACTCCAATTTTGGGTAAGTCTTAGGAATCATTTTATTAATATTGTTTTCTATACCGTATATCATTCTGAAAAGTGTCCATTGTTCTTTTTTTAGTCATTTTTAAATGTAACGTAATAAAAAAGAAGAAATTAAATCTTATAACCAGAAATTATATAAATACAAGAAATTATAATTAAATACAGTACAAGAAGCCTAATAGTATTTTTTACTATCTTTAAACCTTGTTAAAATGAACTGCTGTATAAGTGTAAGTCAACTGTTACAAATTAAAAATTGTTACATCAGGTTGATGGAGGATTCAAATGTGAACTAAAGAATATCCAAACATGTGTAAATACATAAATATGATTTCCTTTGTATTGGATTGGGGTGTATGGAAGATTTTGTATAGTATCCTCCTGAAAGATATGAATACAGGTATCGGATATCTGTATATAATATAAACGTCAAAACCCTCACTCATCACTAATTCTCCCACTTTCCAATTACATAGGAAATTTGGCAAACTGATTCTTTAGGCCTAAAATAGGAAAGTCTAATAGTTTTGTGACAATTTTCCTATAAATCTCTACCCATACGTCTTCAAAGTTCCCATGTTAATCTTAGGGGGAAATAATTGAATTTTGGATTCCAACATATGTTGTCTTAATTAAGGTAAACAGCAGCTAATTTTATTTGAACCATTGAGCAAGCCAAGGGAGTAAACATAAAAAATAGTACTTAATAGTATCTAATTACTTTAGAAATAGAATTTTTCTCACCACAGATTTTGGGGATTATGTTTTAATATTAAAAATCAAATGTATATTTGTTGGCAAAATTAAAAATAATCACAATGTTTATAAGTATTACGTTTATTATAATAATCAGCTGTTGTATATATTTTTTTATTTTCCTTGTGCTGTCTGAAATGTGTAAAAGATTGATATTGTGAATTACTATCGAATATTTGACTTTGTGTGTGTATGCGTGTACGTGCGAGTGTGTATTTACCGAGTTGTAATCAAAGGTACTTTGGTGTAAGATGATAAATAGTCTGTCTAAAGTTTTCATATGTTTTAGTGTTTCAAGTCAATAAGAAAACACTAATTTCTTACAAATTTTTGGCTTAAAATACCTGGATAGGCCACAACTTCAGAAAGGTAATAATAATTATATCATGTTTTATATTTGCCAGCGAACCTAAACCTAATAAATCGGTTTGGTACAGCGCGACGGGTAAGTACATACGACTAGTACATATACAAATTAAAAATACAAAGAAGCAAATTATTACATCTAAAGGACATAAAAATGATTGTGCGGGGCGGGATAGCAGAAGAGTTAATGATATTTCAACATAATAGTTAATATTCAAAATTTAAAATAATCTAAACCAGTAGAGTTAGTATGACAAAATGTTACGTGGATCCATTGACATAATTTAACGATTATTTTTTAATTGTATAATACATATGTTTTTGCAAAATTTTCAAGTTTTTAGTGAAACCTTTCGACATACAGGGTGCTTAATACGCAAATTTAGCGCATTTCATGCAAGGAGTGTGGAAAAACTACTCACGCTTTTGAGCTGAAAATTTGGGAACGTGGATTAATAATAGATTTTTTTCACGTAACCTATGTGAAATTGCGAAATAAGAAAACAATTTTCGTATGCTACAGAAAGTGGGTTTTAAAGCCGCATTTTTATGCGTTCAAATTTATAAAATATGGAATTTTGGACGTAAATTTTTTTATATGTACAAAAAACAGAATTGATATCTTAAAGAGTTTACTCAGGAAGCTTGTATGACGCAATGCCATATAATGCGTAACGAATAAGCGACATTAGCGCCCACCAAGCCGATTTCAGTTGCTCGCACCGTCTTAAGTCGGTCTCATAAGTGTACGATCCCCGGCAAGAATAACTCTCTTTAAAAGCAAATTATGTACTAAATAGAACACTTACGTTAACTGTTCTTGTGGAAAGTTTTTGGAATATTGCACATTTTTTGTTATTAATTGTTCATTTAACTAAATGAACTAGAGCCATATATTTTAATTTATTGTATGATTATTTGCTTTTACTAAGGACTTGGTAGTACAAACAACACAACACATTAAGTTTCCAAGCACTCTTATCGTCGACAAAGGCTTAAATAAGAGACGGTAGGCGACAGAAGCGGTAGTACGGTAAACGCCGTTTAACTGACGGGAAGGCAATTCACGTACATCTGTGTAATGCGGGTACAGCCTAGTGCCGAGATGAAGGCTCTTACAAGTTTTTCAGTTTTGTTTGACGACATGAACCAGCGTTGTTACTAACAGCTGACTCACTGCTGATGACTGTGAAACTGGAGCATCAGCTGAGGTCGCCGCGTTGCGTGGTCTCCAGCAAATTGCCATAAGCAGCTTCTGGTGGTAAAATTAAACTCTATCAAATAATGAGAATAATTTGTAAGCTCATGACAAAACGAGACAATTTTTATATTTGTTTTATTACGTTACAGTTTAAGTCTATCATAATTGAAATACGAACCAAGTTGTGACTGTAATGATATATAAATATGTAGTTAATACACACTGTTATTATGTCAATAATTTACCTCATTTAACGCTTTTGTAATTAATTTCTACATTCTGTAAAAAATAATACTGTAATTAAAAACTAAACTACTGATTTTCTCAGTAGCTGCACCGAACCAAATATAGATAGGAGTATAAGATAAGAGCTGGCAGATAGGAATGGAGCGTGTAAAATAGTTCTCGATTTAATTTCGGGAATCTTTTGTTTACGACCATTGTAAAAAGTACCAATGAAGATACTGAAAGTAACGTCATTAAGAGGCTCATTATTAAACGGCAGTTGAAAACCGTTGCATTATGAGGTCATAACGATACAGATTTTTAATGACGATACAGGTTCTAGACCAATCAGAGCTCAGCATTAATTTGACGAAATTAATGTCATTATGGACATAAAGAAATGCAAAATCAGCTGATTTATCCATAAAGATAGCGCGTTTCAGTGGCTAACCTCAAATGTGAATTTTAAACCATTCAAAAAATTAGTGATTTAAGCCGTGAGGAGTTCAATTTAACTCCGGAAGATATAAATGCAAAAGCTTGTGTTGTAATCAACAACCAACTACCTCCATGCGAAAAACGTATAACTAGTTTTTAAAGTGGAAAATAATGTGCGTTCATTTAGATTAGATTATTGAAATTGTGACCATTCTACAAGGTAGGTATTTTAAGCCAAGTATGAATGAGAATTGAGTGTAAGATGATTGTGACGCAATCTTGTAGTCTTTTTACTGACAAAGGCTGACACGGTCCTTAGACAGGACTGTTAATTAATAACCCACAGCTGATGGTAAATAATGGACCTACAGATTAACGTGGAATCCGAACCACGGCCTCTGATTTACGAATTGGTCTAATTGAGGATGGTCTTCGCGGATTCAAATCGCAGTATTCAATAGAGCGGACTTTAATCCACACAAGAGAACACTACACTACATTTTCGGAAAATGTTTTAATAACGTATTTCGATGAATTGACCAAAGACAAGCACCAAAGTCTGAATATTGTTGGTTGTAGATAAAATAGTGTAGGCAACGATTGTATTATGCCTCGCGAGATATTTAGAACACTCGCTTCATTAGTGTTCTAACTTACGTCTCACTCGTGGCTTTAAGGCATTCATAGCACAATCCTTGCATAAAATACTATAATGTAACTCGCTTTACGTTTAATAGGATCATACCCTCGAGACTGCTCAAGGTGGTGGTGCGAGCGAAAAAATCTATTATCTTAAAAAAGGTAAACATAGTTTTAATGTTTATTTGTTGATTGTATGAAAAATATGTTTTGGCATAATTTTATCAAGTTTTTAGTGACCTTTCGAGTTATAGGGTAATTAATTTGGCGTTTTCAAGCAAGGAGTGTAAGAAAACTATTTATGCTTTTGAGCTGAAATTTTGGGAACGTGGATGACTGATAGCCTTTTTTCACATAACGTATGTAAAGTTTTGAAATAAGACAAAAATTATACATATTACAGAAAATAATTTAGAAAGCCATATTTTCATTCTGATAATCTTATAAAATAAGTCATTTTGGAGGTCCAAAAATGTACAAAATAACAGAACTGTTAACTTTTAACAGGTTACTCAGGAAACTTGCATAAAATAAATGACATGTGCGTAACGGATAAGCGACACTAGCGGATTTCAGTTGTCCCTAACGCCGCTTGCACCGACTTAGGCTATGAAACATTATTGTTATAACCCAAGCCTTGTCACGAAATAAATGACATGTGCGTAACGGATAAGCGACACTAGCGGATTTCAGTTGTCCCTAACGCCGCTTGCACCGACTTAGGCTATGAAACATTATTGTTATAACCCAAGCCTTGTCACGAAACATTGGTTGCAAGTTCCAGCCCGTAGTCGTCGCTCTTCTCTACAAACCAACTGGAATAGACACCCCCGGAGCAGACCTGCGTACTCAGCGAATTTCCGTTAATTTATGAATAATTTGAGATAATGTAATCTAAACTGGATTCCAGGTTAAAGCTACGTACCATATTACCTTTCTAAATTAAGAAATTTATCAATTATTAATAATGATATGGGAAATGAGTATTAAGGTTTGCTTCCATCAAAAATATTAAATTAGAGTTTTTTATATACGTTTTTAGACCTTAACTAGAAGAAATTGTATTGCAAGTTTTATCACATTATGACAAATAATAAAGAAGTTATGTCAATTTGCTTGTTCACCATAAAATTAGCATGGGGAGCGAGTAAGCAGATTTGGTGGTACGAGGAACTAAAAATATGATTTTCATTATATCATTATCATCATTATAGTTACACAATTAGATCTTGAACTATAAAGCTGTATTCAATATTGAAATTTCCCCATAAGAATAACTTTTAGAGCTCCAAAAGTCAACTGTGTTTACCAGTTTCTATATCTCTGAGTACAAGCAGAGAACATGACAAAACAACATAACATGAACGCTGGACATGATTAAAAGTTGATTGAATAATTATTACATGTCCGCACCAAATTTCATCGAGATTGGAGTAAGTATTAGATAGTAAGTTAGTATATTACTCCCTCTTTTAACATTTCTGTGCAAGATTTAGGTATGATGATTTTACTGGCAAGTTTTATGAACCGTACTCCTTACGAGGTAACCATCGTTAGACAATAACAGTAACTCAAAATAAATAAAGAGAGAAGTCAAGTTTTGAATAACCTATATCAATACTGTAATTTATTATGCGGCATTTGGTATTTTACATTACAATTCGTTCAATACGCAGGTCTGCTGCGACTCCGCTGTAACCCGACGTCACGGTCTCGATTTTTTTTCATGAATGATTTATATATGATTTAACCCACTTAGTACACATACTACATTATAATTGTATTTAATTTATTTTAGATAAAAGATCTCCTGGGAATTAATTGTAGCAAAGATTTTCTTTAGTTGCAAAACAACATTCATAGTTGTAAGGCAACGTTCTATGAACAGAGACTATTCAAGTAGTTCACTAAACCGCCGCTAGGTAGCAGCTTCATCCACAACAGTTGTCATTGGTATCTAGATGCAACTCTGCAACAATACCCTGTATCAGCTACTAGCCAAAATACTAGTCCTTCGCACGGGTAAAAAGGTTTGAGAGAGGTTACCTTTACTCTTCGACATGAAATAAATACAGTATTATAAAACATGAAAATGTTATAAAGAAAAAATTATTTATTTGTGGTAAACTACTTTTCACACTAAAATAGGTATTTAATAATAGTACTTTATACTAAACACGATCTCAAAAATTTATAAACACAAGTATTTACAACATGACAAAGTACCACCTGTTAAGTAATATTGGGAAAGGATAAGGAATAACGTAATTGAGACAGGCATCGGAAGAAAACTTAAATCGAAACTTTGGACATTCACGGAGCGTAGCCCGAGGGGATTTTAAGGATATGAATATGCCTGTGTGTTGCGTAAATCTAAGATACCTTTGTGTAAAACTTCAAATCGGTCGATTCAGTATTTTTCGCGTTTACTTGCCACAACAAACATGCAGAAACCACCTCTTCTTTACAATATTATTGATGATGTAAACTGGTATATACCCGATTGGGTGGGTACTTTCAATAATACGCGAATAAACCTGCATAACACGTGTTTGTTTCTGAATCACTATTGAGAATAGTATGCAGTGATTGCAATGGTGTGATGAAAAAACTATTCGTAACTCGGCCGAAAGTGTTAAACCACCCAGTAGGCTTGCCGCATTAAGATGGAGAAATTCTCTACTATTGTTTTCAAAAGTATTGTGGAGGCGACTCCCTGTTTTTCAACGTCAGTCAGTCTATAAAATAAATGGTACCAGTGGACTGACACATACTTTCTCCCTTAAGTAAATTTAAAAAAGACAATCTGTAATAAAACTATCACGTTCTACAAAGTAATTCTAAATATCATTTAATAATTTATTGTTCAAATTGTATGGGGGAACCCCCCCCCCCCGGTAATACCAAGCTTTTTTGAGCTGGTTTTGTTCGGTGATTTGACCTTACACTTCATACCAAGTTTCATGGAAAACGGGTGGAAAGTAAGGAAGAAATTGATTTTTTTATATTTTCCATAAGAATAACATTGGGCGCTTTCAGACAATGTACTGCGTTTATCGTGGACAGTAAATTTAACTTTTCTCTGGAACCGTTAGTCGTAGACAAATAATTCAAAATACTAATTTGTTTAGTTTTTTAAGCTGGTTTTAATGGTACCATTCAAGTTATACTTTACTTTTATTGTTTTCGCTGAAAATTTAAAAATTTGATTTTTTTGACATTTAAAAGCCCATAACTTTTGAACCGTCATATTTACAGACATGCGGGTGGTGTCAAATTATTTAGTGCTTTGTGCACTATAAACTATCAAATTTTAATCAAAATCGTTAGAGCCGTTTTTGAGAAAATGGATTTTTCACGTTTTTTAAGGGTTTTTAGGGGTGAACTACCCTTAAAAATCAAAAATTCAAAAAAATGAAAAAAAACGCCTGGAGATACGGTGACTATATATATACATGCCAAATTTCATCTAAATCGGACAAACGGGGTAGGCTGTGGCACTGTACACATCCAGACACACACACAGACAGACACACGGACGGACAGACATCACGCTAAAACCCACTTTTTTGGATTCAGGGGACCCCAAAACGGATATATCCACCCTCAACTCAAATTCGAAAATTTTGACGAAAACAATACTTTCTCCATATACTATGTATAAGGGGAGAAAGTAAAAACTGTTAGCGACTTATGATGAAGAAATGAGTCTTAATCGAGTATATTATTTCGAAGTTACTTTAAACATTCACGAGTTTAATTCAATATAAAAATTTTACATATACTTATAACTATATCAATAGTTCTTATACCGTTGTTATTATGGAAACCCTTTTAGTCCTCTAGGAAGAAGTATGTGGACTAGTAGTGACTTGAGTCTATATCAATAGTTTAGGACTACCAAGTTTTTACTATATACCGTTGTTATTATGGAAACCCTTTTAGTCCTCTAGGAAGAAGTATGTGGACTAGTAGTGACTTGAGTCTATATCAATAGTTTAGGACTGCCAAGTTTTTACTATATACCGTTGTTATTATGGAAACCCTTTTAGTCCTCTAGGAAGAAGTATGTGGACTAGTAGTGACTTGAGTCTATATCAATAGTTTAGGACTGCCAAGTTTTTACTATATACCGTTGTTATTATGGAAACCCTTTTAGTCCTCTAGGAAGAAGTATGTGGACTAGTAGTGACTTGAGTCTATATCAATAGTTTAGGACTACCAAGTTTTTACTATATACCGTTGTTATTATGGAAACCCTTTTAGTCCTCTAGGAAGAAGTATGTGGACTAGTAGTGACTTGAGTCTATATCAATAGTTTAGGACTGCCAAGTTTTTACTATATACCGTTGTTATTATGGAAACCCTTTTAGTCCTCTAGGAAGAAGTATGTGGACTAGTAGTGACTTGAGTCTATATCAATAGTTTAGGACTGCCAAGTTTTTACTATATACCGTTGTTATTATGGAAACCCTTTTAGTCCTCTAGGAAGAAGTATGTGGACTAGTAGTGACTTGAGTCTATATCAATAGTTTAGGACTGCCAAGTTTTTCTTCACACATTTCCACTAGCTAAGGTGGAAAGGTGGTCCTTCTTCCCACATCGAAGAGGGGCTGTTCTCTGTTCAAGAAGTTTTTTTCTCAAAAATATATATGAATGTTTTGAAGTATTGTATTAGTTTCAAAATAAGATATAGAAATGAATTGATTAAAAGTAACAATACCCCCGTCACAGCAGACCTGCGTACTCAGTGAATTTCCAAATCAATAATATAATAATAATAATGATATATGACAAGTTTTAAAAAAAATCTGTCCATAAACAAGAGAATTATTAGTCTATTCTCCATAAGATTTACATGGGGAAGAGTGCAGGTTTGCTGCTATGAGGAACAGTGAAAGTAGTTGTTTCTACCATAAATAATTTTTATTTTTAACATTTATACCAACTTTCATCAACATCTGTCCATAAAAAAGGAGTTTGCCTATTCCCTATATGAATAACATGGGAAAAGAGTATGCAGGTTTGTTGCCATGATAAACACATAAACTATGATTTTTAAGCATAAATGGATAGATCTCAACCACATAAAGCTAAATGCCAAGTTTAATCCAAAAATATTGATTGATATGGGAAATATTAATTTTTTCTTATCCTCCATAAGATTAACATTGGAGCCCCAAAATACAACATACTGTGTTTAGATATTTTAACATCTCGGTAACCGTTGGAGATAGAGAAAAACTTTAAGAAACTTAATTGTGCAGTTTTTAAAGCTGATTCTAATGGTGAAAGATAAAATTAGAAATTTTTAAAAATTATATGTGAAAAAACCCATTTTTGGGGTACAAAACCCCCCCCCCAAACTACCCCTTTCCGATTGACCGATATGTCTGGATTACGAACTCGTCCAAGCTATTGCAGGAATACGTGTTTCTACCAAATTTGGTCTCGATCGGACCACTTTCACGAGAGTTATTGTGTTCACAGACACACACACACACATATAAATATATAATATATATATATATATATAATACATATATAATACATATATATATATATATATATGTGTAAAAATTTTAACGACTATTGTTTTTGGTCTCTGAGCACCTAAAGAAGAAAAAATAGCATGGTCCCGGGCTTAAGTCTCGCCATGAGACCTACGGTAATAGCTTCTTTCCTATGGGAAATTCGCTAATACAAACATAGGAGTGAACCGATAAAAATTACCAAACAAATATGATTAACGATTATAAGCAACAATCATTAAAATTCCCTAACTTTAAAACCTAGAGGCCACGTTGTTTTTGACATGGATATGTGACGTCATATGGTTAACGACGTCATAGCTTGGTTATTAGAACAGCGGTTTAGCTGAACTGAAAACATTCTCTTTAGACGTATCCATGATCTAACCTATTTCCCACAGAGAAGTAAATACAGTACAAACATTTTTGTTTGAGGGCCATGTTTGTTGAGGGCTTGTCAAGTAGGTCCTGGCCAAGCAAGTCCTGGTTGCAACTCCTCGCGTCAGGACTATTACGGGAAAAGCAATCAGTTGTTTTAAATTTGTTAACTGTGTTAGGGAGACAGCATTTCTTAAGCAACGAAAGGCGCTTGGTCGAGATACTACCATTTTGAATAGAGAATATTAGAAAAGTACAACGTTTACGGGCTTAACTACTGTAATGTAAGTCTGTGAACACGATAACTCTCGTAAAAGTTCATGTAAAGTTAAAAGTTAAAGTAAATGTTAAAAATAAAAACTATTTATGGTAGAAACACCTACTTTCAGTGTTCCTTACAGCAGCAAATCTGCACACTCTTTCCCATGTCAATCTTATGGAGAATAGACTAATAGTTCTCATGTTTATGGACGGATTTTTATAAAACTTGTCATATATTATTATTATTATTATTATATTATTGATTTGGAAATTCGCTGAGTACGCAGGTCTGCTGCGATGGGGGTATTTATCCTCCATAAGATTAACATTGGAGCCCCAAAATACAACGTACTGTGTTAAGATTTTTTAATATCTCGGTAACCGTTGGAGATAGTATATATTTTTAGTATGGAACTAAATTGTGTAGTTTTTTAAGCTTATTTTAATGGATGAAGATACAATTTTAAAACTTTAAATTACATATGAAAAATGCAAAAAACCCAATTTTTTTGTACAAACACCCCCCCCAAACTACCCGTTCCGATTGACCGATATGTCTGGTTTTCGAACGCGTCCGAGCAAATGTAGGAATACATGTCTCTACCAAATTTCGTCTCAATCAGACCATTTTTACAAGAGTTATCGTGTTCACAGACACACATATATATATAAATTTTAACGATTTTTGTTTTTGGTCTCTGGGCACCTAAAGAAGGAAAAATAACATGGTCCCAGGCTAAAGTTTTGTCATGAGACCTATGGTAATAGCTTCTTCCCTATGGTAAATTCACTAAAACTAAAGCAGCCATCTAGTATCAAAATTATTCAAATAGCATTTAACAAGAAAATGTTTTATGGTCCAGTGAAGAAGGGCCTTAAGGTACAAACATAATAAGACGCCTTTTGATACTTTTGGTGTTAGAAACAACCTAAAAGGAGCTGTCTTACTCAGAATATCGAGGATTCTTGTGTTTTACTTTGAAATCAAATGTTAATCAAAAAATACTATAGCCATCACTTTCACTTTTACTGGTAATTACTGTACCTTAAAATGACCACCAGAAAGTCGGTGTCTCATACATAGACAGGTGTAAATTCATAGACAAAAGAAAATTCCAATGGGACAGAGTTCCAAGATCAAAGGTTGTTCCTAAAGACTACAATTCAGCCCTCAACCACGTTTCAGATTTCGGGAGCAAATTTTAGAACCCGTTTCCAAGTTATGTAGAATATAACATTTCCACTTAAGCCCTTAAGAACATTGCAGATTAGAAGCCTTAATGTCCTCAGATGAAAGTATATATACATACACATAAACAATAATAAAAATTATGTTTATGAGTTTAAAACTGTCATATAAAATAATAGTATTTATTAAAGATATATTTGCGTGTTAAAATAAACCAAAAAAATTTTATTTTTAATTTATACCAATTTTATAACAAGTAGAAATAAAATTATCATATTTTAACATAAAGATATATTTATATAAACACATATATTTTTTTAATTATGGTCTATATAAATGTAGTTATAAAAAAATATTAGAGTAATGTAAAAATTTTTTATCCTCCAAAGATTAACATTGGAGAAAACAAGTACTGTGTTTAGAATATCTGGTACCTAAGAAGAAAAAATTTTTAAGGAACTTTTGTGTAGTTTTTTAAGTATTATGTAAGATACATTTTAAATTTTAAATTTACATGTGAAAAGCAAAAAATTTTACAAAACAAAATGTTCAATTTGACTTATGTCTGTTTACGAACGGTCCGAGATGTAAATTTCTACAAATGGTCTGTGGAACCAGAATCGTGAAAGACTTTTTATAAACATTTCAATATATACATATTTTAAATTTTAACGACTTTGTTTTTGGTCTCTGGGCACCTTAAAGAAGATTGCCTTAAGCATGAGGAAGATAGTCCCTATGAAAGTAAAAAACTAAAACTATCGATTACACATGTTGTTACATAAACATATTATTTATCCCTTCTACAGCGTGAAACGCTTGTCATAGAATAGTGTCATAAAATCATTATTAGCGAATTTCCCATAGGGAAGAAGCTATTACCGTAGGTCTCATGGTAAGACTTAAGCCCGGGACCATGTTATTTTTTCGTCTTTAGGTGCCCAGAGTCCAAAAACAATAGTCGTTAAAATTTATATATATATATATATATATATATGTGTGTGTCTGTTAGCACGATAACTCTCGTAAAAATGGTCCGATCAAGACCAAATTTGGTAGAGACGTGTATTCCTACAAATGCTCGGACGAGTTTGTAAACCAGGCATATCGGTCAATGGGAATAGGTAGTTTAGGGGGGTTTTGTACACCAAAATGGGGTTTTTTTGCGTTTTTCACATGTAATTTTTAAAACTTTCTAATTTTATATTTCACCATTGGAATCAGCTTAAAAAACTACACAATTAAGTTCCTTAAAGTTTTTCTCTATCTCCAACGGTTACCGAGATATTAAAAAATCTAAACACAGTACATTGTATTGTGGGGCTCCAATGTTAATCTTATGGAGGATAGGGAAAAATTCATATTTCCCATATTAATCAATATTTTTGGATAAAACTTGATATTTAGCTTCATGTGGTTGAGATCTATCCATTCATGCTTAAAATCATAGTTTATGTGTTTATCATGGCAGCAAACCTGCATACTCTTTTCCCATATTAATCATAGTACCTGGTGACCGAGCTTTGCTCGTATAGAATAAGACATTTATTATAAAAATTAATTAGAAAAATTAAAACACATTTATTACTCAATGAAAACATTTATGTGGATGGAACTCGCGGCCTATAGTTGGCCGATACGCTACAACTCGGCTACGACGTTAGTCAATTGAGCGATATCGTTTAACGTCTTTTAGCCAAAGCCGATCATTTACTGTTTAATTATCCATACCGTTATTATTAGCCTGTGATCAACTGATTTTGTTATAAACGGAATGAGGATTGAAAAGCAAAAGAGAAATTTAATTTACATCGATTAATTGGTTTGTTACAGTGGCTTCAAGCAATACAACGAATACGTTTTCTATCAAAACACGGAAGATTTTGGAAATACTTTTTTCTGCTTTTATTTTGCACAGCTATGTTATCCTTAAGTTTTTACAAATTGTTTAGTAACCTGATAATTTTGCATTTATTTATTTCATTCATAAAATAAATATTAATGCATAACCTCTATATTGTTCCCTGCAGTCTTCAATCAAGAACTGTCAAACGGTTATAAACAGCTGTTTTGGTTTGTATTGTTTACATTTTATTCTCCATAAGCGTAATGTTAAATTTTTAGATTTTAAACTTAATATTACAGTAAAACACGAATTTTCCTGGACATTAGACCTATCTAGAACTTATTTTCTACTCGGAAATTAGTTATTTCCAAAATTTAAAGAAATTCCTCGGTGCCGTTTTCGAGATCCATGTGCAAATATATATATATATATATACAAACCTTGCTCGTATTATAGTATTGGATAGGGAATAGGCAAACTCCTTTATTTGTGGATAGATGTTGATGAAAGTTGGTATTAATGTTAAGATAAAAATTATTCATGGTAGAAATGACTTGTTTCAGTGTTCCTCACAGCAGCTAACCTGCACACTCTTTCCTATGTTAATCTTATGGAGAATATGCAAATAATTCTCATGTTTATGGACATATTTTTATAAAACTTGTCATATATTAAATTTGGAAATTCGATGAGTACACAGGTCTGCTGCGACGGGGGTATTTTATGTTTTAGAGTTAATTTTTTGATCAAGTACCTTCTTAAAAAAACATCCGTACCCAAAATTTCTCAATTGTTCTTTAGTGATATCTAAGTTAAGAGTTATCTGTTATGAGTTCTGTTATCTGGAATCCTCATCAGAAGTACCTACCCAAAGCAATAGAATGTGTTCAGTAAAAAGAAAGATTTCTATATTTCATGAATTCTTAACACTATGATTAGCATTCCCTACAAGGAGCTCTATTTCACTCTGTATCAATATTTCACATTGACTCCTTAGATAAGCGGCAGCGAGAGGCCTATTCAAGTGTGCCAGAACGGGATGGGGGTAGGTAGCTTGACTGAGCGACTCTCTTGGGCCAAACTGTGTTGGTGTGTCTGCACGGGATGGGGGGTAGGTAGCTTGACTGAGAGACTCTCTTGGGCCAAACTGTGGTGGTGTGTCTGCACGGGATGGGGGTAGGTAGCTTGACTGAGAGACTCTCTTGGGCCAAACTGTGTTGGTGTGTCTGCGCGGGATGGGGGTAGGTAGCTTGACTGAGCGACTCTCTTGGGCCAAACTGTGTTGGTGTGTCTGCACGGGATGGGGGTAGGTAGCTTGACTGAGCGACTCTCTTGGGCCAAACTGTGTTGGTGTGTCTGCAATGTTCTGTTTAGAAATGTGTGCTGATGTACTTGACTGGGCGACTCTCTTGGGCCAAACTGTGTTGGTGTGTCTGCACGGGATGGGGGGTAGGTAGCTTGACTGAGAGACTCTCTTGGGCCAAACTGTGGTGGTGTGTCTGCACGGGATGGGGGTAGGTAGCTTGACTGAGCGACTCTCTTGGGCCAAACTGTGTTGGTGTGTCTGCACGGGATGGGGGGTAGGTAGCTTGACTGAGAGACTCTCTTGGGCCAAACTGTGTTGGTGTGTCTGCACGGGATGGGGGGTAGGTAGCTTGACTGAGAGACTCTCTTGGGCCAAACTGTGTTGGTGTGTCTGCACGGGATGGGGGTAGGTAGCTTGACTGAGAGACTCTCTTGGGCCAAACTGTGTTGGTGTGTCTGCACGGGATGGGGGTAGGTAGCTTGACTGAGCGACTCTCTTGGGCCAAACTGTGTTGGTGTGTCTGCACGGGATGGGGGGTAGGTAGCTTGACTGAGAGACTCTCTTGGGCCAAACTGTGTTGGTGTGTCTGCACGGGATGGGGGGTAGGTAGCTTGACTGAGCGACTCTCTTGATCCAAACTGTGTTTGTGTGCCTGCACGGGATGGGGGGTAAATCGCTCGACTGAGCGACTCTCTTGGGCCAAACTGTGTTGGTGTGCTTGAACGGGTTGGTGGGTAGGTCAATTGACTGAGCGACTCTCTTGGGCCAAACTGTATTGGTGTGCCTGCACGGAATAGTGGATAGGTCGCTTGACTAAGCGACTCTCTTGGGTCAAACTGTATTGGTCTGCCTGCACGGAATGGTGGATAGGTCGTTTGACTAAGCGACTCTCTTAGGCCAAACTGTGCTGGTGTGCCTGCAAGGGATTGTGGGTAGATTGCTCGACTGAGCGACTATCTTAGACCAAAATGAGTTGGTATGTGTGCACGGGATGGTGAGTAGGTCGCTTGACTGAGCGACTCTCTTGGGCCAAACTGTGTTGGTGTGCTTGCACGGAATGGTGGATAGGTCGCTTGACTGAGCGACTATCTTAGACCAAAATGAGTTGGTATGTGTGCACAGGATGGTGAGTAGGTCTGAGCAAATCTCTTGGGCCAAACTGTGTTGGTGTGCCTGCACAGGATGGTGAGTAGGTCTGAGCAAATCTCTTGGGCCAAACTGTGTTGGTGTGCCTGCACGGGATGGTGGGTAGATCCCTTGTCTGAGCGACTATCTTGGGTCAAACTGTATTGGTGTGCTTGCATGGGATGGTGAGTAGGTCGCTTAACTGAGCTGCTCTCTTGGCCAAACTGTGACGGTGGTTAGGTAGCTTGACTGAGCGACTGTTTTCAGCAAAAACTGTGTTTTCAGCAAAAACTTGTTGTGCCTGCTTAGGTTGGTGGGTGAATCACTTGACTGAGCCTAACTCTCTTGAGCCAAACTCTGAGTTTGGCTCAAGAGAGCTTTGTAATGGCTGCAAGATTTTTTAATTGCAAAAATGTAACACATTGTTTCAAATACAAAAGGACCCACATGCGACTGGAAAATAGTGTATTTCACTTGTATTTTAAACAATGTGTTACATTTTTGCGATTAAAATATCTCATGATTCGAAATCGCTAGTGGAGGCTAGACCTATACTTCCATTGAACTGGTTCAGGATTTACCTTTCTGGTCGCAACCTGAGAATAAAATTCTTTTAAAGCTGTCTGGATTCATTGAGATAACCTCCAGAGTTTCACAGAGGTCAGCTTAGACTATTCATATTCAGTCTCTTTCATGATCCCATGATTTTATTTTAGATTTTTGATTTTATTTTATTTAAACCCCCATGATTTTATTTTCTCAGTAACTGAGCTTACATAAGTCAGCAAAGTCATAACACTCATATTTCATTTAAAATACCTACCAGTAATACAACTCCAGCTTACCTCCCTTTCTTCTCAAAGAAAAGCCATAAATCTTAAGTAACTCTTTTGACATGCAAACTACTACATAGACCGCCCGAAATTCCTTCAGAGAATCAACATTAATTTCACATGATGAAATAGGAACATATCACCTTCATCAAAAAGTGTAGTGAGCCGGGTGAATACCAACGAGTGGGTAGGTTTTTCTACCAAAGCCCAAGGTGTATCTTTTTACCAAGAAGTTTATCTGTTGAAGTTCATGTTTTGCATTTATAAAAAGTTCAAACAATGGAAGTCCTTGGAATAGTTCGTTGGATTTATCATGTCAAAAAAAGTGAAGTTATAGTAATTTATTTCTTAGGATATTTGATTATTGATGTATAATGATTTTAAAACTCATTCAACGTGTGGATAGATAGGCCTAAGCTCAGAAAAATGTGTAGAACCAGTAAAGTATAAAAGAGTTAAATGCAAATAATCTTTGGAGAGTTTTCCATGTTCTAATGTTCCAAATAAAATAAAACAGCTGTAAACACAATGTAAAAATCTGGATATATAGTCAAAGTGTATCCTTGTTCTTTTCCTTTTTTTCATACAAACATCATTGTTGAGGTCTCTTGGGTCATTGTACAGACGGAGACATATATCAGCCCGCGTCTCACTCGAAATGGATTTAGGGAGCTTCCAAACAGATATCTCAATTCTCAGCTCAAATTGTGTTAGTACAGTTCAGTTAATGTGTTAGTAAACATTCAAAAAATCAAATTTAACCCCCCACTCTCTTCTACTGGGCATTCTCAGTTATCCATGTCTTTTATAAGTTTCCCCCTCCCAGAGACAAATCCTGGATACGCCACTACATTCACAGTAAATATTTCAAGGGATGGTGATTCAAACTTCCGTGAAGATATGGAACACCTATTTACACTAACCTACAGGTATACTCGGATAAATACCATACTTTGGCTAATTACTAATATTACTTACCCTACTAACGTAATTAGATTAATAATTACTTTATATAACGCAGAGTAGTTTTGAGTAAAAATTGACCCTAATCGATTTATTACTGATAACGATGTTGTTAACCAGCCTACGTCATTCTGCTTGTTCCTCTCTTCAGAGGAAAACAACTTCCGCTATCAGCTGTAAGCCCTCCTGTCTTCCCCCGGGCAGGGTAAGTCGGTTGGGTGGTTGAGGAACCAGTTGTCCAAGGGAATTTCATTAGGCCTACAGTAAGACATCTCGTGCAAGAACTTATGAATGTCGAGTCACGTAACGTGAATCAAATTCTTTCTTCTCCGTTTGCACAGTAGAAAGCAGCTCTAGAATTGTCCAGTAATTGGGTGCCGAACATAATATTAATAATAATAAAGAGGTAAGGTAGCTTTTATAATTTCACTAAAATTTGTGTTCAAAAACTTTCCTTGTTGTGAGTCCCTTACAGGATGAATACGAAACACCAGGTTTTTAATATCTGACACTTCTGTCAACATACATTATTCACCAAGCATTGGTGCTCAATATCATATCTCTACAATAGAATCCTACCCTAACTATGTCTTACATCACTGATGATGTATTCAAAAATACTAGGCCTACTCAATTGGATTTCGTCTGTCAATATCTGGCCTCTTTCCAAAGAAATATCATTGAGAATGTGAGGGATTGTACATGTTTATAAAGTAAAGCCAACAAATGACAAACAGATAAGGTTAATTTATCAAAAATATTTGTGTAATTTTTGTGTTTTTTCCTATATTTTGGTTAAATATACTAACAATGACTTATTCCGGTGTTGCCGGAAGTGTCTCATTTTGTACATAAAAGAGTTTTATAGGCCATATTAATATTTTATGACATGTGAATATTAATATTTTATGATATGTGAGTAAGTCTACAATTCAAAACTGAGTTGTGTGTTTGTGTCATGGTAGACTCATACACCAGGTAGGCCTAAATTTCATTTTCGTAATCCACTAGGCCTATAGGATCTTTAACAATATCTTTAGGAAAACCATCTGTTAGTATAATGTAGGGCCTTATACGCTTATTGAAATCTTGGTTTTTACCACTGAGATGCAAGATCTGGACACTTTTCACTTTAAACATTAATCAGAGAAATTAAAACATCATCACTATCGCTGTAATCATATATATTTATATTTTCTACTAAGCAAATTACTGCAAAGTTATCTATCATGCATCTTGAAATTTTTCTATTTCAGCTAGAGCCTGTCTTGCCAATATTAACAAAGATTCATATACCGGTAATGAAATATTTATTCAAACCGCTGTTGTCAGCAATATTTATCACTGAGGACAAGTACGTTGGTAGACAACAATGTTTTTTAAAGGCCTAATATCAAACTGACTATAAGGATACTAGGATAACTTAACTCTAAAGCTAATGTTTATCAGAATATATATCACTAAATTTAGTATCGAGCTTTTCATGTTAGGTTGGCCTATGGTATATTTTTATATTTCTGATTAGATAAGTAATGTTAAAAGGTAATTTAACGCTGCAAAGGAAGAGTGTAAAAAATATTCTGATTATCCAAATTGTCAAAAGACAGTTAGGAAGTTGGGTACCCTACTCAAGTTTGAAGTTAAAATTTAGAAAAATGTTAGTATTTACTTCCCTGTGGGAAATGGGTTAGATCATGGATAACTTAGGTCTAACCGTAATGTTTACACTTCATCTACACAGCTGTTTTTATTCTTTAATATTAAATATTCAATACAATACCTGGCGGTTTCCATGGAAACATGTCACATATTTTCCATCTTACAAATCGCCAACACCCCACCCCAGAGCTAAGACATATCCATGTCAATATGTAAACAGAGAATACCTTCAAAAGCATTCAACTTGTTGTGTTTGTGATTGTAGATACCAATAGACCTAATAGTTATCTGAATATATCCCGTTAACAAGGTTCCTTATACATACATCTTAATATAAGTTTTTGCTAATAAACAAGAAGAATATAAATTAGGAATATAGGCCTACTTAAAACATATGTCTCAAGTTGTGTGAATAAATAAACAGATGATGTAGGCCTAGATTAAATAAAATAAATTTGATAATGATTTAAACAAAAATTTAAGGAAACATCAACAAATGATATTTGTACTAATCAAATCGTGGGCTGGGACAGTGGTGTGTCCTGTAATCCCGCTACCTGGAGGTCTCGAATTGTGGATAGTTATGAGTGATGGTGGGTGGGTGTAGTATTCTCTTGTGAGGATTAACACAACAAGCACTGTAGATTACTACGTTAATCCGCAAAGACCATCCTCATAATTAGACCAATTTGTAAGTCAGACTGTGGTTCGGATTCCCCGTTAAACTGTAGGTCCATTAATTGCCATCTGCTGTTGGGCTATTAATTAACAGTCCTGTCTAAGGAACTTGTCAGCCTTAACCAATAAAAAGACTATAAGATCACGCAGCAATCATCTTACACTCAATCCTCATTCATACTTGGCTTATAATACTTACCTTGTAGTATGGTCCCAATTTCAATAATTTAATCTAATTTGATCTAATCTAATCTAATCCATACCTCGAGGTCGGTTATGAATGATGGTCGATGGTCAGTGATATTCTCTAATGTGCCTTAACATCCCCACCATTGAATACTACGTTCATCCGCAAAAACCCCATCGTCCTTATAATTAGACTAGTTCGTAATTTAGAGGCAAAATAGTGTTTCATATCCTACATTAAGCTGTCGGTCCCTTACATACCCTTGGCTGTTGGGCTTTGAATTAACAGTCCTGTCTAAGGAACATTTCAGCCTTAATCAGTGTATCATGACTAGCCTCTACAATATCACGCCACAATCATCTTACTCTTCTCATTTATATTTGGCTTGAAATAACTACCTGGATAGGTCACTATTTCATGAAGGTAAAATAGTCAACAAAAACATTTCTCACTTATAGGCCTAGGCTTACAAGTACATTTTTAGAAATAGGTACATCTTAAGCATTTTTAGAACTACTTGAAAGAATTTCTAAAAAAATTAACTTAGTTGGCCTAACTAATATTTTAACCTCACTATGAATGCTGATAGTGCAGATTCACGTGCCCTGTGACAAAAGTGAGCAACACATAGGCCTAATATTTAACCAAAGTTACTGAGCTAACCAAAGTTGTTGCCTACCAAATGAAGGTTAGGTAGTATAGATTCATAGAATCTGTTTTGACACGGTGGATAACTGCCATAAAAGGATCATATATTTTCACTTAAATTAATATTATCTTTGTATCACGTCCACTAATATTATAGTAACAATGATGAACCTAGACAGATTAGTATTAAAAGGCCTAACAAGATAGATAACCCCAAATAACCTCCAAGGAAAAATAACTCCTGGTTATGTATATAAATATAATAAAATATACAATAGTTAATAGATTCCTATTACCTGACAAGGATGTTGACATTCTGTGAAGTTTCCAAACATTTTAATGATATTGCCAGATACAATCCATAGCAGCAGTTTCAAGGTCTTCCTACATACAGCACCAAAACATTCCAGATTTTACTAATAATATCACAACACATCTAACATAAACGATTAGTAAAAAAAATATTTAAGTATCGCGTCAAAACATGTGTATCATTATAGAGTGTCAGCGTGAAGTAACCACAAACTACGACAATACTTTCGGCACCAGTATCAAAACAGTCTACAATATGGCTGCTCAAAACTGTCTTACATTTCCAACAGTTGATAGGATTTGTTGACCCTGACTGGCAGCACAGAAAGATTTTCTCCCATTGGCTAGCGCGATCAAAACATTCGTTTTGATTGGTTGAGAAGAAAAGGATCTCAAGGTCGATAGCCAAGCGAGCGAACATTCACATAACTTGAATTCATGTACTAAGCCTAAGTTTTTTGTAATGACTGTCATAAAATGAAAATCCCAAATTTTCTGTTTCGACCAACACAATAATATTTAGATTAATATTATTCACTCTTTTCATCCAACAAAGAGTGATACTGTATTGATATTTAATAACTATCACTTTAATACCTACCTATATCCAATCCAATACTATAATACGAGCAAGGTTTGTATATATATATATATATAGCACCTGGTGACCGAGCTTTGCTCGGATAGAATAAGACATGTTTTTACAAGTTAATTAGCAAAATTAAAACAAATTTACTTTAAATAAATAAACGTTTAAATAAAACCGTTTTCATACCCCTTAATTAATATGGCATAAATACTGAACAAAAATATAGCCCTCGGGTGGGGATCGATCACGCGACCTTGCGACAGTGGCTTCAAGCAATAGAATGAATACGTTTTCTTTCAAAACACAAAAGATTTTGGAAATAATTTTCTCTGCTTTTATTTCGCACAGTTATTTTATCCTTTAGTGTTTACAAATTGTTTAGTAATTTGATAATTTTTAATTTATTACATACATAAAATAAATATTAATGCAAAACCTCTATTCACATATTGTTTGCCACCATCTTCAATCAACAACTGTCAAACGGTTATAAACAGCTGTTTTGATTTGTATCGTTTACATTTGATTCTCCATAAGCGTAATGTTAAATTTTTAGATTTTTAAACTTAATATTACAAGAAAACAAGAATTTTCCTGGACATTAGACCTATCTAGAACTTATTTTCTACTCAGAAATTAGTTATTCCCAAATTTAAAGAAAATCCTTAGTGCCGTTTTCGAGATATATACAGGGTGTTCATTAAAGTCGGGGACAAACTTCGAGGGGTGATAGTACTCATCAAAATAAACAAAAAATTTCCTATAAACATATGTCGAAAAATCCTTCGTTTAGCCGCTAGCCGCCATTTTGTATTTTATACTAAAACTTTATATATAAAGAACTATTTAAGATACATAAACCAAACTTTGCACACATATTTATTGGCCAAAGAGAAAAATATTCTCAAAGTATCATTAAGTTTGCTTTTATATTTTCAAAATGGCGGAGGTTCTTAAAGGTAATGGTTTTTTTGTTATTTATATTAAAATATTTTAAACTGCTGTAATTTTGAAAATATAAAAGCAAACTTAATGATAATTTGAGAATATTTTTTTTCTTTAGTCATTAAATATCTGTGTGAAGTTTTGTTTCTGTATCTTAAATAATTATTTATATTTAACGTTTTTTGTATAAAATACAAAATGACGGCTAGAGGCTAAACGAAGGATTTTTCGACATATGTTTATTAGAAATTTTTTGTTCATTTTGATGAGTACTATCACCCCTCGAAGTTTGTCCCCAACTTTAATGAACACCCTGTATATATATATATTTACATATCTTGCTCGTATTATAGTATTGGATATATATTTACACACGGATTTCGAAATTGAGGTTGGCCAAAAACTCTTAAACGACGGCCGTAGCTCAGTTAGTAGCGCTCAGATCTCACGTACGGAAGATCGCGTGATCGATCCCCACCCGAGGGCTATATTTTTGTTCAGTATTTATGCCATATTAATTAAGGGGTATGAAAACGGTTTTATTTAAACCACATAAATGTTTTCATTGAGCAGTAAATTTTTTTTAATTTTGCTAATTAACTTGTAAAATACATGTCTTATTCTATCCGAGCAAAGCTCGGTCACCAGATACTACTAATATAACTTGATAACTAAACATATTATAATTCTATTTTTGGAGAAAAATAAAATGAACAAATTTGTACTCTTCCTCACAGATTTCCTAATACAGTAACTTGTAATTTGACAGAGATATTTTACGATGGTTTATTAGCCCAAACGAATAAAGTTAAATAAAAACACATTATTTATTGGGCTATCGTGGCCATGGTCATACAGTCGTGGATTTTTCAATGAATATGAAACATACCTGCCGCTACTTCTTGTAATTCTCAGTCGAAAATATTAAAAATACCGAAACATAAAATGATAATAAAGTTAAATACCCCCGTTGCAGCAGACCTGCGTACTCAGCGAATTTCCAAATCAATAATAAGACGATAATAATACAAGTAAGTGACAAGATTGATCAATCAATACATGTTGATGAATTAGTGTATTTGCATATTCTCCGTAACATTAACATGGGAAAGAGTATGCAGTTGTGCTGCTTTGAGGAACACTAAAGTAGGCTAGGCACTTTTACCATAAACTATTTTTATTCTGACCATATACCGAGTTTTATCATTATCTGGAAAATAAAGCAGTTTGCCTATTCTCCATAAGATTAACATGGGAAAGGGTATTCAGGTTTTCTTCTGTGAGGAACACATCAGCTATGATTTTTTAGCATAAACGTATGGACCCCAACCACATGAAGCTAAATAAAAAGTTGCCTCCAAAACTATTGGTTAGTAAGGGAAATATTCATTTATCCTTATTCTACATAAGATTGGCATTGGAGCCCCTAAATACAATGTAATGTGTTTAATTTTTTAATATCTCGGTAACCGTTTGAGATAAAGCAAAGCTTTCCGGATCTAATATGTGTAGTTTTTTAGCTGAGTCTAATGTTGAAAGGTAAAATTTTAAAATTTTATAAATTACATGGGAAAACACAAAAAATCTATTTTTGGGATACAAAACCATCCCAAACTACCTGTTCCGATCAACCGATCCCCTATATATATATATATATATATATATATATATATATATATATATATATATATGTGTGTGTGTGTGTGTGTGTGTGTGTGTGTGTGTGTGTGTGTGTGTGTGTGTGTGTGTGTGTGTGTGTGTGTGTGTGTGTGTGTGTGTGTGTGTGTGTGTTTGTGAACACGATAACTCCCGTAAAAATGGTCCGATCGAGACCAAATTTGGTGGAGACGTGTATTCCTACAAATGCTCGGACAAGTTTTTAAACCAGACATATCAGTCAATGGGAACGGGTAGTTTGGGAGGGTTTTGTACCCCAAAATGGGGTTAATTGCGTTTTTCACATGTAATTATTATAAATTTATAATTTTATATTTCACCATTGGAATCAGCTTAAAAAACTACAAAATTAAGTTCCTTAAAGTTTTTCTCTATATCCAACGGTTACCGAGATATGAAAAAATCTAAACACAGTACATTGTATTGTGGGGCTCCAATGTTAATCTTATGGAGGATAGGGAAAAATTCATATTTCCCATATTAATCAATATTTTTGGATAAAACTTGATATTTAGCTTCATGTGGTTGAGATCTATCCATATATGCTTAAAAATCATAGTTTATGTATTTCTCATGGCAGTAAACCTGCATACTCTTTTTGCCATATTAATCATATGGGGAATAGGCAAACTCCTTTATTTGTGGATAGATGTTGATGAAAATTGGTATGAATGTTAAGATAAAAATTATTCATGGTAGAAATGACTACTTTCAGTGTTCCTCACAGCAGCTAGCCTGCGCACTCTTTCCCATGTTAATCTTATGGAGAATAGGCAAATAATTCTCATGTTTATGGA
The DNA here is from genome assembly GCA_023375725.1 of Nephotettix cincticeps. Taxonomy (NCBI): domain Eukaryota; kingdom Metazoa; phylum Arthropoda; class Insecta; order Hemiptera; family Cicadellidae; genus Nephotettix; species Nephotettix cincticeps. Next base: position 43,423,455 of record CM041786.1, on the reverse strand, counting down.
CAGATTTTGATAAAACTTGTCATATATTATTATTATTATATTATTGATTTGGAAATTCGCCGAGTACGCAGGTCTGCTGCAACGGGGGTATTAACATTTATACCAACTTTTATCAACATCTGTCCATAAATAAAGGAGTTTGCTTATTCTCCATATGATTAATATGGGAAAAGAGTATTCAGGTTTGCTGCCATGATAAACACATAAACTATGATTTTTTAGCATAAACGTATGGGTCCCAACTACATAAAGCTAAATATATAGTTTTAACCACAAATATTGGTTAATAAGTGAAATATTCATTTTTCCTTATCTTCCATAAGATTAACATTGGAGCCTCAAAATACAACGTACCGGTACTGTGTTTAGATTTTTTTTATATCTCGGTAACTGTTGGAGATAGAGAAAAACTTTAAAGAACTAAATATGTGTAGTTTATTAAGATTATTCTAATGGTGAAAGATAAAATTTTTTAAAAATTACATATGAAAAACGCAAAAAACCCATTTTTGGGGTACAAAACCCCCCAAACTACTCCTTCCGATTGACCGATATATCTGGATTACGAACTCATCCGAGCTATTGCAGGAATACACGTTTCTACCAAATTTGGTCTCGATTGGACCACTTTTACGAGAGTTATCGTGTTCACAGACACACATATATATACTGTATATAAATTTTAACTACTATTGTTTTTGGTCTCTGGGCACCTAAAGAAGAAAAAATAACATGGTCCTGGGCTTAAGTCTCGCCATGAGACCTACGATAATAGCTTCTTCCCTATGGGAAATTAGCTAATATACAAAAGAAGGTAGGCCATATAATGCACATTTTTAAAGCTTTAAAACACCTTTACATTAGTGCAGAGGTACTGTATGTCTTACTGTTGCAGCCCCTGCGTAATTATGACTGCACGCTTTTGTGCTAATGAAAAAAATTAAAACTACAACTGTTTTAGCGAATTTCTCACTTGAACATTAGACGCTTTTACTGTAGATGTCATGGAGAGGCCTAGAATCGAATCTAAGTTACTTTTTATAATTCGAGGTCATAAGAGATGCTAAAACACCATTCTTCTAAGATGCATTGGCCTATATAGAGGGGTAATGTATAAAAGATACGTTCTTATAAAAAGTATTTTCATAATGTTAGCATTTTATGAGGTTTCCAAATATTCCAGTGCAAGGTAATAAGCGTTGTTTGATAAAATAAACGTGTGCAGGCCTAAATGTATATATATATATATATATATATATATATATATATATATATATATATAGTTGGTCCCTGCGGGTGCCTGGGTGCCTAATAAGGGATATACATTGGGATCTAATTCATTCCCTATTTCGGGATTAGAAGACTCACGTGCCAAGCGAATTTCCATTCATTTATGAACTACATGAAATGATTCATATTAAACTTGATTATAGGTTGAGCCATTAACAAAATAATGCCAGCAAATAATAAGTGAGTATACTGAAGTATAATATTTCTTATAAATAAATAATTTATAAGAATTTGTATCAATACCTAAAACCTTCCCGGACACATATAGAGCAACTTCCTAAAATTTCATGGCGATCGGATGAGTAGTTTGGCAACGCATAAAGGACATACAGACAGACAGACAGACATACATTCAATTTTATATATAGAGATTAATAACTTATGAGTAATTTATAAGAATCCATATCAATTTAGGCTATCTATACCATAGTACATAAGAATAATATATGAAAAATGAGTAAGTAGACCTATAGGTTCGATCAATGAAATGAGAAATATTGAGATTAAAGGATTTTTGACAATCATTGGTAGACCCTAACTATACCGTGCTGTAAAACAAATCTTATTACTTAATACAAATAATCAATAGTTCGAATCAGTGGACTTACACATAATTTCTCTTTTAAAGTATTTGAAAACTACATACCTTTATGACTTTTAACATAAAACTATCATATTTTTAATGCTTATTTATATATAATTTAACTATTTATTGTTTTATAAACCCCATCCAATTTCTTCAAGACAAACCAAGTTAAAATAATGATTCTTGTAACTTGTTTTCTCTTGTTGGGGAGACGGATTTTGGGCAACCGCCCAGCCCCCACCGAAGGTCGGAACCCTAATTTGCCCTCGACCGCGGCCTTTTGGCAACCTCAATTTCATCCCAAAAATTCTCCCTTTTCTCCCTCCCTGCCTCATTGGTTAATCCAACAAATTTTCACTCTTATCCCTTAAAGTCGCTCCCTTGCCCAGGAATCACCGAAAGCAGGATATGTAAGAGCGAGACGGGAAGAGGCAGACGATATACACCTCGTATTGTAACAACATAACGTATTGTACAATTGTAACAGATTCTTTCTCCAGTACTTGTATTTAGAATATTAATACTATTTTGTTATGTGCTTGTATATGACTCTTTTTGTACCTAGCTGACAATTTAAATTTAAATTATGACAAAGAGGTTTGTGACCACATTAATAACTTCTAAATAATATATACAGTGAAATTTATATAAAGCCTACATTCTTAAATGTTTTATACAAATTGTATTTCTAAGGAGTAAAACAAAGTGTATGACAGTATATTTCGTTTAGTTGATTCCGCACATTCTGAATATCTTTATTTTGGTTACAAAATTATTACAGTATTATAAATTGAAAGTTACAAATCTTTCTGATTTTAAAGAAATATTAGTCGTTAATTCTTTCCTCAAGAAGGTATGGGTTCAAAAATAAAATCAATACAATTCAAAATATTGTACCTCTAAACATAGTTTAAACTAGACAGTTCTTAGACTGTTGGTAATCTCACACTTGAAAGTAAGGGGGTATCATACGTTCTGCTTTGTTATTCTTTGTCTTCGCCCACCGCCTCCCCTCTCGCCCTTCTCTAGCACGCTTTCTCCTTCATCCTCAACCCCGCCCGGCACGAACGAAATCCCTAAAATCCCACCAGAAAAGACAGCAGATGCCAAAGTTCCGGGCCACGGGTTTTGACACTTTTATGGCCCCCCTGCGATGACGAATGTGATAGGCGCGGTTGCCAAAAGTCCAAGACTCCTCTTGTTGTTAGTTAATTGTTAGATTTTTTGGGATATTACCTCTCCCCCACCAAAGAATACCAAACATTTTTAATGGATTTTGTTGGGTGACGTGACCTTACACTGCATACCATATTTCATGGAAAACATTTGAGAAATGAGAAAGGAATTGATCTTTTATCCTCCATAAGAATAACACTGGTAGTGTTAAAAGTAACAGTGGTGTCATTTTATTTGGCCATTACCAACTATAAACCACGAAATTTTAATCAAAATAGTTTGAGGTGTGATGAATTTGTATTTTTCACATTTATACGATTTTTAGGAGTAAACGGGGCTGTGGCGTGTCCTGTAATCCAGCAACTTGGAGGTCACGAATTGTGGAATTGTTGTGAGCGATGGTCGGTGGGTGTCTTGTGTGGATTAACGTCCGCACTGTTGAATACTACGTTAATCCGTAAAGACCATCCTCATTTTAGACTAGTTCGTAATTAAGAGGCAGTGGTTCGGATTACACGTTAAATTGTAGGTCCATATATATGCCATTGACTGTTGCGCTATAACAGTTCTGTCGAAGGAACATATCAGCCTAACTCAATTACAGGACTGCAGGATCACGCCACAATCATCTTACACTCGCATGTTATCATTCATATTTGGCTTTAAAAACCAACCTAGGCAGGTCGCCATTTCAGTACCTAACTAATTAACTAACTATCCTTAAAATCTGAATTTAAAAAATATCACAATTTTTGTAGGTAAGACATCGTGTCGTTCATGGTAAACCAAATGTGTCGGATTATTGAGGGTGTACTGTAGTTAAGACATCGTGTCGTTCATGATAGATCAAATGTTTCGGACCATTGAGGGTGTACTGTAGGTAAGACATCGTGTCGTTCATGACAGACCAAATGTGTCGGATTATTGAGGGTGTACTGTAGGTAAGACATCGTGTCGTTCATGACAGACCAAATGTGTCGGATTATTGAGGGTGTACTGTAGGTAAGACATCGTGTCGTTCATGGTAAACCAAATGTGTCGGATTATTGAGGGTGTACTGTAGGTAAGACATCGTGTCGTTCATGATAGATCAAATGTTTCGGACCATTGAGGGTGTACTGTAGGTAAGACATCGTGTCGTTCATGACAGACCAAATGTGTCGGATTATTGAGGGTGTACTGTAGGTAAGACATCGTGTCGTTCATGACAGACCAAATGTGTCGGATTATTGAGGGTGTACTGTAGGTAAGACATCGTGTCGTTCATGACAGACCAAATGTGTCGGATTATTGAGGGTGTACTGTAGGTAAGACATCGTGTCGTTCATGATAGATCAAATGTTTCGGACCATTGAGGGTGTACTGTAGGTAAGACATCGTGTCGTTCATGACAGACCAAATGTGTCGGATTATTGAGGGTGTACTGTAGGTAAGACTTCGTCTCGTTCATGATAGACCAAATGTGTCGGATTATTAAGGGTGTACTGTACGTAAGATATCGTGTCGTTCATAATTTATAAATGTTTTAAATACATGAGGCATAGTGGAGATGATCAAATAGATAGCATCTCCGCAGGTTCCTGAGACAATAAAGACTAATGGAAGTCTGCCATAATCTGCTCTTTTTATGCTCAACCTAAGTTTTAACTTCTTGCTTTGTTGTGCTCTTTGGGTGTATTTTACTTTTTACCTATTACATATGTACAGAAAGTACTGTTTACAGAAAAACAGAATTACTATAAGTGAAAAACAGAGTGTTTATTTTACGAAAATATTGAAGGTAAAATTTCACATCATTTTTCACTCTCTCTCCTTATACCTATAAATTTAAAGATACACACGCATAGGCCTACCTACAGCACGCTTACTATCATGAATCAAACAACCGAAAAATTAATTTAAACTAATGTAGAGTGCATAAAAAACTCACATTGGAAAACATCACAACACGACTATTATGCAACTTGCATAAAACTTTTGAATTCTACATATCCGATTCATATACATAGCATTTTAAAACATTGGGATGCCTATACAAAAAATATAGATTTATACAATTCTAATGAAATTATTTTTAGTGAATTTCCCACAGGGAAGAAGATATTATCGTAGGTCTTATGGAAAGACTTAAGCCCGAGACCATGTTACTTTTTCGTTTTGAGGTTGCCTTGAGACAAAAAACAATAGTCTTTGAAAATTATATATACGAAGAGTCCAGGGGAAAAATCTGGTAAGTCAGTTTTTCTAAAATGTTCACAGGAACAAATTTAACCTTTGAAAACTTATTTTGCAAACTCGGAATAGTGTTTTATGGTATTTAATTAAAATTTGTTGTGTAAATACTATTATTAAAAAGGTTTATTTCTAGATAACTGAGTTAAAAACAATAATGTAATCATATTTAATTTAATTGTTATCAATTATTGTTGTGACTTATCATGTTTTTCACCGAAAATAAAAACACGATTATTTTCTAAATGAAGTTTTTATTCGGGTAGCGTAAATTCATTGATTACTTATCTACTACAAGCTAGGCCTAATGATGAGGAAGTTCTTTAAATTATTTTGAGGCTTTGGCAAGACATAATTACTTCAATGTTTGTAGGTCTGCAAATTATTCTTTTGAAATCTTCAATGGTTCTGAAAAAAAACAAAATGGGTTTTTGGCTGGTCTACAATATCCCTTCTTCATTTCAATTGTACCTCTTTATAACCAATTATATTGTTATATCACATTTACTCATATTTACAAAGACCGATGAATGAAATAAAAAAGGCCTACCAAAAAGATCAATTAAGCAAAAGTAGATACAAAACCCGGGTTAGACTTCAGAATCGACACGTTTTTCCAATGTTATTCTTATGGGGATTAATTTTTGCACATCTCGTTTTAATCCGTAAAAATCCCACCTTTATTCATTACCAATCTATTGTATGATGCTATACAACATCATTTCCATTAAAAATAAACAAATATTTCACAAAGAACGCACCTTACAGGGTCCAAAATCCTAGACCCCTGCGCAATGGTTCATAACACAAATACACTCTACAAGTAAAACTCCCACCCTTAACTGTGTAGTATACTTTCACATTCAGAGTAAGTATGTAGTTTTACTCGAAGATTTGAAAACGTTTATGTCACGTTTCACACGAGCTTTACATCTTTACATGTTCATTTTACATATTTCTGTAAAATCACACAATTCAACAAATCCATTTTACAGAAATATGTAAAATGAACATGTAAAGATGTAAAGCTCGTGTGAAACGTTTTCAAATCTTCGAGTAAAACTACATACTTACTCTGAATGTGAAAGTATACCACACAGTGCACAGTTTCTATGTGCTCAATCTGAATCAGTTCTGACTAATTGAATACAAACTTGATGATGTCAATTGTTTAAACACACAGTACAGGTATAGCACATTACACTAATGAATTGAATGCAAATATAGTTTTTTGAAGTCGCATTCGACATGGTTACTAGAGAAGACACACATGACAAGTACACATTAAACAAATGAAACAAGTCAATTGAATGTAAATATAGTATTTTACAGTTATCCTTTAACTCACATTCAACATGGTTAATAGAAAAGACAGGCAGTACAGGTAAAGCACATTACACTTGTGAATTTAATGTTAATATGATACTTTATAGTTCTCCTATAACTCACACTAGAGAAGATATATAGTACACGTAGACATAAAACAAAAGACACAAGCTGATTGAATGCAGATATCGTATTTACAGTTAATTGAGACAGTTGTAGAATGGATTATTTACATTTGATATCAGTCTTCTAATAACCCTGGGACTGTGTTTAAAGTCAATCTTAACAGTAGGCTAATGTAAGCTTGATAACAAAAACTATAAAGCACACAAAGAAATACGTTGGTGTACAATCAATTAATAATGTGTAAAAATCTTTTTCATTACACCCCACTTGACACACCCCTGGCTTAAAATACCTACCTGGGTAGGTCGCCATTTCAGTTAAAAAGTATAAAGTATAAAGTATTGACTTGTAGAATAGTACAGCATCTTTAACTCACATTCGATATGGTTACTAGAGAAGACACACAGTACAGGTAAAGCTCTAATGACAGTAGTGAATATAGTATTTTACAGTAATAGCAAATTAGGACTAATGTTTGGGTATGAAATCTCTAAACATACCCAAAAGTTATCATGATCAATAACAGTAGTCTTTGAATCGGTTTGTTAGTTTGGCCACCTGATCATTACTTATATGGGGGTATAAAGAGTGAAAGGTGGATGAATATTTAACTTATTCTCATATCTGTCTTCTTTTTGGTATTATTATTGTTCAGTCAAAATTAGTCAATCAACCAATTGTATTCTACGCTTTCTGTGACGATTAAAGTACGGTAACTGAATTCTGATGATTAACACCCTTTATCATCCTCTAAGAAGATCTGAGAAAGTGTAAATCTCTAGACATACCCAAATCATAATCCTATAATTCACATACAACGTGATTACTAGAGAAGATGCACATAGACAGTACATATCATATTTACAGTTCTCTTATAATTCACTTACAACATTCAGTAGAGAAGACAGGCGTACAAGTAAACATGAAACAACAAAAAAACACCGGCGAATTAAATGTAATTAAGATAGAATCAAACCTGTTGCAGGACATTTTGATTTTAGGCCTGGGACTTGATGAGAGCCCACATCTTAACACTAGGTTAATGTAAGTTTGATGACAAAAACTATAAAGCACACCAAAATAAGTTAGTGTACAATCAATTAATAATGTGAATAACGTGTAAAAGTCTTATATGAAATAGATTTTGTCTTGTAGTAGAGTACAGCATCTTACATACAAGGCTCAAATTTTATGCATATATGATTTGTCTACTTTATCAACTGAAGCTAAATTGTCGTCAAGTGAGATGTTGGCTTGGAACATACTATTCAACAATAAAGCAACTTTTTGCCTCATTCAGTAATAAACAAACACAACTTTTGTATTTGAGGATTAAAAGATTCACTTGCTTTAGAAATGATTGACACAATCACTGGACCATTTTTATAGAATAAACAGTAACAACATGCATTGAAACTTTTTTAGTACCTCAAATGTTAGAACAAATCCTTTTCCTGCACAACGGTGTCGCAGAGTACAATAGCACATAATTATTTATTTGTAGGTAAGAGTGCAATGGAGTGCACGATTGTGAGAGGATAACACTAGAAATGTTAGGGAGATAGATCATCGATTGACTTGTGGTGATGATATTGAACTTTACTCTTTTAGTTGTATTTATGACATGTTTAGCATACAAACTAAATTTTAATACCAGATAGTCATTTATTGATACCTCTAAACTGGACACTTTGTATATTTCAATTGCTCTCCTGTTCAATAATGCGTTTAGATACATTGAGAAAGGTACATAACATTATAAGGTAAGCCAGAAACAACATTAAAGGTTAAAATCAAATACAATCAGTATACATTCAACAAGTTGATGCGTCATGAATTTGATCTAGGATCTGTTGCATTCATATTTATTGTAAGTATCAAACAACAACAACAACATAGGTCGGATGAAGCAGTTAAAATTAAACTATATCAATAAAACATGTCTTGCATCTTGCATCCAACAACTGACCCAAACTTGATCTGGAATCTGCTGAATTCAACATCTTGGTTTTTTCTTTCAAACAAGACGATTTTAAATGTATTAATTCAAGTAACTAAATATAAAAAATGAATGTTGTATAGTGACATTGGTAAAATATTGAAATTTGTCACTTTATAGTTCATAGCTAAACGAAATAATACTTAAGCAATTTTGGGGCACATTATTGTTGTATATTTTAGTTAGGTCAATATATAACCGAAAACATGTACAAGTGCCTCGAGTGCATGTCGCTACTTTTTTCTAAGTCTAGCTGGTGTCAAAAACGTTCAACTCGGTATTTTTCAAAACCTCATGAAAGAGTTAAATAATAATCACAATCACACCATTTCAGTAAAACTGCAATTGCAGAATCATTGGTTATTTCAAGAATTGTCTGCTTCTAAAGTTGATTGGACAATAGGTATGAAACCAAATACTGTCAGAGGCTATATATAGGATGTTGAATCAATTGTATGAAAATAAGCCTGAAAATAAAAAATTAAAGTGGGAGATATAAACATGTGTCCAATTGGACATGTCGCGCAGAAGTAAAGAATACAAGACCTAGAGGAAGAATTATTAAAAAGTAATAAAACAGAAATGAGAGTTGTATGCTAAGTGTTAAAGATTTATAAGTACCTAGGTCATGGATTAATGCTAGTGATGTATTGAGATAGATGGACACTATAGCAAAAAATAATAATCATACTAGGTGCAGATATTGATGCTGGTGTGAGTCTTGCGCGTTACGTGGTACAGTGCATTTAAGAATAGAAAATCGTAGATATCTCAGAAACTAAGAACTTTTTGATATCAACACCTTCTAATTATCTCCGATCTCACCAAGGCGCATCGATTGACACACTTTTTTCTGAAAAATTTTCAGCAAAAATTATTGTGCAAAAAAACCTGGTCGTTGTATAACAGTGGGACTTGGCACATGGTGGGTTTATGTTATGACGATAGTGAACAAACGAAATATGAAACACTTATTACAAGGACAGGGGCTCTAGAGACATAAATGATACCATGTAATTTTCAAGTTAGAAAATTGTCGATATCTTGGAAACTAAGAATCTTTTGACATCAACACTTCCTAATAATGTCCGATCTCACCAAGGCGCATCGATTGGCACATTTTTTCTGAAAAATAGTAATCCAAAATTATTTTGCAAAAAACCTGGCCGTTTTATAACAGTATGACTAGGCGCATGGTGGCCTAAATCTCGTGCATGTGGTTTTATTTTTCATGAAAATGATGTTGTATAGTATCAGACAATTGATTGGATATGAATAAAGGTGGGAGTTTTACTTGTAGAGTGTGTTTGTGTTATGAACCATTGCGCAGGGGTCTAGGATTTTGGACCATGTAAGGTGCGTTCTTTGTGAAATATTTGTTTATTTTTAATGGAAATGATGTTGTATAGCATCATACAGTAGACTGGTAATGAATAAAGGCGGGAGTTTTACAGATTGTTTACTTTTGTGTTATGAACAACGAGGCTTGGTAAGGTGTGTGCTTTGTGAAATATTTGTTTATTTTTAATGAAAATGATGTTGTATAGCATCATACAATAGATTGGTAATGAATAAAGGTGGGATTTTTACGGATTAAAACGAGATGTGCAAAAATTAATCCCCATAAGAATAACATTGGAAAAACGTACCGATTCTGAAGTCCAACCCGGGTTTTGTATCTACTAGCAAATCGATAAAAAAACCCATTGAATTATCCTTACCCTCTCAAACTGGATCAGGAAGGTGGAGGGCCCCTTCTTCTATTTGTTAATTTGTGTGTTGCTTGGATTTTTATTCTTTAGGATCATTGTATTGCAATGCATATATAACAACATTGTAACACAGATTCAACCTTGATTTACCATTGTTTTCCCCTCAAACTCGCTGACGCCAATCAATCAATCAATATATTTATTTTAATAATACACATTTTACAACAGCAAGGTTACAAAAGTGCAAAACCCCGTAAAGGTTTGTCCGCACTCAAACAGGTTGACAAAACTTGCATGCTACAAACATATTAAAAAAGAATCAGAGTCCACATAGATTTTTTCGGGTTCCTCTCTGTCTCGACTACAATATTTAATCTCTATATATAAAATTGAATGTATGTCTGTCTGTCTGTATGTATGTATGTATGTATGTATGTATGTATGTATGTCCTTTATGCGTTGCCAAACTACTCATCCGATCGCCATGAAATTTTAGGAAGTTGCTCTATATGTGTCCGGGAAGGTTTTAGTGAAAAAATATTTTCGAAAACCCCATAAGTTTCCATTTTATGGCTTTAAAAATTCTAAAAAGGCTTTTTAAATTTCTAATGTTAACCTTATGGAGAGTAAGTTTGTTTACAAATTGTCTACAATGAAAACATTTGATTTCTTAGCTACAGCTGATTGGTTTACTTTCCATTAGCAATACCGTATGCTTTACTATCCAATGCCATCTGAATTATTCATTAATGTTAAACTATGAAGTAAATGTGTACTGTAAAAAATGAACAGCTTTAATCACCACGTTAATAGTTAACGGTTTTGGGGGATTATGTATTTTTATTTTTATTTTCTGTCTGATTAAAGTCACGTGTTTATATGATAATTACAATGTTTATATTATTACGTTTATTATAATAATCAGCTGTTGTATATCTTTCCTATAAAAGCCGTATTACAGTTTCGTTTGGGTTTGGATTGGATTTGAAAATTGTGAATTAATCCACTCAGATTTATTTGTTTTATGGGAATGATATTAATATGTTTTATCGTTTCAGTATTGTTATTCACTATGCAGCGACCCAGAATATATAACCTTTCACAATGAAGCCGTATTGCTATTCGACTTCAGAACATGGCAAATCTTAAAGTTAACATGTGTTTACTGTGAGGCGTTACGAAGTTCGCCGGGTCAGCTAGTTACCACTTAAACACAGATATAAACAATACTTCCAAAATGCTATGTAGCAATTCCAGACCACATTCTCAATAATAAATAATAGGTTCAATAAAAACAAACTCTGAAAACATGCATAAGCCACATACCATCATGCCCATACATTGAAATTACAAAATAACGTGGTATCCCTTAAATTTCATAATACATCACTAAAATTTGAAAAAAAATATCGCGAAGAAATGTGCCTTGTTCTTCCCCTGGATAAAGTTTTAATAATTATCTATATCTTAGGACTAAGCAGTTTCTTCCCCATTTCAACTTAATAGTAAAATTATATCCATTTTTCGAGTCTAGGACTTTTGGCAACCTCGCTTATCCCATTCGTCATCGTAGGGGGCTGTAAAAGTGTCAAAACCCGTGGTCCAGACTTTTGGCAACTGCTGTCCTCCCTGGAGGGAATTTCAGGGATTTCGTTCGTGTCGGGCGGGGTTGAGGGTGAGGGAGAAAGCGCGCTAGAAGTACAATAATATGAATTGTATCGGTCTTACTTTTAAACCCATACATAACTTCTTGAGGAAAGAATTGACGATTAATATTTCTTTGGAATCAGATAGACTTGTAACTTTCAATTTATAATATTGTAATAATTTTATAATCAAAATAAAGATATTCAGAATGTGCGGAATCAATTAAACGAAATATAACCTACTGTCATTTATTTGTTACAAATACAATTGGTATAAGACGTTTATGAATGTAGGCTTTATATATAAATTTCACTGTGTATATATGTGTTGTTTAGAAATTAATAATTGAAAATTCAAAATATAATATAAAAAATATAATACAAAATACAAAAATAATAAAATTCAAAAATTCCAAATACAAATACTGAAGAGAGAATAAATACAATGAAGAGATGTTATCTTTGGTGAAAAACGTAAGAAAACAACTGCACATTCTATTATCATTACGACTCATTAGATTTTCACAATATAGAACGACATCTACTTAAAAAAGTATTATACTATCATAAAATTTTGTAATTGTTAAATTCTGTCATTGTTCTAAAAAAAAGGGTCAAAACCTAATTAATGGTCCGCGGTCGAGGGCTAATTAGGGTTCCGACCCTCGGTGGGGGCTGGGCGGTTGCCAAAAATCCGATTCCCCCATTTTTCTCTATCAATTAGCATAATAATTGTTTCTATATCCAACTGTTAACGAAACTGTTAAAGAAAATCTAAACACCGTACATTGTATATTATGGCTCCAATATTAATCTTATGGAGGATAAGTAAAAATTAATATCTTACTTATTAATGTATATTTTTGGATAAAACTTGGTTTTTAGCTTCATGCTGTTAGATCCATCCATTTATGCTTGAAAATCAAAACTCGTGTCTTTATCATGGCAGTTAATCTGCATACTCATTTTTAATCATATAGAGAATAGACAAACCCCTTTATTTATGGACAGATGTTGATGAAACTTGGTATAGATGGTCGAAATAAAAACTTTAAAAAATGCATACTTTCAGTGTTCCTTACAGCAAATAACCTGCGTACTCTTCCACGAGTATGGAGAATAGGCAAATAATTATCATATTTATTGACAGATACTAATCAAACTTGTCATATATTGTTATTATACAATTGATTTCAAAATTCGCTGAGTACGCAGGTCTGCTGCGACTGGGGTATTTATTAAAATTAAGTGGTCAAGCTGCTGTTATAATGCCATTCTCTTCAATCTGCAAAAAATCGGATTCTAAGGTCGATGAATAAGCTTAATTGAACTTGAAGCAAATATAAACACTTCTAGTTGAATATATTAACGAGAGACGTTATAATCACACTTTTGAAAGTCAAATGGGGGTGTTGTGACGTAGGGTGTATTGTGAAAGCCATTATCGAGGGCTCAAGTCAATCTGTCTCCTGCAGGACCAAGTAATTACCTAAGCTTGACCTAAACAACAAATCTAACTTTGAGTCCACGGAACTTGTTGACGAGTTTCTATATGAAGGAAAAAACGTCATTCAAACACTTCCATGTTTTGATTAATCCTCAATTGGATGGAATATCCACAAGCTTTAAAAAAATAAAACTCATGTTCTGACATTTCTCCTCAAGAGGTGCGGCGTTCTCTTCGCATAGAGAAACGCAAAGGCCTTATAAAACGATACAAACATAATTGTTAACACGCCAGGCTAAAGTGAGGTCGTCTCTGCCCCCCCTCACATTTACTGGGCAAGTAAAAATTATTCTCATATGTAATTAAATACCTGTTACCTGTTCTAACTCGGGGAAGACATGACTCTAAAGTATAATACAGAGGACCACGTGAAATTAGCTTTAAAAATATGAGATTAACAAAATGCCCCGTTAAAGCAGACCTGCATACTCAGCGAATTTCCAAATCAATAACATCAAAGAATAAAAATACTAATATAAGTATATAAATATTTGTACCATTAACATACAAAGCTTAAAATACTTATTTAAAAAAATCATATGCTAGAATCGATTAGGGGGGATGTTGTACGTTATTCTTGATTTCCTGTTGACTTTGAGATAATCATAGTATTTTTTAGATAACCTTTTCCAGAAGATCCGCCAATATAGGCTACTCACCAGCGATAGTCTGACACGTTTAGTATTAACTTATAAATTACTATACCAATATTATATTTCAAAATTCGTTTATTTGCAGATAGACAATTTTTTACAATTGTATTGCAACGTCATAATAAAAGATATATATTTTTTAGATAATATATATATACTGTATATTTATTTATTGTCTACTAGCCAAAGTACCCGTTCTTCGCACGGGCTAAAAAGAAAGGTGTAGGCTCTACCGATACATTTAAGGTATTGTTAATTAATTCTTCATTGTTTACAAAATGACAAAACAGGAGTGTGTACAACATTTCAAAGTAACATATGTCAAATATTGGGAGAGGATAAGGATTAATGTAATAGAGACAGTCGTAGGAAAAAACTTAAAATCTAGCATTCCGCTATTTCAAATAATTCACTAATTTCGATCCAGCAGTTTATCTGAAAAATCAACTTTATTTCTTCTTCTTCCCGAACTGTCAAAATATAGTGCAAACGGATGTTGTCATTATAAAATTTAAACATTGAAACCTAGGACGGTCACGGCAGCTCTTTCTTCTTCTTCTCCTTCTTCTTGAACTGTCAAATTTTAGTATTCACAGCTGTTGACATTCAAGTAATTTTATGTTTTCATTCTCTAAAAATGTAAACATTGAAACTTATGACGTTCACAGGGCGTAGCCCGAGAGGATTTTAAGGAAATGAGTATGCCTATGTGTTGCATGAGTTTAAGATCTACCTTTGCCTAAAATTTCAAACCGGTCGGTTCAGTATTTTTCGCATTCACTTGCCACAACAAACCCACAAACCCACAAACAAACATACAGACACCACCTCTTCTTTATAATATTATATAGATTATTTTATTCGGAATTAAATTATTGAATTTAAATTGCGAAATAAATCTCAGTTTTTTATTTGTAAATTATGGTGCAAGCTATTCTGAATAACATTTGTATTGATGTAATAGTGAACCTATTTATACAGGGTGTTCATTAAAGTTGGGGACAATCTTCGAGGGATGATAGTACTTATCAAAATAAACAAAAATGTCCTATAAACATATGTCGAAAAATCCTTCATTTAGCCGCTAGCCGCCATTTTGTTTTTTAAACAAAAATCTTTATATCTTAAGAACTATTTAATCTACAAAAAAAACTTTGAACACATCTTTATTGGCTAAAAAGAAAAATATTCTTAAAGTATAATTTAGTTTGCTTTTATACTTACAAAATGACGGCGGTTAAAAACATTAAATTTAAATAACAACAAAACCATTAACATAATAAAATTGTTGCAAGATATAAAAAAGTAACTTTAATTTCAAATCTAACGATACTTTTATGAACGAAATCCGTGGACGGATTTCGTTCATAAAAACATCGTTTGATTTGAAATTAAAATTAAAATCTTTTATATCTTGCAACAATTTTATTAAGTTAATGGTTTTTTTGTTATTTAAATTTAATGTTTTTAACCACCGCCATTTTGTAAGTATAAAAGCAAACTAAATTATACTTTAAGAATATTTTCCTTTTTAGCCAATAAAGATGTGTTCAAAGTTTTATTTTTGTAGATTAAATAGTTCTTGGGATAACGATTTTTATAAAAAATATAAAATGGCGGCTAGCGGCTAAATTTCGACATATGTTTATGGGATATTTTTGGTTTATTTCAATGAGTACTATTATTCCTCGAAGTTTGTCCCCAACTTTAATGAACACCCTGTATAAGCATCCATGATGTAGCCATCCTTTACTGTATGTGATACTATGGACGCGCTATAAATAAACAAATATAGACTGAATCTGAACCCAAATGTAGTGTTACATCAGTTTGTTGTGTAATATCAATGCATATATACAACTGGTTATAATGTTGATTATCTGCCAATGTATCAAACATATTCATAATATACAGAGTGTTCATTAAAGTCGGGGACAAACTTCGAGGAGTAGCAGTATTCATCAAAATAAACAAAAAATTTCCTATAAACATAATATTTCGAAAAATCCTTCCTTTAGCCGCTAGCTGCCTTTTTGTATTTTATATAAGATTATTTTTACATCTCAAGAACTATTTAAGCTACTAAAACAAACTTTGCACACATCTTTATTTGCTAACAGGTATAATATTCTCAAGATATGATTTAAAATAAACGGTACCAGTGGACTGACACATACTTTCTCCCTTTAGTAAATTTAAAAAAGACAATCTGTAATAAAACTATCATGTTCTACAAAGTAATTCTAAATATCATTTAATAATTGTTTGTTCAAATTGTATGGGGGAACCCCCCCCCCCCCGGTAATACCAAGCTTTTTTGAGCTGGTTTTGTTCGGTGATTTGACCATACACTTCATACCAAGTTTCATGGAAAACGGGTGGAAAGTAAGGAAGAAATTGATTTTTTTATATTTTCCATAAGAATAACATTGGGCGCTTTCAGACAACGTACTGCGTTTATCGTGGACAATAAATTTAACTTTTCTCTGGAACCGTTAGTCGTAGACAAATAATTCAAAATACTAATTTGTTTAGTTTTTTAAGCTGGTTTCAATGGTACCAGTCAAGTTGTACTTTACTTTTATTGTTTTCGCTGAAAATTTAAAAATTTGATTTATTTGACATTTAAAAGCCCATAACTTTTGAACCGTCATTTTTACAAACATGCGGGTGGTGTCAAATTATTTAGTGCTCCGTGCACTATAAACTATCAAATTTTAATCAAAATCGTTAGAGCCATTTTTGAGAAAATTGGATTTTCGCGTTTTTTAAGGGTTTTTAGGGGTGAACTACCCTTAAAAATCAAAATTTAAAAAAAATGAAAAAAACGCCTGGAGATACGGTGACTATATATATACATGCCAAATTTCATCTAAATCGGACAAACGGGGTAGGCTGTGGCACTGTACACATCCAGACACACACACAGACAGACAGGGACGGACAGACATCACGCCAAAATCCACGTTTTTGGATTCAGGGGACCCCAAAACGGATATATCCACCCTCAACTAAAATTCGAAAATTTTGACGAAAACAATACTTTCTCCATATACTATGTATAAGGGGAGAAAGTAAAAGGTTGAAATTTTAATTTCGAATCTAATGATAGTTTGTTGAACGAAATCCGTCCACAAATAAACGAGGAATGTTAGCTTACAGAGCCCATCCTCCATCGCGGTGCGACCGGGCGAAGAAGCGAAGTATTTTCGACATATGTTTCTAGAACAATTTTTGTTCATTTTGACTTTTGGTTAAACGCCCTACTACAGCCCTCCCTGCTTGGCCGTTGTATCACATGACATCTCCATCACATGAAGCGTCTAAAGGCAAGTTGCTGACGCAAGCATACTTGAACGCCCTCGTATATACATGGTATAACATGGTCCCCGGGGAAATTCGCTAAAAACGCTTTAAAACGCTGTAAAATTCTTAATACTTAATGACATTCTGTATTTGGTAATTATAAATAAAATACCATATTATTTAAGTAACTGTGAAATCAAGGAAGTAAAAATTAAATCCGTGATATTTATCTTACGCAAATGTTTCCATGATGTAAATTCTTTGTACAGTTTGCAATGAATGTTCTGAATGGAAATACAGTAATGTGATGGGACGTACCATCCAGCCAAATTAGACGAGGGTGTTACATAAACTAGGTTTGTTTCAATCAAAGTTCCCCCATACAATCAAGCTTATGTCACATGTCTCGCTGCAACGTGAAACCTTACCTCAAGCGGCTCGGAACTGTGGTGACAGTGGAAATGAAAATAGCCACACTATTTTAAAATTTAAAAATACAGTACGTACATGGTTTGTATAAACCTTTTTATAAATAAAACCTACTAAACCTAAACCTTTTAAACTAAACCCCATTTATGAATTATCTCTATCGTCCCTATTGTTCATTTAAAGATTCACTCTTTCTCAGTGGCGTAGATACAGTTTTTTCATGGGAGGGGATATAAATACCCCCCCCGAGTGAAAACCTATTCTAGAGTATGCACTGTAGGTTATATAAGGGACATTTCGATGAGTTCATTACCATATAAATATCATGTAATTCCTCCGTTATATCTTGGACTCTGGTACCATGAGAAAAATGTAAATTTTTTGACAGCGGTACAGATTATTCCTATTCTAGAGTATGCACTGTAGGTTACATAAAGGACATTTCGATGAGTTCATTACAATATTAATATCATGCAATACCTCCGCTGCCATATTGGACTCTGGTATCATAAGAAAAATGTAAATTTTTTGTCAGCGGCACAGATTAATCGATTGTTGTAAAAATGGCTGAGGTGTCAAATTAAAGGTAAAGTGATTATCTTTGGAATTTTCTATTTTTTTTATCATATAAAAGATTTACGGTTGGTATTTTACTCACATTATTTTATTAACTAGTTGGAACTTGTCAATCAATAACCCAGTAAAATTGTGAGGTTTTATATTTGAAAAGTATTTTTCAATAATAATGTATTTCCCTAGATTTTCCCATTTTACCTTAAATTTGACACCTAAACCATCTGTTTACGACTATTGTGTAGATAGTAATACTGTCACAAAATAACATTGATCTTAGGGGCCTAAAACGAAACATTTTGCTAGCAAGGTCACTCAAAATTATTCTATTCGTTCTGCAGGCTAATCAATGGGACGTGATATATTAAATTGCTACATGCACCTCCAGGAGAAAAAGGAATGATAATATATTATTTCATGTTCATTCATAAATATTAATAATGACTGAGGGATTATAATTAAATTTTGATTCACAACATACTGTAATGTATTTATGTTGTACTATTGTCTGCGTATTCTACGCTTGTTTTAGTGTGGAGTAGTCTAGGGCAGTTTCTACACTGCGACGGAGGGCGTTTTTCCAAATGGAGATGGAAATTTTTCAGGCTAAATGGAAAAATATATCAAAGTTCGTTTAGTAGCGCATTCTAATAGGCCTATACTGAAAATTTCATTAGATTTTCTGTTAGTGTTTTATTTCAATGTTTCTCAATTTCTAAATCGGCTACGTGGAAAAAATTAATCATGATACAATTTTTTTGCCAAAAAACCCTTACTTAATTTTATCAAACAGACGAAATAACTATGACATGTAGTTAAAAGGTTTATTTATAACACCGTTAACATTTTCACAATATTAAATTTTTCCTTATATCATTGATAATATAATTTATATGGAATAGATATTTTTCAATGCTTTATTACTTATTGGATGTCAAATTTTAACTAAAGACAATCTATTCCAGCTGTCTCTGGGTGGGCCGTACAAACACTTTTTACCTATCGTTACCAATACTACAACAATAATCTAGTGCTGTCTCGACACAATCAAAGTCACCGTGACTTTAATTAATCGGTTTGGAGGTTTATTTTAGATGCGATTTACATTACTTTTTGTGTTTATGCTATTTTATAATAAAACAAGTGAAAAGCAGACGAAAACACGAACGCCGAACACAAAACGCAGAGGGTGCTGAAAATATATGACATAAGACGTCATACATCACTAACGTCAAGATTTCAACAGATTAGGTTAGACCTACAGTATAAGTTATAAGATTTTGCAGCTAAGCGATCTTGATGGTAGGAGGGATGACCGGGAGACCAGTCGGGAAATATCGCTTAATGCATATACTGTACTGTATTTCGACATACAACATACAGTAACAATAACGAACTGCTTTTTTTCTTTTATTTGTTATTGCGTAGCGGTATTTCAGGATATTTTTGTTTTGAAATTATTAGTAAAGGTGGTCGCTATGGGGGGGATATATCCCCCTTATCCCCCCCCCCGTATCTACGCCACTGCTCTTTCTGTTTCTTTTAGAATCTAAATATATAATGCCCCCGTCGAAGCAGACCTGCGTACTCAGCGAATTTCCAAATCAATAGTAATTGTATATAACAGGTTTGATCAATATCCGTAATAAATAAGAGAGTTTGCCTATTCTACATAAGATTAACATGGGAAAGAGTATCCAGGTTTGCTGCTCAGTGAAACGCTGAAAGTAGGCATTTTTACAATAAACTAAGATAATTTTGACCATATACGTTTTTCCATTATCTGTCTGTCCATAAATAAATGAATTTGCTTATGAAATGAGTTGTATGCTTAACGAGGGAAAAGAGTATGCAGGTTAGCTGCCATAATAAACACCTAAACTATGATTTTTAAGCGTGAATGGATGGATCTCAACCAAAAGCTAAATATCAAGTTTCATCCAAAAATATAGATTTACAAGTGAAATAGTAATTTTTCCTTATCCTCCATAACAATGCCTATATACTACGCCTGTGCCTGTAGTCACGACTATACTTTAGTAAATGTGAACAATACCTATATACTACGCCTGTGCCTGTAGTCACGACTATACTTTTGTAAATGTGAACAATGCCTATATACTACGCCTGTGCCTGTGGTCACGACTATACTTTTGTAAATGTGAACAATGCCTATATACTACGCCTGTGCCTGTGGTCACGACTATACTTTTGTAAATGTGAACAATGCCTATATACTACGCCTGTGCCTGTGGTCACGACTATACTTTTGTAAATGTGAACAATGCCTATATACTACGCCTGTGCCTGTGGTCACGACTATACTTTTGTAAATGTGAACAAGGCCTATATACTTTATACTTTCAACTGAAATGGCGACCTACCCAGGTAGGTATTTTAAGCCAAGTATGGATGAGGATTGAGTGTAGGATGATTGTGGCGCGATCCTGTAGTCTTGTTACTGACTAAGGCTGACATGTTCCTTAGACAAAACTGTTAATTAATATCCAATCTCAATGGCATATCTAAGGGCCCTACAGTTCCGAAATCCGAAATACGGTCTCTGAAATACGAATTGGTCTAATTATGAGGATAGGCTTTGCGGATTAACGTAGTATTCAAAAGTGCGGACGTTAATTCACACACGTGAACACCACATCCACCGATCATCTCTCACAACTATCCACAATTCGTGACCTCCAAGTAGCTGGATTACAGGACTTCGCTACCGTCCCAGTCATATTTCAGTTGTATTATGTAGGCATTGTTCACATTTATAAGAGTGGTCGTGACCACAGGCACAGACGTTGTATAGAGGCATATTGTTCACAATTACACGAGTAGTCGTGACCACAGACACTGAAGTAGTAGATAGGACTTGTTCACATTTACGATAGTAGTTGTGACCACAGGCACTGACGTTGTATAGAGGCATATTGTTCACAATTACACGAGTAACCACAGACACTGAAGTAGTAGATAGGACTTGTTCACATTTACGATAGTAGTCGTGACCACAGACACTGAAGTAGTAGATAGGACTTGTTCACATTTACGATAGTAGTGGTGACCACAGACACTGAAGTAGTAGATAGGACTTGTTCACATTTACGATAGTAGTCGTGACCACAGACACTGAAGTAGTAGATAGGACTTGTTCACATTTACGATAGTAGTTGTGACCACGGGCACAGGTTTAGATTAGATTAGATCATTGAATTGGCAACCATACTACAATGTAGTTATTTTAAGCCAAGTATGAATGAGAATTGAGTGTAGGATGATTGTGGCGCGAACCTGTAGTCTTGTTACTGACTATGGCTGACATGTTCCTTAGACAGAACTACAGCTTAACGTGGAATCCGAACCACGGTCCTTGAGATACGAATTGGTCTAATTATGAGGATAGGCTTTGCGGATTAACGTAGTATTCAAAAGTGCGGACGTTAATACACACACGTGAACACCACATCCACCGACCAAAAATACCGGAAGAAGGTATTTTTAGCATTAACAAAAAAATCCTTTAGTATTGTACTGACTAAGGCTGACATGATCCTTATACAAAATTATTAATTAATAGCCCAACAGTCAATGGAAACTAAGGGAGCAACGTAAAGTGCGAACCACTGCCTCTGAATTACGAACTGGTCTAATTATGAGGATGGTCTTTTCAGACTGACGTAGTATTAAACAGTGCGAATGTTAAACCACACAAGAGAACAATAAACCCTTCGACCATCGCTCACAAAACCTATCTACAATTCGTGACCCTTAAGTAGCTGCATTACAGGACACGCCACGGTCCCAGTCAGTTGTGTATTGAAATTTTTAAACATTCAACTGGATTATCCACGGCTAACGAAACATATTAATATAAACAGCCAATCTAATATAACGTATTTTCATTGTAAATAAGTGTAATAAACTGAAGTCAACTGATAGATTGTGTAACAACTCATTAAAAAATTTAATAATGAAACTTAAAAATTGTATTTAAAAGCGATAACTGAAACTCAGACTTAACTTAATTACTAACTAATGACGTAATTAACTCAATTATTGTATCAACGTATAAACGAATAATCTTTTGTGAGGGTCGGGAAAGCCGCATTAAATTAATAACAAAACAGTAAAAGAGTGAATAGAGTTACGCAACAAATTTATTTCAAAGACAAGTGAACAATGTATAAGATCATTAACCAGCTATTGACCCCGAGACTGTCTCCCGCCAAAACTAATGTTGCTTATGTTTCTGAGATAAAAATTTAAATCAATATTCTACAAGACTCTAAACAACAATAACGATATAAATCGGAGTATGACTACAGTACGTGAACCACAACAACATTGGGGTAGGCAACGTACCTGATATATTCCATGTCGATATCTCCGAACAGACGGTCCATACTGCGCTAGGCGAAGGCGACGAAGGGTCGACGTATCCTAGCAACGGACCGCCGCGACGCGACGCTGTCACTGACCTAGGGTAGGCCGCCCTGCCGTATCCACCCGGCGTACTATCGATACTGATCCACTATCGATAGTTTATACAACTACTGTACTCGTGTATAGCACAGCTGGAGCTGATAGAGAACTTCCCCGTACACATTCAGTACCTATCCACCGTAAGACCGCACTCCGCACCCACATTTACCATCGCTGTACTTTACAATAGAACTTACAGATTACACAACTGTACATCCTAGCCAGCTTGGTTAGTTAATATGTAAATATCAAACAATCAATTGATTCAATCTTATAATAGCACCACGATATTTAATTAGACCTAACGAATATAATTTTGTAAATAACCCCGCCGCAGCAGACCTGCGTACTCAGCGAATTTCCAAATCAATAATAATATATGGAAGGTTTTATCAATATCTGACAATAAATATGAGAGTTATTTGCCTATTCTCCATAAGATTAACATGGGAAAGAGTATGCAGGTTTGTTGCTGTGAGGAACATTGAAAGTAGACATTTCTAGCATATGTCTCCTCAATGATAGAATAATCATATTGTTGTTTATATACTATATATATTTAACCTCATTTTTTTAGGTAGGTATGAAATATGATCGAAAACGGCTCTAAGGAATTTCATTAAAATTTGGAAATAACTTTTTTTCCGAGTAGAAAATAAGTTCCAGATCGGTCTAATGTCCAGGAAAATTCTGGTTTTCTTGTAATACAGTATTAGGTTTAAAATCTAAAAATGTAACATTACGCTTATTGAAAATCAAAAGTAAACAATACAAACCAAAACATCTGTTTATAACCGTTTGACAGTTCTTGATTGAAAACGGCGGGGAACAATACGTGAATAGAGGTTTTTATAAATATTTATTTTATGTATGTAATAAATGAAAAATTATCAGGTTACTAAACAATTTGTAAAAACTTAAGGGTAACATAACTGTGCGAAATAAAAGCAGAAAAAAGTATTTCCAAAATCTTCCGTGTTTTGAAATAAAACGTATTCATTGTATTGGTTGAAGCCACTGTAACAAACCAATTAATTGGTGTAAATTAAATTTCTCTTTTGCTTTTCAATCCTCATTCCGTTTCTAACAAAATCAGTTGATCACAGGCTAGTAATAACTGTATGGATAATTAAACAGTTAATGTTCGGCTTAACAATTGAGGTTAAAAGACGGCGTCGCTCATCTGGCAGACGCCGTAGTACAGTGGTAGCGCATTGGCCTAGTAATATGAAGGTCGCGAGTTCCATCCCCATCAGGGGCACTATTACTTGTTATTCAGTGCTATATTAACCATGGTTTATTAAATTGGTTTTATTCAAACCACATAATTTTTTTCATTGAGTAATAAATGTGTTTTAATTTTTCTATTTAATTTTTATAATACATGTCTTATTCTATACGAGCTAAGCTCGGTCACCAGTATATGAATGTTACGTATATCAGCAATGTATCTGAAGATTCCTCATATTGTAATTAGTATTGCAATGAAGTGAAATTGGTACATATATATATATATATATATATATATATATATATATATATATATATATATATATATATATAGGTTCTTTACAGCACGTGGATGTCGATCATGGGGAAAACTACATTTAAAGTGGCTGCTGGTGTTAAATCAACTCTAAACATGGGTACGGGTGAATTCTCAAAGTTTGAGATGGCATCCATTTGACGTATTTTTGACTAAAATACATGTAAAATGTTAGTTCCCGGTTTTGTCACAAGGTTCACTGCTGCTCCAAAGATAAACACGAAGAGTATGTTTGAATAATTATTCGGTGTAGAATGGGAGCCTACTAGTGGCAACACTGTCAAATGTAAAGTGTATGTTTATCGTTAGTTTTTTGGCTACCAAAACCCAAAACATGCGGTGTGCATTTGGTGGCCGTATACGGCAGTAATATTCACCAGCACCATATTCAATCCGGGGTTTTTTAGCATTCTTTGCAGCTAAATTTCATCAATAATTCATGCATACAATACTATCTTTCCTTTATGGATATTCACCACGTCATCTTAATATGCATCGTCACGTTACGTCGTGTCGTTTTTCACGTAAAAAGCAATTGAAATGCGTATTTTAATTATTCTCATGCAAATAAAGAGTTAAATTTAAGTTGAATTATCTTGGGAATTTACTCTTATATTCGCTTTACTCTGGGGCTAACCCAGTGTAAAGTGACTTTGAGAATAATTTTATGATGGCTCGGTAGTGGACTCAACTGCCATTGGTAATTACTATTATGAACCTGACAAACTAATTAATAAATTAATTAATTGACTGGGATGGTGGCGTCATCCTGTAATCCAGCTACTTGGAGGTGACGAATTGTGGATAGTTGTGAGCGATGGTCGGTGGGTGTAGTGTTCTCTTGTGTGGATTAACGTCCGCACTATTGAAAGCTACGTTAATACGCAAAGACCATCCTCATAATTAGACCAATTCGTAGTTCAGAGGTCGTAGTTCGGATTCCACGTTAAACTGTAGGTCCCTTAGTTGCCATCGGCTGTTAGGCTATTAATTAAAAGTCCTGTCTAAGGAAAATGTCAGCCTTAGTCAGTAACAAGACTACAAGATCGCGCCACAATCATCTTACAATCAACTCTCATTCATACTTGGCTTAAAATACCTACCTTGTGGTATGGTCGCCATTTCAATAATCTAATCTAATGGAAACTTATGGAGTTTTCGAAAAAGGTTTTCCCTAAAACCTTCCCGGACACCATATAGAGCAATTTCCTAAAATTTCATGGCGATCGGATGAGTAGTTTAGCAATGCATGAAGGACATACATATATAGATTCATTTTTATATATAGAGATTGTTCATTATTGGGCCTGGCATGTTAATGCTTGAAATGACAAACATTAAAGACGGTAGAGAGAGAGAGAGAGAGAGAGAGAGAGAGAGAGAGAGAGAGAGAGAGAGAGAGAGAGAGAGAGAGAGAGAGAGAGAGAGAGAGAGAGAGAGAGGTGGTTGGCCGAAGCCCAGCGGTCCCTCCTCCACCCCTGGTTTAAGTCGGAGACTTATTCACCAGGCCGCTTTCCTGAAAAACTTCCACTTGTGTCTTCATATATGATTTTATCTCTTCCAGGCACTTTTCTAGTGCCCATCACCTCCCCCTCACCTAGTAACAATGCACTAGGATCATCGGAATTTTGATTTCATTTTCCTTTCTTACTTCCTTCCTTTCATTTGTATCAATGCAGACTTGTTCATTTTTAAAACAATATTTAATACTTAAAAAATGATTCACAACAATGATCAGAACAGGTGTTCACTAAACTGGATCTCAGAACAGACTGACGATGCTCTCCGTTGTAGATTAGAGCCTGGTTCCACCTTTGACCTTTGGGCTTCCTGACCCTTGATTTTCATACTGTATTACAGCTAAACTTAAAATCTTTCTATTGCAAAATAATAGTATTTCTCGGACTTTTACAACTTTCAATAAATAAAAATTATCACTTCATAACAATTCCTCCCAACCAAATAAGATTCTTCAAAATAAAAAAATGTATATAACAAAATGTAACAACACAAAATATGGGAAGACACTCAGGCCTTAATTTAAAGGTTGATTCGCTCTGGCGGTTTCCGAGGTCTTTGAGATCTTTGGAGGCCGACATTTTCAGTGGTCTTGATGTTCCCAGGTGATGGAATATCAGTATCAACACCTGGGGCAATCACCGCTTCTGGTGTTTCTGACTTGTCCGGGGTTTTAGCTGTCATCGTCCTAAAGGATGTCTTAACAGGGGTTTTCTTGAAAATTTCTCTCGGGAATAGGATTACTGCATCCTCCTCTTCAGGTTGAGAAAAACATTCACGTATATGATCGGCATGTACAAATCGGGTTCTTCCGTCAACTGTGACCAGACATGTCACTGGACTGATTACCTTCGTCATTATTCCTTCTTGCCATTTTAATTTCTCTTGCCGGACTGTTTTCACTAAAACTCGCTCATTAAGTGCAAAAGTTCTTGGTTTTCCTCTGTGTTTATTAGCAGTGTTTACAATGTTCTCTTGTTTTGCACGCATCTGCTCAGCGAGGTGAGGTTTGAGTAAATTGAGATGTGCTTTTGGTTTGAACTTCAGAAAAGTCTCGGCAGGAGCAATCCCTGTCACAGAGTGCGGAGTATTTCTGTAGACAAACAAAGGAATCAATACGATGTTGTAGAGGTCTACTTATTTTGTTCTTGTCATCATGCAACATCTGCCTCAAAAACGTGTCTTTGACTGTCTGAACAGCTCGTTCAGCTAGACCGTTTGAAGCTGGGTGGTATGGAGGTGTCAGGACATGATTAACACCATTCGCTGTTAAGAAATCTTTAAACTCTCGCGAAGTAAATTGTGGTCCACCGTCAGTGACAATGGTAGTTGGTAGGCCGTATGCAGCAAAGCAGTGTCACAGTTTCTCAATTGTCTTACCTGAGGTTGTTGATGACATGTAGAAAATTTCAATCCACTTGGAGTGGCTGTCTACAAGAATAAGGAATTCCTTCCCTTCAAAATTAGCAAAGTCTAAATGAAGTCTTTGCCAGTTGTGTTTCGGCCAAGACCAAGGTTGTAAGGGCGCAAGCGGTATAGATTTTCGAGTTTTCTGGCATATCGAGCATTCTTTAACCATTACTTTGATTTCTTTATCCATGCGAGGCCACCAAACGTAACTCCTTGCTAAAGATTTCATCCTAGACTCCCCAGGATGTTCTGAATGTAATATTGATAATATTTCCTTGCGATGAGTTGGTGGTATGACTACCCTGTTCCCCCAAAGAAGGCAGTTTTGCTCAACTGAAAGGTGTAGTTTTTTTATGAAGGGTTTTATTTCTTCATTAGTTGTCTGGTTAGGCCAGCCATTGGAGGTAAAATCTAAAACTTTTGACAATGTAGAGTCATATTTGGTGGCTGTAGCAATTTCCTTATAAGTTACAGGAAGTTTAAAAGATGATACAAAGAAAGATATTTCCCCCTCATCTGCTGCCAGTTGACACAGAAGTCTCGAAAGTGCATCTGCATTTGGTATGTCTGAACCCTTGGGATACTTAATGTCATATTGATAAGCTGCCAACGTTAAAGCCCAACGCTGGTTGCGCGCTGCTGCTAAGCTGGGAATTCCTTTTGTAGGGCCTAATAAAAATATCAGTGGTCGGTGATCAGTCACCAGTGTGAATTTGCGGCCGTACAGAAAATTGTGGAACTTGCGTACTGCATAGACAAGAGCTAAAGCCTCCTTCTCGACTTGGCTGTACTTTATTTCGCATTTCGATAGGGTTCGGCTTGCAAACGCAATGGGTCTCTCAGAACCATCAGACATTACATGGGCAATCACGCTACCGATCCCATAATTTGAACTGTCACACGTAACAATGATTTTTAGATTAGGATCGAACGGCATCAAGACATTGTCCTTCAATAGCAGTTCTTTGCTAGTTTGGAAAGCCTTTTTACACTCATTGCACCATGCCCATTTGA
Source organism: Nephotettix cincticeps (assembly GCA_023375725.1). Lineage (NCBI taxonomy): Eukaryota > Metazoa > Arthropoda > Insecta > Hemiptera > Cicadellidae > Nephotettix > Nephotettix cincticeps. Next base: position 43,394,918 of record CM041786.1, on the reverse strand, counting down.
CATCTTTATTGAGTAGCCTATATAATGGGTGCAAGATTGTAGACAAATTAGGCAAATATTTACCATAGTAATTGAGAAGTCCTAAATATGAGCGCAATTGGGTAACATTTTCAGGACAGGGAGCCTTGATAATAGCTTCCCTACTATCCATCTGGGGTAGTAGGGAGACAAACCGCAGAGGTAGGCAGCTTCTGGACTTTATAGCATCTAGCAGTTTGTTTATAGCCAATGTTGGCTCTGTGCCAACCTTTTCTAGTCGAGTTGGTAACTCTGTGATAGATTTAACACTTTATTCTGAGGGGCTTCAGGACAGGGTCATAGGTTGGCATGTCTCTCCCGAACCCTCTCTTTCTGACCACTGTCATATCCTCTATGCTATAGGGGACTTTGTGCCTGTTTTGTCTGAATTTAGGAACCCTAGGAAGACGGACTGGGTTGTCTTCAAAAGAAAACTTGGTGAAAAACTCGATGGGCAAGCTCTACGAGCCAAGGATACGGATGAACTGGATAGGGCTGCAAGCCTTCTAGGGAACTCGATTGTCTCCTCCTTCGAGGAGACCAGTCCATTAGCAAAGGCTAGGTCCGCCAAATGCAGCTGGTGGAATTCTGAACTGGCCAGCATGAGGAAACGGGTAAGAGCTCTATTCAGAAGGGCGAAGTCCAACAACAGCTGGGACTGTTACCACAGCATGCTCACCGGCCAGGTATAACCTCGCTGTCAGAAGGGCAAAGAGGAAGTCATGGCATACTTTCTGCTCGGGGCTAGAGGGCACTGAGGAAACTTCCAGGCTACGCAGGCTCTTGGCCAAGGATAGAACCCTGACTCTGGGCTCCGTGGAAGGACCTAATGGTGAGTTATTTCACAGACCACAGGAGGTGTTGGAACGTATGGCTGAGGTACACTTTCCTGGATGCATCATTGGTGGAGAAACTGGTGAATTAGGTGAGTCTGCGTCGCGGAGGGCCTGTGCAACCAGGTGGGGTGCCGCCAGCAGGATCATCACCTACAGCAGGATAAGGTGGGCTATAGGCTCTCTAAGTCCTTTCAAGTCACCGGGTCCGGATGGAGTCCGGCCGGTTTTTCTACAACAGGGCGTAGAGATCATTCTCCCGGCCCTTTGTAGTATTTTTAGAGCGAGCTTGGCCCTGGGACATGTTCCTGCTGCATGGAGGACTTCCAGGATAGCGTTTATCCCAAAACCGGGTAAGAATAGTTACACGGACCCGAAATCCTTTCGGCCGATTTCATTGTCTTCTTTCTTGTTGAAGACTCTGGAGAAGTTGGTGGTAAGGTATATCTGGGACCCTTCGCTGAAGTCTGCCCCTTTACACCCAAACCAGCATGCCTACATTCAGGGTAGGTCTTGCGAGTCGGCCCTGCACCAGTTGGTGTGCAGAATTGAAGGAGCTATTGACCATAAAGAGGTGGCACTTGGAGCGTTCCTGGACATTCAGGGAGCCTTTGACAACACGGCCTTGGATGCCATGTTGAACGCCGCTAGATCTAGAGGATTCAGCGATGTCATCTGCCGATGGATTGAGGCACTGCTACGCAATAGGTATGTGAAACTTTCTCTACAGGGAGTAGAGGTAGTAGCCAGGTCAACAAGGGGCTGTCCACAGGGAGGCGTTCTCTCACCCCTTTTATGGAACCTGGTGGTAGACAGCCTTATTAGAAGGCTTAATGACAGTGGTGTCTTTGCTCAAGGATACGCTGACGATATTGCCATCCTTGTGATAGGTAAGTTTAACAATACAGTTACTGACCTCATGAACTCTGCACTAAGGCTTGTGGATGGTTGGTGCAATGAGGTCGGTCTATCTGTGAATCCCTCTAAAGTGGTTGCTGTACCATTTACCAAGAGGAAAAAGCTGACCGGGGTTGGCCCGCTCAAACTGCAGGGGAGTTTGATCAACCTGCAAAACCAGGTGAAGTATCTTGGGATCATTCTGGATCGGACGCTTTGCTGGGAATCTCACTTACAACGGGTTATTGACCGGGGTAAATGGACTCTGTTTGCATGCAGGCGTATGGTCGGCGCAGCATGGGGACTGAAACCGGGGCTAATGTATTGGCTCTATGTTTCAGTAGTTAGACCAACTATGACGTATGCGTCTCTGGTTTGGTGGACCAAGATGGACTCAGGTGTTGCTGTGAAAAGGCTGGCAGCCGTTCAGCGGCTGGCATGTCTCATGATCACAGGGGCGATCAGCAGCGCTCCTGGGGCCACTCTTGACTGTTTGCTTGATCTTTTGCCCATAGACATTCACATCAGGATGACTGCCAGAATGGGTGCATACCGTCTCTGTGGAGAAGGGCCTCTGAAATAGGCCAGGTGAATTACGTGGTCATACCAGAATTTCGGGGAAGTTCAGAGCGACATTCTAGGTATGCCCTCTGATTATCTTCCGAGAACTTTTTCTTTTGGCAGGTCTTTCCGAGTTCTTTTTCCGCAACGGGACGAATGGAAGGATGGAGCCTGCCCACTACCACCCTGTGATCAGGAGTGGTACACTGATGGGTCCAAGAGCAGTCGGGGCACAGGAGCAGGCATCTATGGGGTGCAGGACAACGTACGGTCAGGTATTTCCATGGGGACCTTCCCCACTGTTTTCCAGGCCGAGATCACTGCCATTATGGAATGTGCCAGAGACATCTTGATGCTGGGTCATGAGGGCCTTTCTATCAATATTTTCTCTGACAGTCAGGCGGCTCTTAGAGCTTTGGACTCGGTAGAGTTCAACTCTAGGGTTGTGTGGGACTGTTTTAAGCTTATGTCCTGTGTTAGCAGACACAATGAAGTCACCCTTTGTTGGGTTCCAGGGCACTCAGGGGTGGATGGTAACGAAGTGGCAGACGGGCTGGCCAATAGGGCTGCATCATCCCCCCTTTGTGGTCCTCAACCCTTCTGTGGTGTTTCCCGTGCTGCGGTTTTTTCAGACTATCAATTCCTGGGCTAGGAATTGTCATAAGAAAAGATGGGCTGAACTTTCCCTGCATAGAGTTAGTAAGCTTAATCTTCGTTCTCCTTCTAGTCAAGTTGCAAAGAGGTTCCTGAAACTTGGCAGGAAGGATGCCAAACTTGTCACAGGTATCGTCACTGGTCACGGTAATCTGAGGAGGCACCAACTACGTATGGGGGTCTTCAACGGCGACCCCCTGTGTAGGAAATGTTATCTGCAGGAGGAAACTGCAGATCATCTACTCTTTGATTGCGCAGAGCTGGCAGAGGTAAGGTCCTCCACTCTGGGCAACTTGGTAAGGGGTAGTTTTCTGCCTCCTGACGAGCTCGTTGACAGGATGCTGCAGTTTTACAGGTCTCTTCATCTAGAAGATTCCTGATTCTCCAGGAAAGAGAATTTTAGGGGTGCGCAAAAAGCTGCAATGGCTGAAGCGCCTTGGGAAATCCGCCCCTTCGAATGATGAATGATGATGATAATAGCTTCGGTTAAAGCCTCACTCTGATGAATACCTTTGCTATCGAGTCGATGACCTAAAAAAATCAAAGACTCTTCGAAAAATTCACTTTTGGAATCATTAACCTTAATTCCGTGGTCTAACAACTGTTGCAATACGGCTTCTACCAGTTGCTTCATCTCTCATCAGGAGTCGGTAACGGATAATGATATGGGGAGCGTGTTGGTCTAGGGGTAGAGCGCGGGGCATTGGTGCTCAAGGTTCCGGGTTCAAATCCCGCCAATCATCAATGGCTTTTCGCTATGTGATAATGCCGCAACCCACACAGGGATGCGCAAAAAGCCGTAGCGGCTTTTTGCGCTGCACATTTCTAACACAATTTCTAGCACATTTCAACCTGTTGCTACATTTTCTAACACATTTATAACATTTCTATAACATTTTCTACACACATTTCCTATTACAGTATTTCTATGACAACTTGAAACTACAGGTGTCTTATTAAAAAAGAATACTTGTCACTTAAGTTGATATTGACATCTTACCACGTAAAAAGCCGTAGCGGGTTTTTGCGCATCCCCCTTGGGAGTAATCCGCCCCTTCCAATAGAAAAAAATTCAAGATATATTGCATGATGATGATACAACGCTGCGTATCACGATTGAGCTCTGTTCAGATGAGAGTTTTCAGAATTTTTGTTTTTGGTGAATTTTTGTAAAATGCGAAGTAAAGATTTTGAGATTTTAATCTCGATGGTTGGACATAAAATTTCTAATCACTTCAGACACTGAAGTCATGTAACACTAATATTATGTAATATTTCCAGACGAGTTTTTAACAAAGTTACAACAATGTTACATATTTACCTTTACGACTCACCATGGGAAATATGTAACACCGTTTTATAACACATATGTGACTTTTTTAATCTTCCAAACTGAATTCCTTAACATTGTTATGTAACAATGTTATTATAATTTTGTTGTTTTTAAAAACTGCATTACATGGAAAAAGTTACATAACATTGTTATATTCCAGTAACTCTAGCGCCAGGCCGTACGAAATATAACAGTATTATAATATTTCCTCGTTTGTATAGCGTCAACGCTTATAAACTGCTCAAATTTTACCTGTTATGACTTGGAAATTTCTCGTTGTAAGAAAATAATTATAAATCTGACATAGTTACTGTTGAGTCAGATGTCATCATCTATACGTTGATATAAATTCTAATTTGTGGTTTTGGTATTCAAAATTTTTATTTTAGGTTATATTAGATTATAATTTCAAGCTAATATAGAAAGGCCTCTATATACTTAGCCTATGATAAAGTCTATAAATAGACTTCTATAATTAGACTTTCCTAAAATAAAGACAATTTTCATTTCAAAGGCCAAAAGCTATTAGACTTTTATAATTAAAATATAAGTTAGTAGATTTTAGTCATTTTAGTTAGACACAACATTGTACCAACAAAATTTCTCCTCACATGTGTGTGGGTATTGGTTCAAAAGTTAAGGATCTTCGGACCTTAGTTAAAAAAATTGTTTTCAGACTGTAGGGAAACAATTAATTTTAATATTATTTAGTTACCACCCTTAAAATTGTAAAAAAAAATAAATTACGTAATGAATCATTAGTCCATCTATTTATTGATGATGAAAGGTTACAATTGATGAATGGCATTTTAATAGCCGTATAATAACGTTATATTTCATTAATAGACATGTATTATTTAGTTTACCTTTAGATGGAGAAATTATGACTCAGTTCATTCTTTCTCCATTTCAAGAAAATATTATTTATATTTTGGGTTATTGCTTGTTTACATCTCAGTTCAGAGTCATGATAGTTCACAGATTTCTCTATTTACTTTATAATTTTGTTAGTTTAAGTTTTAAACTAAATATATATAGTTAAAATATATTATTTTTAGTTTCAAGTTAGTTTTAACGGATGATTAATAAATTAATCCTTACTGTGATTTTGGTAAAATCCTTCATCTAAAAACAATATCCAGAACATTACGTTAGGTTTGAAAAACTTAAAAACACAACAATCAGGTGTTTGGGTTTACATGTGGTATTGTTTGTTTTGAAATCTAAGTATCCATAGTTTGTTATTAACAGTTTTTCCGCATCTTGACCTCGCTCAGAGTCCTAAAATATTATTCGTTAAAAATTGTATATATACTGTATATCCAATATTATACTACGAGCAAAGTTTGTGTATATATATTTGCACAAGGACCTCGATAACGGCTCTAACGAATTTCTTTAAATTTTGGAAATAACTAATTTCTGAGTAGAAAATAGGTTCAAAATAGGTCTAATGTACAGGAAAATTCCAGTTTTCTTGTACCATTAAGTTTAAAATCTAAAAAATTATCATTAAGCTTATGAAGAATCAAATATAAACAATACAAATCAAAACATCAGGATGAGGACGGCCAAACATGAATTGACAGAGCGGCCAAGCTGCTGTTTTACCGTAATTAGAATAATATCTAATTTCCAAACATTTCAATTATAAATAATGTAGTGTTGTTACTGACTAAGGCTGACATGTTCTTTAGACAGGACTGTTAATTAATAGCCCAACAGCCGATGGCAACTAAGGGACTTACAGTTTAACGTGAAATCCGAACCACGGCCTCTGAATTACGAATTGGTCTAATTATGAGGATGGTCTTTGCGGATTAACGATTGTGCTCTAATAAGCTATTTATTTATTAATATTTAAATAAATAAAAGAAAGAAAATAAATAAAGAGGTATTAAGCAAGAATCATGCAATGGTGACATATCAGCTGGACGAAGATAGTGGTGGGGGAGACCACAGCTAGGTACCGCCAGTACCAAGCCAGTTGTCGAACCAGGACCGAAGAGGATCTCCTCGCTCGTCACAGGCCGACTCCGAGGGAGGGAGTCTGAGGGACTCTGCTGCCCTCTGCTCATCGACTTTACAAGAGGTAGAGACATCATGAGTATTTCATTTAACCTGATCTAAAAGACTTTGTAACCTCTGTAAAAGACCTCAAGTAACTTTTCTGGCAGGAGTAACGCTCTCCAGCATTAAAAATGGTAACATTTCGATTGATAACAAAACTTGTTCTGAACATCCATCAGCAACCCGAATCGATGAAAATTTTGAAAGAATTCGAGAGACTTTGCTGGGGAGGGATGCTATTTTTTTCTGTCACGTAACCAAAGTACCAGTTTTACCTTTGAAAGAAAATGTGGATCAGTAGTGAGTTTTAGCAGCAAATTTGGCAGCAATTTGTGTTATTCTTAAATCTTCAGTTAAAATTCATTGAACCGAGCTCCAAGATATTCTGATGATTTCTAACAGTTGATCGATTGTCTGTCAATGGTCTCTTCTCCACAATCTCAAATTATGTCAAAATTTTTATCTCGTTCACTCAAACTTGCCATCATAAAAAACGAAGCAGAAGTGAAATAGCATGTGCAAAAACTGTCACTTCCAGATGAACAGAACGTGCCAGGTCAAGGCCAGAACGCCGTGCTCTTTGCCAAACTTTGAACTCCAAAGAGTTGAGCTAGACATGCGTAGTTTAAAAACCTGTATTTTTATATGCAATAGGAACTTCTACTCCTAGTCTACTTACTACATCATATTATCGTAATGAGGAATAAGATTAGTTTGTACTTCACTGAGAAATGTTGGATACAGAAGGTACTCAAACACTCTAAGTATTGTACTCCGTCCAAGTATGACAGTTGAAGGATATTTGCATCAGGTCCTACAAATTATTTCTCATAAATTATGAGAAAAACATAAGTTCTGAATTTTTACCACGTAAAACAAGGGACATTCAGATTTCTTCTGATGACCATATCACTACACTGAAAATATTGTTTATCTAATTTAAAGTTGGATGTTGTTTCTCTAGTTTTATTTTTATTTTCAATTTTCTGACTAATATTGTTTATTTGCTCTAGGTCCTCCATCCACATGAAATAGCATTTTATCATTTGATTTGTTTTACAATATACTAATCTCTTACACTCAGGAAAATGTTAAAATCAAGTTTCATATTTAAAAGTATTTATTCACCATTTATCTAAACATAAAAACATCACTTATCAACTTGACATAGAAAAGTAAATAAGCCACATTATCTACTTCGAACTGCATCTGAAATATCACAGAGACGAAAATTATGTGGCATAAGTAATGAACACATTTCAACCTGTTGCTACTGTACATCCATTTTCTACACACATTTCCTATTACAGTATTTCTATGACAACTTGAAACTATAGGTGTCTTATTAAAAAAAAATACTTGTCACTTTAGTTGATAAATGCACATGTTTGGCAAATGAAATGCAGAGGTCACTTTTTACTGCTAAAATTTGAATTCATACAGTTTATTCATCTATTACAATTTATTTAGTTTACAATGTTTTTTATTAGCACTAATAGCCAGAAGTGTAATATCTTTGACTATACATTATCAATAGACGTGTCATTCATGGTTAAATGATGTCGCCAACAAAATTTCGTACGGCCCGGTCCAGTGCTGACAGTGTAGTGCCGCTTCCTAGTTACGAAGGCTGTAAGCTCACTTGGCCCCGCCCTCAGGAGTGTGCACGTGCTTGTAGTAACTTTGGGGATGAATGAGTTGACACGCACAGCGCACAATCCTCTCTTGCCCTTATGAATCGCTGGGGGGAGGCCGAAGGGGGGAAGGGGGTAGCAGACGGCAGCGCTCCTTTACAGGGAACAGTTAGTGTGTGGTTACACACTAACTCCCTAAGCCGATTCGGGAACCACTCAAGCCACTACAGCTTGCGCTTAAGAATGACACGTCGATTAACAATGTATAGTCAAAGGTAATATGATGAAAAATTATAGATGCAATAATTTAACTGTAGCTGATGAATTTAAGGATGATGGTTAAGATTGATTTATAGATGATATATAGAATTTATTGCTGATGAACTATAGATGATGAATTCTTGTACAAAAAATATAATTAATTAGAAAACTGTATTTTTTCATGGGGGCCAGGAGCATCGCAGATGACTATTTCTAATAGCTTCAACATCTTTTTCTTATAAATAACTATAAGTCCATCTTTACAGCAGGACATGGTGAAACAGAATATGATTATGTAAAACAGGAAAACTTTGTAACTTTGTAATAAGACAATAAACTTGTGGACATGGTAAACTTTTTTAATACATTTATCATAAACCTAAAATATAATAAGACTACATAGTAAATATTTGGTTGTGTTTGTGTTCAATAAAACTTGAGACTAAAGTCGTTGGAAAATGACCAGAGAACTTCACAGTTCATCTTGTTTCATATGGGAAAGCAAAATGGTCAAGAGAACGAGTTCTTAACAAGGAAATAAAAGCCTTGTTACATTTACAAAGAAGACATGACTTCTCTGTTTTAAAATAATTCTTAGTAAGAAAAGCAACATACAAGAAAGCTTGTTTTTTTCTATATTCAAATTGAGTAACATAATGAACAAAAGAAATCGATGTCTTGCTGTTTTATTCAAACATGAGTGGCATCTTGAAGGTAACTACATCTTCGATTTTTTAGTTCTGTTGTTCTTGACTTCCAGTTCAGAGCATCGCTTTGAGAACGATCTGAAAATAGATAAATCGTACATTTTTATATCAAAGAGAGAAATGTGTATTGTATATATATAAAACAAAAATATTTATTTGTTTTTTCTGTGGTATTATTTTATATAACTATTGGAGGGCCCTTGGCCCTCTGTTGTACTGTTGGAAAGAGGATCATTTAAATCAATCCTTTTTCTATGGAATATTTCCTGACAAGTTAAATTATTCTGTAAAAGTAAAACCTGTCAATAAAAATGGATGTAGAACAGACATAGAACTATATCACCCAAATCTTTTTAAAGTAACATTTTAAAGATATATATAGATTACACTATAGACTTAGAATATTTAAGAATATTTAGACAGTGAGTTGTTGTGTACGTCTCAGTATTAATTCAGGAGGTTCAGGAGTATGAAAACAGCTCTTAAGGCTCGATTTCCTAGATGCTGAAAACAGATGTCTAATTTAATTCGGGGTTTTTGAATATCACACTAAGTTCAGCAGCTGTGTTTTGTTGGCAGTAGGGTTTTTCTACAATTGCGATATTTAGCGATTGGGTGGTGGGGTCATGTCTGGACTGAAGAGGTTCAACTGAGGTGAGAGTATGTTCATTTTACCTTTGTACTTGACTAGTGAACTGTTGGATGGAGGGGTCATGTCTGGACTGAAGAGGTTCAACTGAGGAGAGAGTACGTTCATTTTACCTCTGTACTTGACTTGTGAACTGTTGGATGGAGGGGTCATGTCTGGACTGAAGAGGTTCAACTGAGGAGAGAGTACGTTCATTTTACCTCTGTACTTGACTTGTGAACTGTTGGATGGTGGGGTCATGTCTGGACTGAAGAGGTTCAACTGAGGTGAGAGTATGTTCATTTTACCTCTGTACTTGACTTGTGAACTGTTGGATGGTGGGGTCATGTCTGGACTGAAGAGGTTCAACTGAGGAGAGAGTATGTTCATTTTACCTTTGTACTTGACTAGTGAACTGTTGGATGGAGGGGTCATGTCTGGACTGAAGAGGTTCAACTGAGGTGAGAGTAGTTCGTCATTACCTTTGTACTTGACTAATGAACTGTTGGATGGAGGGGTCATGTCTGGACTGAAGAGGTTCAACTGAGGTGAGAGTTTGTTCGTCGTTACCTTTGTACTTGACTAGTGAACTGTTGGATGGAGGGGTCATGTCTGGACTGAAGAGGTTCAACTGAGGTGAGAGTATGTTCGTTGTTACCTTTGTACTTGACTAGTGAACTGTTGGATGGAGGGGTCATGTCCGGACTGAAGAGGTTCAACTGAGGAGAGAGTATGTTCATTTTACCTTTGTACTTGACTAGTGAACTGTTGGATGGAGGGGTCATGTCTGGACTGAAGAGGTTCAACTGAGGTGAGAGTATGTTCGTTGTTACCTTTGTACTTGACTAGTGAACTGTTGGATGGAGGGGTCATGTCTGGACTGAAGAGGTTCAACTGAGGTGAGAGTATGTTCGTCGTTACCTTTGTACTGGACTAGTGAACTGTTGGGTGGAGGGGTCATGTCCGGACTGAAGAGGTTCAACTGAGGTGAGAGTATGTTCGTCGTTACCTTTGTACTTGACTAGTGAACTGTTGGATGGAGGGGTCATGTCTGGACTGAAGAGGTTCAACTGAGGAGAGAGTACGTTCATTTTACCTCTGTACTTGACTTGTGAACTGTTGGATGGAGGGGTCATGTCTGGACTGAAGAGGTTCAACTGAGGAGAGAGTACGTTCATTTTACCTCTGTACTTGACTTGTGAACTGTTGGATGGTGGGGTCATGTCTGGACTGAAGAGGTTCAACTGAGGAGAGAGTATGTTCATTTTACCTCTGTACTTGACTTGTGAACTGTTGGATGGTGGGGTCATGTCTGGACTGAAGTGTTCAGAGTGAGAGTCTGTTCATTTTCATTTAGTACTGAGGAGAGAGTATGTTCATTTTACCTTTGTACTCGACTTGTGAACTGTTGGATGGTGGGGTCATGTCTGGACTGAAGAGGTTCAACTGAGGTGAGAGTATGTTCATTTTACCTTTGTACTTGACTAGTGAACTGTTGGATGGAGGGGTCATGTCTGGACTGAGGAGAGAGTACAATCATTTTACCTCTGTACTTGACTTGTGAACTGTTGGATGGTGGGGTCATGTCTGGACTGAAGAGGTTCAACTGAGGAGAGAGTATGTTCATTTTACCTCTGTACTTGACTTGTGAACTGTTGGATGGTGGGGTCATGTGTGGACTGAAGAGGTTCAACTGAGGAGAGAGTATGTTCATTTTACCTTTGTACTCGACTTGTGAACTGTTGGATGGTGGGGTCATGTCTGGACTGAAGAGGTTCAACTGAGGTGAGAGTATGTTCATTTTACCTTGTACTTGACTTGACTAGTGAACTGTTGGATGGAGGGGTCATGTCTGGACTGAGGAGAGAGTACAATCATTTTACCTCTGTACTTGACTTGTGAACTGTTGGATGGTGGGGTCATGTCTGGACTGAAGAGGTTCAACTGAGGAGAGAGTATGTTCATTTTACCTCTGTACTTGACTTGTGAACTGTTGGATGGTGGGGTCATGTGTGGACTGAAGAGGTTCAACTGAGGAGAGAGTATGTTCATTTTACCTTTGTACTCGACTTGTGAACTGTTGGATGGTGGGGTCATGTCTGGACTGAAGAGGTTCAACTGAGGTGAGAGTATGTTCATTTTACCTTTGTACTTGACTTGTGAACTGTTGGATGGTGGGGTCATGTCTGGACTGAAGAGGTTCAACTGAGGAGAGAGTACGTTCATTTTACCTCTGTACTTGACTTGTGAACTGTTGGATGGTGGGGTCATGTCTGGACTGAAGAGGTTCAACTGAGGTGAGAGTATGTTCATTTTACCTTTGTACTTGACTAGTGAACTGTTGGATGGAGGGGTCATGTCTGGACTGAGGAGAGAGTACGTTCATTTTACCTCTGTACTTGACTTGTGAACTGTTGGATGGTGGGGTCATGTCTGGACTGAAGACGTTCAACTGAGGTGAGAGTATGTTCATTTTACCTTTGTACTTGACTAGTGAACTGTTGGATGGAGGGGTCATGTCTGGACTGAGGAGAGAGTACAATCATTTTACCTCTGTACTTGACTTGTGAACTGTTGGATGGTGGGGTCATGTCTGGACTGAAGAGGTTCAACTGAGGAGAGAGTATGTTCATTTTACCTCTGTACTTGACTTGTGAACTGTTGGATGGTGGGGTCATGTCTGGACTGAAGAGGTTCAACTGAGGAGAGAGTATGTTCATTTTACCTTTGTACTCGACTTGTGAACTGTTGGATGGTGGGGTCATGTCTGGACTGAAGAGGTTCAACTGAGGTGAGAGTATGTTCATTTTACCTTTGTACTTGACTTGTGAACTGTTGGATGGTGGGGTCATGTCTGGACTGAAGAGGTTCAACTGAGGAGAGAGTATGTTCATTTTACCTCTGTACTTGACTTGTGAACTGTTGGATGGTGGGGTCATGTCTGGACTGAAGAGGTTCAACTGAGGAGAGAGTATGTTCATTTTACCTCTGTACTTGACTTGTGAACTGTTGGATGGTGGGGTCATGTGTGGACTGAAGAGGTTCAACTGAGGAGAGAGTATGTTCATTTTACCTTTGTACTCGACTTGTGAACTGTTGGATGGTGGGGTCATGTCTGGACTGAAGAGGTTCAACTGAGGTGAGAGTATGTTCATTTTACCTTTGTACTTGACTAGTGAACTGTTGGATGGTGGGGTCATGTCTGGACTGAAGAGGTTCAACTGAGGTGAGAGTATGTTCATTTTACCTCTGTACTTGACTTGTGAACTGTTGGATGGTGGGGTCATGTCTGGACTGAAGAGGTTCAACTGAGGAGAGAGTATGTTCATTTTACCTTTGTACTCGACTTGTGAACTGTTGGATGGTGGGGTCATGTCTGGACTGAAGAGGTTCAACTGAGGAGAGAATATGTTCATTTTACCTCTGTACTTGACTTGTGAACTGTTGGATGGTGGGGTCATGTCTGGACTGAAGAGGTTCAACTGAGGAGAGAATATGTTCATTTTACCTCTGTACTTGACTTGTGAACTGTTGGGTGCTGGCGTCTTAGCTGGACTGAAGAGGTGAGAGCTACGAAATGATCCAACAGGAGTCAATGCAGATCTGCTGCTACAGTAAGATGCAGTAATTGAGCCTCCATTGTAACGCTCATCGTTCTTCCCTGGTGATTCAAAATAAGATTACTATTCTTTTTTTGCACCGTGGACAATAGTGTCAGATTTATTATTGTTTGAATTTTTTTATTTTAAAAAGTACCATATACATTTTACAAGTACATAATAAATTTTTATGAAAGTTATCGAGCTTACACACACACACACACACACACATACATATATATATAACTCTCGTAAAAACTCTCTGGTCTAATCGAGACATACTTTGGTAGAGACGTGTATTCCTACATTTGCTCGGACGAGTTTGTAATCCAGACATTGTAACGCTCATCGTTCGTTTCCCTTGGTTGCATTCAAAATAAGATTACTATTCTTTTTGCACCGAGGACAATAGAGTCAGATTTATTATTGCTTTTTAGAATTTTTTATATTTAAAAGTAACTCATAATACATTTTAACAAGTACATAATACAATTTTTATGGGGGGATTGTACTAAAAAATTGGGGTTTTTGCGTTTTACATATGTAATTAAAATTAAATGTTTAAATTATATCCTTCACCATTAGAATCATCTAAAAAAACTACACAATTTAGATCCTTCAAGTTTTTTTCTGTATCTCCAACGGTTACTGAGATTTAAAAAAATCTAAACACAGTACGTTGTATCTTGGGGCTCCAATGCTAATCTTATAGAGGATAATAAAAAATGAATATTTCTCTTACTAACCCTTGGTTTTGGATGAAACTTTGTATTTAACTTCATGTGGTTGGGATCCATATGTTTATGCTAAAAAAAATCATAGTTTATGTGTTCTTTACAGCAGCAAACCTACATACTCTTTCCCATGTTAATCTTATGGAGAATAGGAAAACTTCTTTATCTATGTCCACATATTGATAACAAAACTTGCTATATGGTAAAAAAAATAGTTTTTGGTAAAAATGCCTACTTTCAGTGTTCTACAAAGTAGCAAACCTGCATACTATTTCTCATGTTAACGTTACAGAGAATAGGCAAATACTCTAATTTATCAACAGGTTTTGATTGATCAATCTTGTCATATACTTGTATTATTATTGCCATATTATTGAGGTGGACATTTGCTAAATATGCAGGTCTGCTACAACGGGGGTATTTTTAACATTTATACCAACTTTCATCAACATCTGTCCATAAATAAAGGAGTTTGCCTCTTCTCTATTATGATTAACATGGGAAAAGAGTATGCAGGTTAGCTGCCATGATAAACACGTAAGCTATGATTTTTAAGCACTTGAAGCATAATATATCGACCACATGAAGGTAAATCCTTGGTTACCTTGTTCCACAAGGAACAAGTAAGCACTAAGTTCCTCGGCGTCACTCTGGACAAGAATCTCACATGGAATGAACAAGTCAATAATGTATGTAAGAAGATGAGTACTGGGGCATATGTGGTGAGAAGCATAAAATGGGCAAGCAATCTAGAAGCTGCCAAGATTGCTTACTATGCGTTAGTTGATTCCCACATGAGATATGGGATTGCGGCATGGGGCGGATCATCAGCTGGAAATCTTATTACTTAAAAAAGGCTATAAGGGCTCTAGCTGACCTGCAACAAGAAGAAAGCTGCAGGCAGACATTTAAAACACTGGACATTCTAACAGTCACTGGCCTATACATCCTCCAAGTAATACTGCATGCGGACAACCTGAAGCTTGAAACAAACAAAGATATCCACACTTATAACACAAGACACGCTGCGAGATACATCCTACCTCTACACCGAACAGCCCTATTTGAGAAAAATCCCTCATACATGGGGCGTAAGCTGAAGAATCTACAACCTACGAGTCTTCAAAGTCTAACAGGAAGAACCCTAAAAAAAACTACAAACATACCTGCAGGATAACCCAGTCTATACCTTGGATGAGTTTAACTTATAAACTTTCTTTGATCTAATTATATATAACAAAGTCGTGTTAGTTACACGCATTATAACTCGAGAACGGCTGGACTGATTTTAATGATCTTTGATTTTTTGGATTCGTCTCTGCTCAGGTCATGCTTTAGGCATATTCAGTTTCCATAATTTCAATTAGTTTCCATTTTACAGCGTAATTTCAAATGTTAACCTTATGGGGACAAAGTTTGTTTACAAATGTTCTACAATACAAACATTTATTTCTTAAGCTACAGCTGTTGTTTTACTTTCCATTAGCAATATGCTTTACTATCCAATGCCATCTGAATCATTCATTAATGTAAACCTATGGAGTAAATGTGTACTGTAAAAACTGAACAGATTTATTCACCACGTTAATAGTTTACGGTTTTTGGGAATTACTGTATTTTCTTTATTTCTTTATTTTCTGTATGATTAAAAGTCACGTGTTTATATGTTTGCCAAATAAAAAATAATAACAATGTTTATATAAATGAGTTTATATAGTTGAGTTTATTATAATAATCAGCTGTTGTATATTTAACGCTTTCACAACGAAGCCGCAATGCTAATTGACTTCAGGACATGGCCAAACTTAAAGTTAACATGTACTTACTGTAAGGCGTTACGAAGATCGCCGGGTCAGCTAGTTATGTAATAAGTTACATTCCAAATTTGTAGACACCATTACTGTTCTTAAGGTTCATGTAAATAAAGATTTTTGAATTTGAAAAAATACCAAGTTTAATCTAATAATATTGATTGATAAGTAAAATATTAATTTTTCTTTATCCTCCATAAGATTAACATTGTGGAGTCCCAAAATACAACAAATTTAAATAACGTTTAACTTTTTGTACGTTTAAATTTTTTAATATCTCGTTTACCCTTTGTTTGAAATTCATTATTGGTGATGGTGGATTGATGTTATTTAGACTTTTATTGCCGACATTTTCCATCACAATTTTATGTAAAAATAAAACTAATAGACCCGTCGCAGGTTTGTTGCGATGGGGGTATTTGCAAATCTTAAAATCTGCTACATTTTTTTACATTAAACTTATATTGGATCCTGGTTTACTGTTTAATATGAACTGGGGACACATGTTCCTTATAATATTCTAAAATATTAATAACTAGCCAAAGTACCCGTTCTTCGCACGGGTAAAAAAGGCTGAGAGGTGTAGGCTCTACAGATACATTTAAGTTATTGATAATTAATTCTTTATTGTTTACAAAATGACAAAACACGTGTCTAAGTATATATCTAAACATGACAAAGTAACATATGTCAAATATTGGGAGAGGATAAGCATTAACGTAATAGAGGCAGGCATCGGGAGAAAATTAAAAATCTACCATTCCACTATTTCGAACTAATAATTCACTAATTTCGATCCAGCAGTTTATGTGTAAAAATTAACTTTATTTCTTTTTCTTCCCGAACTGTCAAAATGTAAAGTAAACGGATGTTGACATTAAAAACTGTAAACATTGAATCCCAGGGTATTTACAGCAACCATGTCTTCTGCTTCTCGAACTGTCAAATTTTAGTGTTCACAGCTGTTGACATTCAAGTAATTTTAAGTTTTCATTTTCTAAAAATGTAAACATTGAAACTTAGGACGTTCACAGGGCGTAGCCCGAGAGGATTTTAAGGAAATGAGTATGCCTATGTGTTGCATGAGTTTAAGATCTGTCTTTGTGTAAAATTTCAAACTGTTTGGTTCAGTATTTTTTGCGTTCACTTGCCACAACAAACCCACAAACACACAAACCCACAAACATACAGAAACCACCTCTTCTTTATAATATTATAGATGACGTAATTATCACAACATTAGTATGATGCTACTGGTCTCACCAGTGGACATGAAGAATACATCGTTGTTGAGCCGATAAGGGTAGGGCCGCCCCCTGAACGTGGCAGGCACTGATGGCGGAGGGGTGTCCAGGTTAGATGAGCAGCTGTTGATGTCTATGTCTGTCAACACTGCAAAAACCACCATGAAACAATTAAAAAAAGGTTCCCTAAGTCCTAGCAAAATAAACGGTATCAGTTGACTGACACATACTTTCTCCCTCAAATAAATTAAAAAATCTGTAATATAACTATCATATTCTTTAAGGTTGATCTAAATAGCATCTAATAATTTTCAGACGATTCTCTAAAAACACTTTTTTCAATTCAGAGGGCACTAAAAAGGATATATCCATCAGAATCTACAATTCTGCTTATACTATCGTACAGTGGGAGAAAGTAATTGAGTAAAATAATTTTATTGTATATTAGGACTGATAGACCTTAGATTGAGAAAAAACACTCTGAGAATTATTTGATAATAACCCATGGCCATCATATGCTGGATAGGGTGCAACCTTTACAGTAGGCCTACTAGTTTTATAAGTGATGGAAAGGTTTAGATAGGTATCCAGACATTTTACTTTATTGATGACAAAGCATTTTTAGTACTTGTGGAATCTATTAATAATATTTATCGTATTTATGTTGTTTTAGTAACTTTTATAAGAATTAATGTAACTTTTAACTTTTATCATGAGTTCAAAAATAATTTTAAATTTAAAAACCACCTTACCAAAATCTTTCAATTTTTGTTATTAAATTTGAGTTGATTAAACTAGACTGAAAGTTAGTTTTATAAATAACTAAAAAAATATTTTTTTGAATTTCTGGTACAACAATAAATTTAAATCCAAACAATCGACAGCTCAAAAAGTAAATAATTTAGTATTTTGAATAATTAGTCTATGACTAAGAGTCCAGGTTAGTAAATTAGATTTACAGCCCACAGTACATTATCTAAGTGTGCCTGATATTAAATCTTGATTACAAAATCAAATAATTCCTTATTTCTCAACAGTTTGACGTGAAACTAGGTCATGAGGTCTAAGGCCCACAATAAAATTAGTTCTTACCTCAGGGCAGTGTGATGGCAAAATGACGTGGGGGGGGAGGGTTATTTCGAAAAAATTAATTCTTAGCTTTTTTTAAGTAGTATTTTAATGATATAAAATATATCAAATTAGAAAATGTGAATAGTTAGTAAAATTTTGTTTATATGACATAAAATATAGTATACTTTTAAAATAGGTTTAGATTCAGTGATCAATCCAATTTATCTTAATTTGACAACTGATTACTTATTTCTGTTAAATTACTTTAATAAGTCACATTTTTAGTAAAACTTAAAAAAATGTGAGTAACATTGCTGAAAACTGAGTTTTTAGAGCTTATTTTAGTATTATTTTATTTTTACTACAGAAAGACAGAGAGAAATAGAAATATGAACTATTTCGGATTTTCTGGAGCATAAAACCTAAAAATAACTAAATATATAATAATTCTAAGCAACGCACATACAAAACTCTAATATTTTTTATATAAATGTTAACTTTGCATGTTAAACCATAACCTAAACCATGTGACTGATCTGTAATTTAGGATATGTTTACATGATTGTAAATAGTACCCAATAGTTTGGCATTCAACTACTAGGTAACTCATATTTTCAGGTAATAACTGTAATTTTACTAAACATTGATATTACATATACTGTCAACCATGGTAAAACCACAGTCCATCAATGATGATGATGTATCTTTTTAAGTTCATCACCCAGTCACCTGGCATGAATTTTAACATACATATGCTTAAAGGAAAATCCTGTAGGACTCTATAAATAACGCTACTTTAATCTAACCAATGATATTAGATGGTACTTGATCGACTAGGCTTGGCACTGATGCCATTCACTGATATTAAATTGTATTGTGAATCAATCAAAGATTGTCTTCAGTCATTGAAATCGGTAAAGCAGTACAGACAACGTGGTGAGTCGGACGCTGACTAGTGCTGCCACCTCTGTACATGTAAATGAACTCCCGCGCTGTAGACGGCCTTACCGAATACAGTAATATTATTGACCGTTAACGCTATCCAAGCATCATTTTCTTTTGAATATGTACAGTAGTAAAATGTGCCAAAAATATAATTACTGTAAAATAATTTACCATAATATATTAAAATGATAAAATAGTGTATTTAATGTTAAATATACAAATTTCATACTAAGGTTACCAGCAAACAAGATTTAACTGGTTACCATACAAATTGAACATTTGGGTGATCAAACTGTGAGGGATAACATATTTATGCTAGGATAATTTTCGAATTAAATACTATTGTATATCATATTTTGAGAACTTCATATAACATGTACGGTAACTATGGAAGATATAAACTGCAGTATATTGTCTGTGCTGCAACGATCACATTCCCTCCCAATAAGATTCGAAAACTAAGTCTTTTTTCGCACAAAACACTGAAATAGCTTCGTTCCTAATTTTCTACATCGAAAGCTCACATTGCTAAACTTCTGGCATTTTAGCTCCATATCCACTGTTCTTTCTCAAGCTTAATTTTTAATAATTTTTAAAAGCGTCATAATCCCTCTCAAGGTCCACAGCTAACCTTCACCATTCCCTGAAGGTTTATTGATTTTTAAAGCTCCGATTTGGCTTTCAAAGTTTGTATAGGCTACCGCATCCTAAGTTTCTTCCCTTTTCGAACCCTGGATCCTCCCAAAAATATTGACAATGAGCTCTAAATTGGCAGCCAAACCGTGTTATCCACTGTAGACCTACTCACAGGAGAGCCGTTGGTGCAGGGGCGTGCCCTGAGCCCTGGGCCACGGGTCGTCACCGTCCTGGCCGTCGCGCGTCTGCCCCTCCAAGTCCGGGACTGAGTCTGACAGCAGGTGGCCTTCTTTGTTCAGCGTCCCTGCAACCACATACAGCCAGTCGTAACACAAGGCCTAACACATCCATTGCAATTTACAATCGTACTTAGACTAAAACCCCAAAGTAAAACTCGAGAGGAAATTACCTCAAAACAGTTGAATCGGAATTGGTGATACATGGACAAATTAAACGATATAGCTGCGTCTCCACCAATTAAATAAGTTCGCCGAACATAAAAACTAACAAACAATACAAATTAAATTCATCAAACACATCCGACGAACATTTTCAACAGCTCAAAGATAGACAAATCAATGATTTTTCTTGAAACTAATATATTCGGCGAGCAGCGAACTTAGTTTCCGCCAATTCTCCAATCATGACGTTCAAAATGTTCAAGAAGGTATTCCCACCAAACCAACAAGGTACAATGTTCGGCGGCTAATCGTTCGTTTGTCTGAGGTACAGCATTAGCATTAGTGATACCATTGGTGTGATGTGACTTCCCACCAAACCAACAAGGTACAATGTTCGGTTGGTGGAGACGCGGCTAGCGGCTAATCGTTCGTTTGTCTGAGGTAGGCCTACAGCATTAGCATTAGTGATACCATTGGTGTGATGTGACTTCCCACCAAACCAACAAGGTACAATGTTCGGTTGGTGGAGACGCGGCTAATCGTTCGTTTGTCTGAGGTACAGCATTAGCATTAGTGTGATACCATTGGTGTGATGTGACTTCCCACCAAACCAACAAGGTACAATGTTCGGTTGGTGGAGACGCGGCTAATCGTTCGTTTGTCTGAGGTACAGCATTAGCATTAGTGATACCATTGGTGTGATGTGACTTCCCACCAAACCAACAAGGTACAATGTTCGGTTGGTGGAGACGCGGCTAATCGTTCGTTTGTCTGAGTTACAGCATTAGCATTAGTGTGATACCATTGGTGTGATGTGACTTCCCACCAAACCAACAAGGTACAATGTTCGGTTGGTGGAGACGTGGCTAATCGTTCGTTTGTCTGAGTTACAGCATTAGCATTAGTGTGATACCATTGGTGTGATGTGACTTCCCACCAAACCAACAAGGTACAATGTTCGGTTGGTGGAGACGCGGCTAATCGTTCGTTTGTCTGAGGTACAGCATTAGCATTAGTGATACCATTGGTGTGATGTGACTTCCCACCAAACCAACAAGGTACAATGTTCGGTTGGTGGAGACGCGGCTAGCGGCTAATCGTTCGTTTGTCTGAGGTAGGCCTACAGCATTAGCATTAGTGAGACCATTGGTGTGATGTGACTTTTCGACTGATAATGTCAATTCGAGTCTGTATATAGTATAAGTTGTGTTAAGCTTCGTTCATTAATTACCACGACTCATGAGAGCAAAGGTGAGACGCATACACGCCCTCCTTTTATGAGTCAATGAGCAGAAATATTAGGCAGTGCCGGTATCATACACACTGTGCGCTGCAGCGGTACACTTTATCAATTTTAGTATTTTCTCATAATAATTTGAATTAAAATCTGTTATTTCTAACGTAAACCCAGATTACTGATGTTAGCAACGAACCATTAGGCCTACACATCTAATTGTTATGCATAGTTTAGAGATCGTGGCATGTTTGGTGTCAAGTTAGACAATCTTAGTTTCAACTTCGGATTTCCAGGTTTGATACCGTAAAATAATTTAACAGCACGATTAATTAATTAGTAATTCAAGCTGACTATATATTAATTATCAAGTACTGTTATAAGGCCATGCAACAAAATCCATATTCCAATACTAATAATTATTACCTAAATATACACCACACCCACCGACCGAATTAAATAATTCAATTATTTAATAGTCGATTACTAGTTTCACAGTAATTGATATCCGAAACGTCCAAATACACGAAAAAATCCATAGTGATTGTTGCAGTTACTTGATCAATTATTTACAATCGAATGCTGTCCTCGAATTAAAAGTATTATCAACAATGATCTTCTTCGGCCTAGGACTCATCATCATAGTAATAGGTTTTATTCCTAGGAAGAAAAAGAAAAACTTTTCCCTCTTCTACACATGTATATAAAACAGTTGTTTTTGAAGGAGTATGACAAAAAGCAATTTTGAGCGAGCAAACTAGTAATTTCAGGAACAATAGCAATGAAGTGTTAATCACCTGTGGGTTGTCAATTGTCAACCCACTACAGACAGCTGACGACAAGGTCTGAGTGGCTCATCAGCTGACTGGTACAGCCTACACGTTCACACATGCGAACACTAACAACAGTCAGAATTCTCTGATTTTATCAACTTTCTATTTTTAGATCAATGAGTTATAACATACAATACAAACAATATAACTATCGGTACCATAGAGTATATATGCGAGTCCTTGAGCTATAATGCTGTAAATCTGAATTTACAGTTATTGGTGTTTTCCGTACGAGCACCTTATGATATCCTGCAACCGGGTAAAGATTCCAGTTACTGGTTTATTAGAGTAAACTAGTAAACGGCAACTTGTACACGTTTCATTGATTACTAATGACGAACGTAAATGTAGTCCCGGAAAGTCTTACAAAGTCTCACATCCTCCACTGCATCTCTCGGATCATGTCAGCCAAGAGTTGGAGACATTGAAGCAAGTGACGTAAGGGCCTTCACCTTTGTTTAGGAGTAGAGAGGCCTTTGATCCTGCAACTTATCTTATTGGGCCTTGTGTCAAACCACATCCAAAGTGCAATTAAAGCTGGAACCTTTGAGCGGGCCTCGTCACTCTCGTAGCCCGCCCGTCGTGCGCGTCTGCCGATCAATACTGCACCGCGATGTTTTGTCACACTATATCCCCCACCTAGTACACATTTATTTGTTCTCTCAAAATCTGTAAATTGAAAAAAACAGTATTCTCCACATCAAATAAAGTAATATATTGCGTAACTAGTCTGCCGGGAAAAGGTGTTTACCGGATAATGCGGATTACCACACGAGTCCAGTAAAGAGATTTCGAACCTGTGACGTCATTTTTTTAAGCCAACTACTCTAACCTAACAGAACACACGAACAAAAATTGTCAAAGTCCTATGTATGTTCTTATTGCATCCTGTCATAAAAAGTTACAGTTTGTATTTACTCAATCAACAAAACACCGTCATTACAAATTGTTTTTAATTAACAATCCGGCAAAATATTGCCGGACTGTTTCAGTAAACAACTGTTTTCAAACTAAATACACTCTTGGGAATTTCATTAAATGAGAGTATTATGGTGTAAAATATATTTTGTAAGAATATTAGTTATTTATAGTATACTTATACGTATTGAACATTACATTGCGGTTAGCGCTAGTTGTGGCTCCAAAACACTCCAAGTGACCCAAGCCCGACGGCCCGAGGATAAATGGATTACTATATAAGTATTGCGCATTCATCCATATGATTTTGAAAACAATAATGTTTTAGGATATTTCACATCCTTAAAATTAGTTCCTAGATAAATTAAGTTGTCAAATAAAATTTTTATTTCAAAATTATTTGACAAATTTTCAACTCTAGAGAAAAAGATCTGTAAAGATCTGGTCGAATGCAAATACACAATAACTATAGTTGTAAAAGAAATCTGGAAGGGGAAAGATCGGATATGAAAGTTGCGGCGCAATCTTGCTGGAAGGGACTGCTGAACTACGTCGAATCTCTCACTCTGCCGGGGGAACAAAACAATGACTGAAACAATAGGCTAAGACTTGTACCATATTTATTTAAATTTGTATTAACATGTTCCTTCTAAATGCCTTGTTACCATGTGTGAAAAGAAAAGTTAAATACCACTAATATCTAACTGAACTGAATTATGACTTAGTTCTCAACTTGTGTATTGTAGAAACGCCTGTCAAACATGAGCAAACTTTGCAAAAATAGTCTAGTATTTTTTTCTTACACAATTCAATGTTATGCTACAAAAAGTATTGAATATGCCTAAATATATGAAATTCTTACAGCTCCCATGGAGTAATCAAATGTTGCCTAATGTACTGAAACATAATACTGTAATAAGCCACGTTTGTACTATGTCTTAATCTTCAGCGGCAGTATACGAGATCAATAGGAACAAAGTTTATTTTACTGCATTTCTAGAAACCCGGTTGTCATAAGTTATTTGAGCTTTGGTTTAAAGTTGTAGTGGTTATAAAGTGGCTTCAAAATTAAATTTGTTATGTTTTTTATATAAAAAAACAGGATAATGACTTATTAATAATTACTAAGTGTGAGTAATTACCTGGTAGTTGTATTTTTGCCCCTCTCTAGATTATTACTTTAATCATTATTAACTTTTATTACTATTAGTTTAATCAACTACCTAGTTTATCTTTTGGCGAATTTCCCACAGGGAAGAAGCTATTACCGTAGGTCTCATGGCAAGACTTAAGCCTGGCACCATGTTATTTTTCGTCTTTAGGTGCCAAGTTGACTATTGTTTTTGGAATCTGTATAAATATATATTTACAAAATAAATAATGCCTGAGTACCCATTTTTCATTTTATATTCTGATTCTTTTATATTTCGGAATATCATGGTCCGTAAAAATGGTCCGATCGAGACCAAATTTGGTAGAGACGTGTAATCACTTTTGCTCGGTCAAGTTCGTAAACCAGACATATCGGTCAATCAGAACAGGAAGTTTGGGGGGGGGTTTAGTACTAAAAAATTGGGGTTTGCGTTTTCTTATTAATTTAAACATTTTTAAATGTCATCTTTCACCATTAGAATCAGCTTAAAAACTACACTATTTAGTTCTTTAAAGTCTTTGTCTACATCCAACAGTTACCGAGTTATTAAAAAATCTACACACAGTACGTTGTATTATGGGGCTCCAATGTTAACCTTATGGAGGATAAAGAAAACATATTATTTCACTTATCAATCAATATTTTTGGATTAAACTTGGTATTTACCTACATGTGGTCGAGATATTATGCTTCAAATGCTTAAAAATCATTGCTTATGTGTTTACGTGGAAGCTAACCTACATACTCTTCTCTCATCTTAATCACATGGAAGAGAATAGGGAAATAACTCTCATATTTATCGACAGATATTGATAAAACTTGTCATATATTCATAATGGCGTTGGTTATTAATTATTAAATTAACAATTAGTTGGACTTTTCCAACGCGTCTTGTGTTTAAAATCTACACAACGTTTCGAGAGTTGGATAAACTACTCCCGTTTTCAAGTGCCTAACAATATTTACATCTGTACAAACTAAAGGTTATTTCTACATATAAAAAACCGGTCAAAAAACACAACAAAAAATATAACTATAGAAAAAAAATTTTTTCATTATAATTATTGTTATTATATTATAGATTTGGAAATTCGCTGAGTTTGGTCTGCTACGACGGGGTATTTCTTCAGTATAGTGTTTCCTAGAATTTGTTTTATAAACACACTAGCTGACCCGGCGAACTTTGTACCGATAATAATAAACATTTGATTTTTAATCATAAAAAATAATCACTAAAATTCCCTTTAAGAAATATTATATGTATACAGTAATTAGATACTATTGAGTATTTACTATTTTATGCTTTATTCTTTGGCTTGCTCAATGATTCAAATACAAACAGCTGCTGTTTATATCTTAAAAGGTAAGACACATATGTTGGAATCCAAAACAAAATTATTTCTCCATAAGATTAACATGGGAAATTTGAAGGCATATAAAGTAGAGATTTAAGGGAAAATCGTCACAAAAACTATTAGACTTTTCTATTTTAGGCCTAAAGAACCGGTATACAAAATGTCAGCCTCCTAGGTAATCGGGAAGTGGGAGAATTAGTGTTGAGTGAGTGAGTGAGGGCTTTGAATATTATATATACAGATGATCGAATACGTTAAAGGCCGAAAACATATTTTTAAAATATTAAACCGGCTGAATTCATTCTCATTTGAGTCACTATACATTTCTTAGAATCCTCAATACAATAATTAAATTTAGTAGTGGTGTACTTTAGCTTGAGTCTTTTGTGTATGGGTACTTGTTAAGAATTAAATAAATTTTAAGTCGGATTCTGATGCAGAATTTGAAGAGAGGTTTTGCTGGACACAAAAGCCAAGGATTGTTCTTCCGCTTCCTAGCCGGGTTCTGGTCAGCGGTCAGCGCCGTCAAGCGAGGGCGAGGCCCTCCGTGACCATGACCGTCGCGGAGCGTGGCCGGGAGACCTGCGAACCTCCGGGAGAGCGGAAACTCGATGCCAACGGTAAAACAGCAACAAGACTACAAGATCGCGTCACAATAATCCTACACTCATTTCTCATTAATACTTGGCTTAAAATCCCTACCTCAGTAGGTCGCCATTTTAAACGGTAATCTAATCTAATCTATATCCGCAGGAGGATAAATAATTTTAAAACAGCCGGACAATTGGGTGGTAGAAATTTAGACCCTCGAAATGAAACGTTGAGCAGGAAACGATGTGCTACAGTCTCAACTGTTTTCCGTACTAAAGGTACACATGTTGTACGCTTACCCCGCTAACCTTCAACACGTCTAAAACAATGGTCACAGATAACTGGTAATTTGTAACATAAAGTAAAAGTTGTAAATGAAAATTACATTGCCGACTCTTGGCTTGCAGACGATACACAGGTAAACCAAAGTAGGTAAATAGTGATAGATCGTAGGCATATACCTCAGTGGTATGAGAGCTATAACAGATGTGCTGACCTAGTTCCGACATACCAATTATCCTCAGTTGTAATACGGATATAGCTCCAGCAGATCGCGATACACCAGGAAAAAGGTTTTAAATCAAAATAATCTTAATAATTTAGCTTGGCTATGTTGTGTGCTTTCTAATCATAAATACTATGGTTAGTAAGTGCAAGTAAGTGGTGTATAGTGCGTTTACTTCAGTGCAGTTGAATTTTTAAACTTGTTATTCTCTTTTTAACCTGTTATTCTATTTATTTATCGAACCAATTATAACCTTCTACCACTTATACGACATATGGAGAAAGTATTGTTTTCGTCAAAATTTTCGAATCTCAGTTGAGAGAGTACATATCCGTTGTGGAGTCCACTGAATCCAGAAAAATGGGTTTCGACGTGATGTCCGTCTAATCGTGTATGTGCAGAATCACAGCCTACCACGCTGGTCCGATTTAAATGAAATTTGATATGTACATATACATTCACCGTACCTCTAGGCGTTTTTCATTCTTTTGAATTGTTGATTTAAGTGTAGTTCATTTCTAAAACCCCTAAAACGTAAAAATTCAAATTTCTCAAAAATGGCTTTAAATGATTTTGATTAGTAGTTTATAGTGCATAGAGTATTTAATCATATGACACCACCCGCAGGTCTGTACAAATTACGGTCCAAAAGTTAAGGGCTCTTAAAGGTAAATATATCATTTTTTAGGGTTTCCGCGAAAATAATAAAGGTAAAGTATTATTTAACTGCAACAATAAAACCAGCTTAAACAACCAAACAAATTAGTATTTGAATTATTAGTCTACGACTAACTGTTCCAGAGAAAAGCCAAATATACTATACTGGAAGACGCAGTGTGTTGTCTGAGAGCGACCAATATTCTTATGGAAAATATAAAAAAATCAATCTCTTCCTCGATTTTTTTGGAGAAGGTATTTGTTATTCAACAGATACCGTTTATTGAAACTGTTTATAAATTTAATGGTACTATAAACAAATATATTTAATTATATTTACTGCGGTTGATTGAGCTATTGACTCTTGAGAGTCAAAAATGATTAGGCCAGTAAAATCTCTGATAGGAGAAAAACCCATATCAAAAAAGTACGTAGTATAATTGGGTAACAAAATATGTTTGTAATAAACGGATGTAAGAATAATGGAATGTCAGTGGTATGTGTAAATTGTACCACGTTTAAGAGAAAGTATGAAAAATGATAAGTGAAATGGCGGATAAAATCATGCCAGGGGGCAACCGACTGTGTCGCGGAGAACAAAATAGCGCAACCAGGGAATCGCGGTGGGAATGTAAACGCGCGGCGCAGCGTGACGGGTAACGGAGAGGGTCATTTGTATCTATAGTATACCGTAAAACACCAAGAATGGCCACGATGGCGACGGCGACGTGACAGGGTGAGGCATATCTCGTAGTTGGCGATATTATTGGCGAGAGAGGCTACTGTGTTGCATGCGACGGCAACGTGACGGGGTGAGGCATATCTCGTAGTTGGCGATATTATTGGCGAGAGAGGCTACTCTGTTGCATGCGACGGCGACGTGACGGGGTGAGGCATATCTCGTAGTTGGCGATATTATTGGCGAGAGAGGCTACTCTGTTGCATGCGACGGCAACGTGACGGGGTGAGGCATATCTCGTAGTTGGCGATATTATTGGCAAGAGAGGCTACTCTGTTGCATGCGACGGCGACGTGACGGGGTGAGGCATATCTCGTAGTTGGCGATATTATTGGCGAGAGAGGCTACTCTGTTGCATGCGACGGCGACGTGACGGGGTGAGGCATACTCTGTTGCATGCGACGGCGACGTGACGGGGTGAGGCATATCTCGTAGTTGGCGATATTATTGGTGAGAGAGGCTACTCTGTTGCATGCGACGGCGACGTAACGGAGTTAGGCATATCTCGTAGTTGGTGATATTATTGGCGAGAGAGGCTACTGTGTTGCATGTGACGGCGACGTGACGGGGTGAGGCATATCTCGTTGTTGGCGATATTATTGGCGAGAGAGGCTACTCTGTTGTCCGCGACGGCGACGTGACGGGGTGAGGCATATCTCGTTGTTGGCGATATTATTGGCGAGAGAGGCTACTCTGTTGTCCGCGACGGCGATGTGACGGGGTGAGGCATATCTCGTTGTTGGCGATATTATTGGCAAGAGTCCTTTTGTTCGCGGATGATTTAAAGATATTTAAGCATCAGCGAAAAGTTCGATGTAGCTGATTTACAGTCTGACCTGAACAGTATTTTCTGTTGGAGTGAAGTAAATAAGATGCATTTTAATATCTGGAAATGTCAGCTGATTACGTTTTGATCACAGACTTTCATAAATAACGATTATATTCTAAATTAGCACTAAGCCCGTCCTTTGTACGGTTTGTAGGATTTAGTTAAAAGAAGAAAGATTATCATACCAAAATGTAAACCTGAAATCCTAAACAAATCATTACAAAGAAAATAAATCTATATCCAGGTTTATTATTTAGCATTACTTTAAATTAAATAGATTAGAACATTTATACTATTATTATAATTAGTTATACGTTAAAATAACATTTTTATTTATGGGATTAAAATCAATGGCCAATATAAACTAACTAATATTGATTTGACAGCTGTTTGTTTTGATTTCTATTAAGTCTTTAAACTACAAAGACAGCTAATTATTACCAGTAAGTTATTCATTGGAAACTGAATCAAAATGCAAGTAATATCGCGTAAAAGTGGGGTTTTAAATGCTCGTTATTTACTTTTCAAGGGGTGGCGGACGATTTCAAGCATTTACAAACCTTCTCTGGAAGTAGAGAATACATGATATAAGTTTCACTGTAATCAGTTCTCCAGTTTTTTCGGAGAAGACGGCGTAAAATGCCTCCTGGAGCGTCACTACCAAACAGACAAAAATTGAGAGCAAAGCTCGGTCACCAGGTACTATTTATTATGTTAACTACTTTTATCTAGTTATTTATATTTTGTTGTTTACGATTTGCCATTTATTTATTACTAGCTGACCCGGCAAACTTCGTAACGCCTAACAGTAAATACATATTAACTTTAAGATTGGCCATGTCTTGAAGTCAATTAGCATTGCAGCTTCGTTGTGAAAGCTTTAAATATACAAAAGCTGATTATTATAATAAACTTAATATGTATAAACATTGTAATTATTTGTTATTTGGCAAACATACAAACACGTGACTTTTAATCATGCAGAAAAAAGGAATATAAATACAGTACATAATTCCCAAAAACCGTAAACTATTAACGTGGGGAATAAAGCTGTTCATTTTGTACCGTACACTTTTACTTAATAGTTTTACATTAATGAATGATGCAGATGGCATTGGATAGTAAAGCTATAAGCTAAAGTTATAAACTGTATTAAAGCAAGTAAAATAAAATAAATAAATGAACAAAGAGAAGCTACCCTGTTTTGTAGCAAGGTTTCTCTTTAAGATTAAACTTACTATCTCAATAGACACAATCAACGGCGGCTCGAGTGTAAAAGTAATGGAAGGACTCATCTATTATGAATATGTCATAAAACAATCGTCAGAAGTCATAATAATTGATGCAATTATTGTACATCGCCATTACGCCATTGCCTTACTCTAAGTACGTCTAGCCATGGTAGCCAAATTCTGTGTTGTGATTGGCTGGTTAGTCTCATAAGAAATACACTGTGTTTTAGACTCAGAATTGCTGCGTACATACAAACTATCTCGAATACGTAACTAAATAAATTACGAAAACATTGGTTTATTTTCATCGTAACTATTGCCCATCATAAAATCATTTTTTGGCAATTTAAAATTGTATTAAGGTGGAACTTAATTAACTTTTATTCTAACCAAGTTTTATTCTATATATTTCTTAATTTATCTATTTTTCATTCGGGAATGGGAGGTCTCCGTCCTAAAGTTCTTGTGGGCTAGCCGCACTGGAGACTATTTTTACAAAATAATTACTGTATTTTAGAAATTAAAAATATAATATTGGAAAAATATAAATATATAATACTATTAGATTAAAAAACTACTATTAGATTATTTATTAGATTTAAAACCTTAATTAATCACATTACGAGCGAAACCTCTATGAAAATATGATTATTTATATTATTATATGAATACTATATCCCTCCTAAAGTGTTATTGCCCCATGTACTACTGTTAATGTAATAATATCAGAAAAATTGCAATTTTAAAATAATTTCAATAAACGGTACCAGTGAACTGACAAATCTTTTTAAGTATTAAAAAAAGATAATCTGTAATAAAACTATCATGTTCTACAAAGTTAATCTAATATCATTTAATAATTTGTTTCAAAAATAATCATCCAATTTCTAAAAATAAAAACACGAAAGACAAAGTTAAATTAATTGTTCAAATTGTATGGGGGGGACAACCCCCCAGTAACACCAAGCTTGAGCTGGTTTTGTTCGGTGATTGACCTTACACTTTATACCAAGTTTCATGGAAAACGGTTGGAAAGTAAGAAGAAATTGATTTTTTTTATATCTCCATAAGAATAACATTGGGCGCTTTCAGACAAACTGCGTTTATCGTGGACAGTAAATTTAACTTTTCTCTAACCGTTATTAGACAAATAATTCAAATCACTAATTTTGTTTATTTTAAGCTGGTTAATTGCCAGTCAAGTTATACTTTACTTTTATTGTTTTCGCTGAAAATTTAAAAAAACGATTTTTTACATTTAAAAGCCCATAACTTTTGAACCGTCATTTTTACAGATATGCGGGAGGATCAAATTATTTAATACTCTGTACACTATAAACTGTCAAATTTTAATAAAAATCGTTAGAGTCGTTTTAGAAATTTATTCACGTTTTTTAATTATAACTACCCTTAAAAATCAAAAATTCAAAAAAAGAAAAAAACGCACACGCACACACACACACACACACACACACACACACACACACGGACACACGGACGGACAGACATCACGTCAAAACCCACTTTTTTGGATTCAGGGGACCCCAAAACGGATATATCCACCCTCAACTCAAATTCGAAAATTTTGACGAAAACAATACTTTCTCCATATACTACGTATAAGGGGAGAAAGTAATTGCTATATCGTAAAAAATTTAGTTAAAAAATTATTTGAGTAAATGCAATCATTTAAACATTTATATCCTAGTCTTTGCAAAACAAATTCCTGAAACATAAAGCAAACCAAATTATTAACATTCTAATTATACCCCACACAATTTGTCGTGACTAATCCAGAGAAACATAATCTGCTTCAGGTCGGTTAACTTTCAATTTGAAAGAGATTGCCTCTAGCTCTCGGGTTGACTTAAATACTAATGGGCTGAAAATTGGTACCGGGCATCACTCGCCGCCGCTGCAACTCGCTTGAGCCAACGCAGATGCTGACACTTATTTACAGGAAATTGTACCCCAAACTGGGGTTTTGGGGCTCTTAAAAAAAATAAATTTTTAATAGCACCATTGGAATCAGCTCAGAAGCAACAGTTATTTCCCATTTTAAATCTTCGCTCAATGTCAAGCGGTTATTGAGGTAAACAAACTACAACGTTGTAGTTGTCAGTGTTTCACGAGGAAATGTTAAAAGTAATTGTTTACATATAACTATATATATTGTAATACAATTCGTTTATTATTAACAATTTGTACACCACTTTATATTGTCAGAGATATAGAAATTGGTAAACACGATGTTAAACTTACGGGGAAAAGGCAAATTGATGTTTCGTTTATTACTTGAAATATTGTCTCATTCAACTTTGTGATTCTATATGGTTTCTTGTAGTCAAGATCTAATAATGCTTGTTGATATATCTAAATTTTACTGTTCCTGTGGCAGCGAGCCTACATAGCCATTCCCTATGTTATCCTTATGGATATTAAGCAGATTAGCACAACTCCCCGATTATTTATCATGTTCTGATTAAAACCGTTATTAATACAACCTGGTACACATATTAAATTGTCTAAAACAACTCAAAATTATTCATGTGTACACAGATAAAAGTAGATATTTATATCTTTATAACGGGTGTACCAGTTACGGTGTCTCAAATAGGTTGGGGACAAACCAATTGAGATAGAATGTTGAATTAAAAAAATTTTACTAAATTGACTAAACAAACTACGTACAAATGTTTTTCATTAATGTCCTATTAAAAGGTTCCAGGAGCTGAGGATATGTAAAAATAACAATAAGTAGGAAATTTGCTTCCTACACGCCAGAGTGCTGCGTGAGATCTAGTTAGTTTAATTAACATATGTTGTCTTTGCTGCAATATGAACCATTTCATTTAAAACACCAGGAGCTTAGTAATTTTAATCTTAACTTGCAATCTCTTAGTATTTCATCATGGGTTATCTCCGAGTGAAAAGACTAAGTCGTTCGCAACAGCACGCATCAACGGTTAAAGGACAATTTCAGTAGACTATTATTAATAAAAACCAAGAACAAAATTGAAGAAAATACATACCCCTAAGGAACCCCTCACCTTAAATTTAATGATAAATTACATAACTATTTTTCCATGGCCTGTTATTGATTTCTTAACACATATTTATCAATTGAATAACTTAACTTT
The DNA here is from genome assembly GCA_023375725.1 of Nephotettix cincticeps. NCBI lineage: Eukaryota > Metazoa > Arthropoda > Insecta > Hemiptera > Cicadellidae > Nephotettix > Nephotettix cincticeps. The sequence continues at coordinate 43,361,695 of CM041786.1, read as the reverse complement.
TTAACTTAACTTGTTTTTCTTACATTTATTGTTGAATTTACCATAAAATACACTTACAGTTTATGAAAGGTTCGAGTTATAATTAATTAACGTAATCACCCCGCACAATCACAGTATATTATGACAATTCAATGTTGTAAATTGGAGATATCAAAACACATATGGGTCTTACAAGAAAGCAGCACTTGGTGAATGGTGAATTATCATGAATACTGATGATTCAGAAATCCCTTTTATGACGTAAACATGAATAATGGATCGAAAAAGTCCTCGTTTGGTATTGAAAACACTTAAATATTTTCATAATTACTTCAAACGGCTGGTCTTTAATGGTTTATGGGGCTAGAAATCAAAAGACGTAGCGGTCCCCATTCGATTGAAAAACGGTGGCTTTGAAAAATCACAAGAGATGATGACAAAGTGACTCTTTTTACGGGGCTCGGGCAGGGGTGGTTTAATGGTCTCTAGCCTAATACATCGGACTTGGTGGGGGGGGAGTGGTGAGTCAATAGAAACTGAACTTACGAATCTAGCTAACTCGTATGATCTCGTCTAATGAGTTACCTTAGAAGAGAATTGCAGTAAAATGAGTTTCGTGGGCGGAGCTCTCACCCATTGTTGCCAACGAAGATCATGCACAATTAATGCGTTTCAAATGTCACTACATGCAGCATAATTCAATTGAAATATATGAACCAAAATAATGTTTTCCTCGGTAAATACTATTAATTCTTCTACATATTTCCCTTAGAACGAAAAGATTCAAGAACGTCAACTGTTTAGATAGAGTATGGTTAAAAAAATGTGAATGAAGCTAAACTAAAAACAATATTGCGTGTGTCAAATATACTGAAATTTAAATAGCCTAGTTGTTGAAAGATATTTTTGTGACAGCCATTCGGTGCTCCAAATGTAATTAAAACCATTTGATAACAATACTCCATCAAAGCAGAGCTTAAAGTTTCTGCATAAAAGCACAAAGTACAAGTGTAACACCAATTTTATTGGTAAAATAAATTAGGCAAATTGTGTTATTAACGAAAAATACAGCTAAGTAATTATATTAGAGATTATTATTATTATAAAATTAGGTAGCAAAATGTTACTTATTAAGATCTTATGATAAACCGCATTCCCGTAAACAATAATATAGCTGAGGTAGAGATTTCAATCTCACCTCTGTTGATGAGCCATGTAAGGGAGGGGGCTGACTCGTCATCTCCGTGCCAGAGAGGGTTGTGCAGCTTCCTCAGAGCCCGTCGTCGCTCCTTGCTGGTCATCATACACTCCTGCCACAACCACAACACCATATTACTATCTATATATGGTCAATATTGTAGTTAAGACCTCTGTTGATGAGCCATGTAAGGGAGGGGGCTGACTCGTCATCTCCGTGCCAGAGAGGGCTGTGCAGCTTCCTCAGTGCCCGTCATCGCTCCTTGCTGGTCATCATACACTCCTGCCACAACCACAACACCATATTACTATCTATATATGGTCAATATTGTAGTTAAGACCTCTGTTGATGAGCCATGTAAGGGAGGGGGCTGACTCGTCATCTCCGTGCCAGAGAGGGTTGTGCAGCTTCCTCAGTGCCCGTCATCGCTCCTTGCTGGTCATCATACACTCCTGCCACAACCACAACACCATATTACTGTCTACATCTGGTCAATATTGTAGTCATGAGCTCTGTTGATGAGCCATGTAAGGGAGGGGGCTGACTCGTCATCTCCGTGCCAGAGAGGGTTGTGCAGCTTCCTCAGTGCCCGTCATCGCTCCTTGCTGGTCATCATACACTCCTGCCACAACCACAACACCATATTACTATCTATATATGGTCAATATTGTAGTCATGAGCTCTGTTGATGAGCCATGTAAGGGAGGGGGCTGACTCGTCATCTCCGTGCCAGAGAGGGTTGTGCAGCTTCCTCAGAGCCCGTCGTCGCTCCTTGCTGGTCATCATACACTCCTGCCACAACCACAACACCATATTACTGTCTACATCTGGTCAATATTGTAGTCATGAGCTCTGTTGATGAGCCATGTAAGGGAGGGGGCTGACTCGTCATCTCCGTGCCAGAGAGGGTTGTGCAGCTTCCTCAGTGCCCGTCATCGCTCCTTGCTGGTCATCATACACTCCTGCCACAACCACAACACCATATTACTGTCTACATCTGGTCAATATTGTAGTCATGAGCTCTGTTGATGAGCCATGTAAGGGAGGGGGCTGACTCGTCATCTCCGTGCCAGAGAGGGTTGTGCAGCTTCCTCAGTGCCCGTCATCGCTCCTTGCTGGTCATCATACACTCCTGCCACAACCACAACACCATATTACTGTCTACATCTGGTCAATATTGTAGTCATGAGCTCTGTTGATGAGCCATGTAAGGGAGGGGGCTGACTCGTCATCTCCGTGCCAGAGAGGGTTGTGCAGCTTCCTCAGTGCCCGTCGTCGCTCCTTGCTGGTCATCATACACTCCTGCCACAACCACAACACCATATTACTGTCTACATCTGGTCAATATTGTAGTCATGAGCTCTGTTGATGAGCCATGTAAGGGAGGGGGCTGACTCGTCATCTCCGTGCCAGAGAGGGTTGTGCAGCTTCCTCAGTGCCCGTCATCGCTCCTTGCTGGTTACCACTTGTGCCACAACTACAATACCAAATTACTGTCGTTTATAATTTGCGTTTGCTACGGGAGGATCTAGAAACTAAGGTATAACAAGGATAACCGTAATTTTAATGTTATTTTTTCTGTTTGCCAAATGCACAGCGGTTGTTAAAGATCAATAGTTAGTTGACATGTGCTGTTGAAATTGCTTCGACAGAAGTCGCAGTTGCGTAGTGGATAGAGGGCGGATATCTCGCGGCCGATCCGGTTTCGCTTCCTCACCAATCGTAGAATCTTTTATATTAGTTTTGGTTTGCTGATATGCAATATAATGAGTTACTGCCTAGGGTGCGAGTTTTCTGAGTTAGTCTATCGCATAACTCTAATAATTAATCGTAATACTAGTAAAATATGTATTTCCATTTTAAACAACACAATAGGAACAATGAAAGTGTAGAAAAAACAATGAAATCCAGGAAATAAAACTTTAATGTCATACTATCCAAGAATAATGTACAATCAAAGAACTTTCTAAGAAAGTGGAAACTCTAACAGACCAATTATTCAATAAAACATGAAGGAAGACCCTTACACGAAAGGTCAATTATTTATTAATAGACGAGGAAGCCCATATCGTTGCGTGAGTCGACCAGCAGCAGTGGGAATGCCGAATCCACTTTTACAAATAGGAGATAATCTAATAATAAAATAAAACATATCGATAAATCCATCACAAAAATAATCGATTATTGACTTTTGTATGTAAAATTTTATATCATGGCTACACATTAGTAAAAGAAAAAAGCAAAAGAGAAATTTAATTTACACTAATTAATTGGTTTGTTACAGTGGCTACAAGCAATAGAATCAATACGTTTCCTATGAAAACACAAAGAATTTTGGAAATACTTTTCTCTGCTTTTATTTCGCAAAGTTATTTTACGCTTTACTTTTTACAAATTGTTTAGTAATTTTATAATTTTTTATTTATACATAAAAAATATGTATGCAAAACCTTTATTCGCATATTGATCACCACCATCTTCAATCGACAACTGTCAAACGATTATAAATAGATGTTTTGATTTGTATTGTTTACAATTGATTCTACATAAGCGTAATGTTAATTTTTTTAGATGTCAAACTTAATATTACAAGAAACCCGGAATTTTCCTGGACATTAGACCTACCTAGAACTTATTTTCTACTCGGAAATTAGTTATTTCCAAAATGTTAAGAAATTCGTCAGATCCGTTTTAGAGATCCGTGTGCAATTTATATATATAAACCTTGCTCGTATTATAGTATTGGATATTGATAGTACTGCCAAATCTGTCAAATCATATCCTTCCTGATGAACGTTTGAGACGTTAGGCTGATGGCTTAGCAGTTTTGTTCATGGTAGTAAAACATGGGGCAAATGTTCAAAATTGCAATTCTTTTAGTTAAGTTTATTTTATGCTTATATCCTGAACAATATTTCTTGTAAATATTTTATAACGAAAGATAAATTACTTATTAGCGAATCTCCTATTGAAAAGTGAGCTATTCACATGACCCGCACGGTGACAGTTAAGCCCGGGACCATGATAGAAGTTCCTAACTCCACCCGCTAAACACGAATATGATAGTTTTATTTAAGATAGTCGTTTTTTAATTCACTAAAGGGAGAAAGTATGTGTCAGTCAACTGATACTTACTGATACTTGTGAAATTGTTAGGGATAAACTATTTGAATAATAGAACCATAACCATAATTCATATTGATTTCACTGGTCACTATTGCAATGGTTAAAGCGGCGATTATGCCGCTAACAGTCTACGTAGAGTCTGCTGCCTACATCTGCAAGTAAAATAAATACTTATCCTAGTTTAGATAATTAGTTATTCTGCCTGAATTCTCAATTCGACAATGGTGTGTTCTCAGGGGCTAAATGCTTATGTTTTTATTCAAGGTGTTAACTTGTACTGTTATCTTAACAGTATAAGTTAACACCAAAGTATAGTTGACACGCTAAATGTATGATCTGTGAATTGATTTATGTTGCTTTAATCATAAATCATATTCACTAAATATGTCTGAACAAAAATAATTTGTGTCACTCAACCGACTCAATCAATTATTGATTGTATTCATGAATTTCCTTCACTCAAATTTCAAAAAGGATAACATTGTCATAGTTTTACTTTGAACCCTATTTTCTTATATAGCTTGTTATGACCAAGAGGATGCATGTGCTGTATTGCTATAAAAACTCATTAAAATTAGTTTATAAATATATTAAAGGAGTCTATTCTAGTATCACAACCAAACATATATTTAGAGTATCTACTAAACGTTAAGAAATGAAATGAAAACTGATGTTTCGAATTAATTACTTGTACAAAATGCATAGTCTAGAAACGCGCAACTCCCTCCCCTCTCCCCCTCCCGTCTAGACATTCAAGCACAGTGGCTACTCTGCGAGGCGGTTATTAACACTGCTAAAATGTTTCTTTTGTGTACGGTTTGAAAGGTGCTCAAAATGGCTGCAGTTCCCCTTCTCGTCCGCTGCGAGAGCAAGATCGACACCGAACTAGGTTCTCTTTATTCAAATTTTCCGACACAAAATAAATAGCTCATCATATAATTTCTCAAGTCAAAAGCTCACACTATTTAGCTCGCCAGTGTAGGTTTGAGCAACCGAGAACAGGTTGGATATAAAACGTCGCAAATCAAATACCCCCGTCGCAGCAGACCTGCGTACTCAGCGAATTTCAAATCAATAACATTCAATAACATAATAATAAAAATAAATTACAAGTTTAATAAAAAAACATAAGAATTATTTGCCTATTCTCCATAAGATTAACATGGGAAAGAGTGTGCAGGTTTGCTGCTGTGAGGAACACTGGAAATAGGCATTTCTACCATAAACAATTTTTATTTTTTGCAATTATACCAACTTTCATAAACATCTGTCCATCAATAAAGGTTTGCCTATTCTCCATAAGATTAACATGGGGAAAGAGTATGCAGGTTTACTGCTGTGAGGAACACATAAACTATGAGTTTTTGGCATAAACGTATTGATCCTAACCACATGAAGCTAAATACAAAGTTTCATCCAAAACCAAGGGTTAGTAAGGGAAATATTAATTTTTCCTTATCCTCCCTAAGATTAACATTGGAACCCCTAAATACAATGTACTGTGTTTAGATTTTGTAATATCTCAGTAACCGTTGGAGATAGAAAAAACTTTAAGGAACTTAATTGTGTAGTTTTTTTAGCTGTTTCTAATGGGGAAAAAGAAAATTTGAAATTTTTATAAACTACATGGGAAAACGCAAAAAACACAATTTTGGGGTACAAAACCCCCCCAAACTACCCGTTCCGATTGACCGATATGTCTGGTTTACGAACTAGTCCGAGCAAATGTAGGAATACACATCTCAGCCAAATTTGGTTTCGATCGGACAAGAGGTTTTTTACGAGAGTTATCGTGTTCACAGACACACACACACACACACACACACACACACACACACACACACACACACACACACACACACACACACACACACACACACACACACACACACACACACACACACACACACACACACACACACACACACACACACACACACACACACATATATATATAAATTTTAACGACTATTGTTTTTGGTCTCTGGGCACCTAAAGAAGACAAAATAACATCGTCCTGGGCTTAACACTTGCCATGAGACCTACGGTAATAGCTTCTTCCCTATGGGAAATTCGCTAAAATGAGGGAACAAAGCCCATTACACGAAAAATTTTTAACAACATAAAAAGCTTAAACTAGTTTCTAAATGGCAAAATGACTTTTTATAATTTTATAAGAACTTGAAATATATAACATGACATGCTGAAATACAGAAATATTATGAAAATAACAAAGGACACATCGAAATCTTTAACAAATGACGGCAGTACTGTGTATTTAGCTCAAAATGCCACATACCTTTAAATTTTGGGGCTTTAAAACTAGTTTGAAAATTAGAAAATTATATAAATGGATATAAATAGGAAAATAATGAATTTATGATATTTATATACTGGAATATTATTGCTATTCTTGATGCAAGGAATCGAATGGTTAAGTTTGTTATGTTCATCCCGAGACACGCTGTGTATTCGAGCATCGTATTCACAGCATTTAAATTTACTGGTGATAAATAATTTCCTGCAAGTCAGCTGATACCTTCTTCTACGTGAACTACTAATCTACTAACGTATAACATTACTATCTCTATATACAAAAATGGGTGCATTCATATTGTATGTACTTTATGCGTTGCCAAACTACTCATCCGATCGCCATAAAATTTTAGCAAGTTGTTCTATATGTGTCCGGGAAGGTTTTAGTGAAACAAATTTTCGAAAATTCATATGTTTCCATTTTATGGCGTTTTAAATTTCTAATGTTATCCTTATGCATACATAAGTAAAGCATAAGTTCGTATACAAATTTTCTACAATCAAAACATTTGATTTCTTAAGCTACAGCAGTTGGTTTACGTTCCATTAGCAATGTGATTTGCTGTTCAATGCCTTTTGTATCAATTAAAATTATAAAGTAAATAAATACTGTACAAAATGAATCATTTAACTTGCCAAGTTGCTACTTGACAGTTTTGGAGATTTATGTACCTATTTTTTATTTCGTGTCTAATTAAATGTCATATGTTAATAAATTCCACAGTTATTATAACTCGAGAACGGTTGGACCAATTTTAATGATCTTTAATTTTTTTGGATTCGTCTCTACTTCGAGTAGGCTATAGGCATATTCAGTTTTGTATTTAACCTTAGGGCTAAGCCCAACTGGCCTGTAAAGTTTGAGTATGTTAAGCTTATGAGGAAAAAGACGGGATACATTTTGATCATATGCATTCAACAATAAACTGAATATCAAATCTTTCAAAACGATTAATTATTATTAGCTATTATTATTATTATCTAATGATAATATGATATGATAATATCATATATAATAATCTAATGATAATAATAATAATAGCTATTTCATAAGATCCAAGTCACAAGATTCAAACTGCGATTGTTTTAGCGTCATCCAAAGAAATATTGTCATATTCTGTGGTAAAGTTAAAGGGGATGACAATTTCACAATGAATGCTTGTCCAAATTTCCTAGTTTAACCAAAGAAGATGTTGAGAATATTCGTATTATAAATTTTCAAACTCCTCCAATTTCCCTGGCGCAAAACAATCACTCTTATGAATTTGAGTCTAATGAAACATTCTCAATTTCACAAACCGGATTTAATTTGGTAGTAAGTATGGTAAAATAACAATTCGTTCATAGTTTTGACGTAGGCCTAATATTACAAATACCGCAGAAGACTCGACCAAGTTTTCTTTCAACACAAAGGAATATTATTCAACGTAATTACATTTTCTTAATAACCAATCAGGTCATACTTTATCTTTATCTTTAAAGAAAACTTTCCTTTTTATCGTCTGCACGTGCTGCATTAATTTATTTACTGGCTTTGAAATTGCTTTTAAAGTTTTTATGAAAGGGGGTTATGTTGGGGACACTGGGGCACTGTAAGAAGCGACGTAGTTTCAATGCCGGGAACAAACACATATCAACGAATAAATTCTTTATTAATGCTGTCATTTCGTCTTTGAAATAATTCTATAAATAATTCGTCGAATAATTTTCTGTGCACCTAAAGCTTATTATTAGTTTTTGTATATTTGTTAATTGAACATCTAATCGAAGGTCATGTATATCGTATTAGTAATATACAGTACGTACCGATATTGTGATATTTTACCTTTCGATATGTACGTATTTTCAAAGCTGGCTTCAAGATCTTATCAGTTAGGTACAGTATTACTATAGTTGCTGAGCTAGAGCTAGAGCTCAACATAGGCTCTAGCGTAGTAACATGGTTCGACATAAAACAATCAACAAGGAGTGTAAATAATTCAACCTTTTTATGTGTTCTCTGTAACGTCGCACGATATAGAGCACATTTTTAAATATTTTTACTTAATTCACATAAAAAGATAGTCGTTTTAAGCGTATTAATAATTGTACAGTTAAAAATCATATCCTGTATGAAATCATTAATCTTTTGAAAAGTCGCACACTGAAAATACCCCTATCGAAAAGCTTTGAGCACTCCTGAATGAAAATAATGAAAGGTGAAAACCTGTCATTCTCGAGTGTTGGGTTTGTAAGTTCAGCGTTCAATGGGGTCAATGTTGAACGTTCACGTACGGACACATGAACAGAACGCGCCGAGTTTTCACTCTATGCACCCTTTCAAGTCAACCAAACCCTTTGGGAGCAAAAGTAAACAAAACCAATAGACCTGAAAACTCTTTTCCTTTTCACATTAATGTACTTGAAATATATGTATTTTTACTCAGTAATCGAACGTCAGATTTAGTATCAATGAAGGGATTTGTCCTACATGGAATGTTTCTAAATATCAAGGGATTGTGGTATAAAACTAAAAGCATCAAGTGGCGTGAGATATACCCTCGGTGTGGTAAACAAAATAAATGGTGGACAATTTTAAAATGAGAATGGCTTAATTTTCAATAACTAATTTAGGGAAGAACCGAGGGTTTAAAAATAAGTACAATAAAATATTGCAGCATTTTTCATGTTATCTTCAAGACAACACATTGAGTATTCTAGCCGCCATATCTCAGTAATCACTTACCTTAGAGCGAAGACACAATATACTAAACTGTTGCGAGTTTTTGATCTGATTGCATAGGTGCTTGTAAAAATTAATTTTTTCAATAAGTTAAATACCCCAAAAACCCGTATTTTGGGATAAAACACCTCTCCAAAATTGCAGATATCGTTGACCGATTTTTTGGAAAACGTAACTTCTCCACGATACTCATTTTACAGAAAGGAATAGCTCCACAAAATTGGACTGAATTCGAATAATAAATAAATAAAAAATACATAAATAAATAACTATGTATAAAGGAAGTTCAATTAGTTGGAATGGTATACGAGTATATCAAAGATTAATTGTCCCTGTAGCTCCATGCAGAGGAAACATCTGTGCCATTACATAATGACCGCGTCGCCACGGCGCACCGCCACACGTCCAGGCCCGCAGCCATTACATAATGACCGCGTCGCCACGGCGCACCGCCACACGCCTAGCCCCGCAGCCATTACATAATGACCGCGTCGCCACGGCGCACCCCCACACGCCTAGCCCCGCAGCCATTACATAATGACCGCGTCGCCACAGCGCACCCCCACACGCCTAGCCCAGCAGGCATTACATAATGACCGCGTCGCCACGCCCCTTGTCCCGTGGCCATCACATAATGTCCGCGTCGCCACAGCGCACCGCCACACGCCTAGCCCCGCGGCCATCACATAATGACCGCGTCGCCACGCGCCTTGCCCCGTGGCCATCACATAATGACCGCATCGCTACGCCGCAGCGCCACGTGCCTAGTCCCGCGACTATCACATAATGACAGCACCGCCACGTGCCTAGCCCGCGACCATCACATAATGACCGCACCGCCACTGCCTAGCCCCGCGACTATCACATAATGACCGCATCGCTACACCGCAGCGCCACGTGCCTAGTCCCGCGACTATCACATAATGACCGCACCGCCGCGTGCCTAGCCCCACGACCATCTCATAATGACCGCACCGCCACTGCCTAGCCCCGCGACTATCACATAATGACAGCATCGCTACGCCGCAGCACCACGTGCCTAGTCCCGCGACCATCACATAATGACCGCACCGCCGCGTGCCTAGCCCCGCGACCATCTCATAATGACCGCACCGCCACTGCCTAGCCCCGCGACTATCACATAATGATAGCATCGCTACGCCGCAGCACCACGTGCCTAGTCCCGCGACCATCACATAATGACCGCACCGCCGCTTGCCTAGCCCCGCGACCATCACATAATGTCCGCGTCACTACGCCGCACTGCCACGTGCCTATCCCGCGGATATTACATAATGATTGTGCCCCAACGCCGCACCGCCACATGTCTTCCCCTATTATGATTAGTTGCAATGTCTGAATGAAACTTATAAATTCAGCTCACAATAGTGATGAGATATGTGGCCCTTTTGAGAAACTAGAAAAAGTGTTGAGTTTTATATTGAAAGTTTTACGTTGTTACCGAAAAAATATGAAAACTAGCAAGCTGTTCAGTGTAATGAAAAAACATTAGGTACTATTATAATCATTGTTATAACCATTATTGCGTATTAATACCATTATTACGTGTTATTATACATTATGTTATATAATTATAGGTTTCTGTAACAAATTAACTAAACTTCGCATTGATGGAAAATTGATTGGTGCAAGACCAACTTGGAAGGACTCAACTAGGTTTGATGACTACGCTTATGATATCACACGTACATACTGCAAGCTACCCATACTAGTTATGCTGCACCAACCTCCAACAGCTCGAACCAGTCCTCCAATCCCACCGGAGCCCTCAGCAGTATCATCGTCTCCCTGTTCTGCAACGTGATGCCCACTGTGCTGTAGGACTTCTTGTTAATCCACTCTAGGCTTGTGATATCACACGTGCATACTACAAGCTACCCATACAAGCAATGCTGCACCAACCTCCAACAGCTCGAACCAGGCTTCCAATCCTACCGGAGCCTTCAGCAGTATCCTCGTCTCCCTGTTCTGTAACGTGATGCCCACTGTGCTGTAGGACTTCTTGTTAATCCACTCTAGGCTAGTAATGTCACACGTACACACTACAAGCTACTCATACTAGTTATGCTGCACCAACCTCCAACAGCTCGAACCAGTCCTCCAATCCCACCGGAGCCCTCAGCAGTATCATCGTCTCCCTGTTCTGCAACGTGATGCCCACTGTACTGTAGGACTTCTTGTTAATCCACTCTAGGCTAGTAATATCACACGTACACACTACAAGCTACTCATACTATTTATGCTGCACCAACCTCCAACAGCTCGAACCAGTCCTCCAATCCCACCGGAGCCCTCAGCAGTATCCTCGTCTCCCTGTTCTGCAACGTGATGCCCACTGTACTGTAGGACTTCTTGTTAATCCACTCTAGGCTAGTAATATCACACGTACACACTACAAGCTACTCATACTATTTATGCTGCACCAACCTCCAACAGCTCGAACCAGTCCTCCAATCCCACCGGAGCCCTCAGCAGTATCCTCGTCTCCCTGTTCTGCAACGTGATGCCCACTGTGCTGTTGGACTTCTTGTTAATCCACTCTAGGCTAGTAATGTCACACGTACACACTACAAGCTACTCATACTAGTTATGCTGCACCAACCTCCAACAGCTCGAACCAGTCCTCCAATCCCACCGGAGCCCTCAGCAGTATCCTCGTCTCCCTGTTCTGCAACGTGATGCCCACTGTACTGTAGGACTTCTTGTTAATCCACTCTAGGCTAGTAATATCACACGTACACACTACAAGCTACTCATACTATTTATGCTGCACCAACCTCCAACAGCTCGAACCAGTCCTCCAATCCCACCGGAGCCCTCAGCAGTATCCTCGTCTCCCTGTTCTGCAACGTGATGCCCACTGTGCTGTAGGACTTCTTGTTAATCCACTCTAGGCTAGTAATGTCACACGTACACACTACAAGCTACTCATACTAGTTATGCTGCACCAACCTCCAACAGCTCGAACCAGTCCTCCAATCCCACCGGAGCCCTCAGTAGTATCCTCGTCTCCCTGTTCTGCAACGTGATGCCCACTGTGCTGTAGGACTTCTTGTTAATCCACTCTACCTTCTCCACCTCGACAAGCTTAACCTGCAATAGAAAACTATGGATAAGCTTCACAAATTTTCACATTCACATGGTACAGAAAATTCAAGCACCAAAATGTGTTGTGGAATAATTGTTCGGCTGTTTATGAGAGCTTGAGGTTATTGTTAGTTGGGATCTGATAGGATCTGTTAGGACTCCAATAGGACACCAAGTGTCCTTTCACTTATCATGAAATCCTCTAAAGAGTATACTTACGTCACTCTTTAAGTTTTGTATGGTGTGTAAGTGTAAGTATAGTTGATTTATTTATTATATTTTTAATGTGTGTACAATAAATTTTTAACCATCCATACAATTTGGAGTTTTTTCTGTAAATTGTTTGGAATTAAGATTTTCGGTTATTTTTACCTTTTATAACCTGGAAAAGCCACAATGCGTCTCATCTCAATTTCTGACTCTCTGTCTTTATGTAACGCTTTACCGTGAAAACGGTAGTACCTACTCTACTGGGTACCGGGAGTACCTACTGTACTGGGTACCGGGAGTACCTACTGTACTGGGTACCGGGAGTACCTACTCTACTGGGTACCGGGAGTACCTACTGTACTGGGTACCGGAAGTACCTACTGTACTGGGTACCGGGAGTACCTACTGTACTGGGTACCGGGAGTACCTACTGTACTGGGTACCGGGAGTACCTACTGTACTGGGTACCGGAAGTACCTACTCTACTGGGTACCGGGAGTACCTACTGTACTGGGTACCGGGAGTACCTACTGTACTGGGTACCGGGAGTACCTACTCTACTGGGTACCGGGAGTACCTACTGTACTGGGTACCGGGAGTACCTACTCTACTGGGTACCGGGAGTACCTACTGTACTGGATACCGGGAGTACCTACTCTACTGGGTACCGGGAGTACCTACTGTACTGGGTACCGGGAGTACCTACTGTACTGGGTACCGGGAGTACCTACTGTACTGGGTACCTGGAGTACCTACTCTACTGGGTACCGGGAGTACCTACTGTACTGGGTACCGGGAGTACCTACTGTACTGGGTACCGGGAGTACCTACTCTACTGGGTACCGGGAGTACCTACTCTACTGGGTACCGGTAGTACCTACTCTACTGGGTACCGGGAGTACCTACTGTATTGGGTACCGGGAGTACCTACTGTACTGGGTACCGGGAGTACCTACTGTACTGGGTACCGGGAGTAGGCTACCTACTGTACTGGGTACCGGGAGTACCTACTCTACTGGGTACCGGGAGTACCTACTGTACTGGGTACCGGGAGTACCTACTGTACTGGGTACCGGGAGTACCTACTCTACTGGGTACCGGGAGTACCTACTGTACTGGGTACCGGGAGTACCTACTGTACTGGGTACCGGGAGTACCTACTCTACTGGGTACCGGGAGTACCTACTCTACTGGGTACCGGGAGTACCTACTCTACTGGGTACCGGGAGTACCTACTGTACTGGGTACCGGGAGTACCTACTGTACTGGGTACCGGGAGTACCTACTGTACTGGGTACCGGGAGTACCTACTCTACTGGGTACCGGGAGTACCTACTCTACTGGGTACCGGGAGTACCTACTCTACTGGGTACCGGGAGTACGTACTATGATTCATCATTATTTATTCTAATTATTCTTTACCCTTTGGATAAGGTTCTAATTAACTTTAAACTGACCCACAACATATTGGATTAGATTAGATTATTTGAAATGGCGACCATACCACAAGGTAGGTATTTTAAGCCAAGTATGAATGAGTATAAGATGATTGTGGCGCCCTAAGTAATAAATAATAAAGTAATAAACCCTCATAAAACCAATTTTGGGCGATATATCTAAGCTTTACCAAACATGCGATCTATTAAGATTTTTTAAATCTTGTTTGCCATTGGCAGGCTCAGCTTTTAGCTATGTAGTCTCGTAGTACACTGTTTATTATTTTTTCTCAGCTAAATTTTGTGGTCGGGGATCGAAGATCTAAAAAAATTATTGATCAGAAATAAATAAACCAGCTGTCAAATGAATCTAAATTAGTTAGTTTAAATAATTTATAATATAATTCAAACCCACTTTAAATTTTTACTATATTAAGAAGTTATCTCAATGTAAACCAAGTTTGACTAGCTATACTTTTTTAAATTAATCTATCTGATTTAAAATAACCAAATAATACAGCTGAGAACCTCATTATTTCATACTGTATCTTTCTTCTTAACCCAAACAAATGACGGCTTACTGCTAGTTATGCATAAAATAGTATGAATCAGTAAATGAATGAGTCTTATAACATAATATGAATTGGTATATCAATGAGACTCATAAAATAATATGAATTGGTATATCAATGAGACTTATAAAATAGTGTGAAATGGTATATCAGTTAGACTTGTAAAATAGAATGAATTGGTATATCAATGAGACTCATAAAATACGAGTAGTATTAATTTGTATATCAATTAGACTTATAAAACAGTGTGAAATGGTATATCAATTATATTTATAAAATAATATGAATTGGTATATCAATGAGATAAAAATGTACTTGTTTTATCAACTACCGTCATTTTATGGCCCACGGGGAGAACAGTTAGTTGAAAATCCTAATGAGGAGCATATGAACATAAATAATAAATTAAAAGTATTATTAAAATTGTATTATATCAATAATTATTAACTAATAGAAAACAATGCCGTAAAACCGTCCTCAAATGGTTAATAAAATATGGATGCGTTCTTAAATTAAAGATTATGGACATAAAACCACCACCATTTTATTTTGAATCGTCCTTTTGTTGACTTCCAACTAATAATATTTTAAATTTTTATATTTTAAATCGACCCATAATTACAGGAAATCCTTAAGAAGCAGCATAGGCCAAATTTCATACAACATAGTATTAAAAATTTGTTTTATAAGTCTCATTGTTATACCAATTTATACTGTCTTATGTATAAGGGTTAAAAATATAAACCGTTCAAGGACACACTGCATATATACTAATTTAATAATACTATATTAATATTACAGTATGTATTTTTATTTTGATAACTATTACAACAAACTCTGAGTTGCTCTTCACCTGCAAGCCAGAAGTGACCGCTCACGATATGACAGGATTTACCGGCCCAGAGCGTTCGTTACTCCTGAATACTTTGCCGGTAAATTTCACTTTGAGGAAATTCCAAATTTACTTTGAGTGTAAAAAGGGTTATAGATACTCCAGCATGTTTCAGAGAAAATATAATTTGACTCACAAATTAATCTTGAGAATATAAATACGACATTCTCATGGTACTTAATATGAAAGTATTGATTAAAGAAGCATTAAACATCTCTTAAATAGATCTTAGGCCTAAAATTAAGAAGGCGACGTAGCCTTCAACAATATTTTTCTTATAATCTTTTATATAATTAACTTAGGTATATTTATTTACGATTGATGTTTCTAGTAGTAAGCAAAATACCCCCGTCGCAGCAGACCTGCGTACTCAGCGAATTTCCAATTCAATAATGTAATAATAATATTATATGTAAAATTTTATCGATTTATGTCGATAAATATATGAGTTAGTTATTTGCCTATTCTTCTTAGATTAACAAGGGAAAGAGTATGTAGGTTTGCCGTTGTAAGGAACACTGAAAGTAGGCATTTATACCATAAAAAAACTTTTATTTTGACCAATTATACCAAGTTCCATCAACATCTGTCCATAAATAAAGGAGTTTACCCATTTCCTATATGATTAACATGGGAAAAGAGTATGCAGGTTAGCTGCCATGATAAATACATAAACTATGATTTTTAAGCATAAATGGATGGATCTCAACAAACATGAAGCTAAATATCAAGTGTTATCCAAAAATATTGTTTGATAAGTGAAATATTAATCCAATACTATAATACGAGCAAGGTTTGTATATATATATATATATATATATATATATATATATATATATATATTTGCACACGGATCTCGAAAACGGCACCGAGGAATTTCTTTAAATTTTGGAAATAACTAGTTTCCGAGTAGAAAATAAGTTCTAGATAGGTCTAATGTCCAGGAAAATTCGTGTTTTCTTGTAATATTAAGTTTAAAATCTAAAAATTTAACATTACGCTTATGGAGAATCAAATGTAAACAATACAAACCAAAACAGCTGTTTATAAACGTTTGACAGTTCTTGATTGAAGACGGCAAAGAACAATATGTGGATAGAGGTTTTTTCATAAATATTTATTTTATGTATGTAATAAATTTAAAATTATCAGGTTACTAAACAATTTGTAAAAACTTAAGGGTAACATAACTGTGCGAAATAAAAGCAGGAAAGAGTATTTCCAAAATATTCCGTGTTTTGATAGAAAACGTATTCGTTGTATTGCTTGAAGCTACTGTAACAAACCAAATAATTGGTGTAAATTAAATTTATCTTTTGCTTTTCAATCCTCATTCCGTTTCTAACAAAATCAGTTGATCACAGGATAATAATAACAAACAGTATGGACATTTAAATTCAGTATAAGATTAGCTAAAAGAATTGAGGTTGGCCAAAAACTCTTAAACTACGACACGAAATCGGCTGACGCCGTAGCTCAGTTAGTAGCGCTTAGATCTCATGTACGCAAAGTCGCGTGATCGATCCCCACCCGAGGGCTATATATTTGTTCAGTATTTATGCCATATTAATTAAGGGGTATTAAAACGGTTTTATTTAAACCACATAAATGTTTTCATTGAGCAGTAAATTTGTTTTAATTTTGCTAATTAACTTGTGAAATACATGTCTTATTCTATCCGAGTAAAGCTCGGTCACCAGGTACTTTTTCCTTATCCTTCATAAGATTAACATTGGAGCCCCAAAATACAACGTACTGTGTTTAGATTTTATAATATCTCGGTAACCGTTGGAGATAGGGAAAAACTTCAAGGAACTAAATTGTGTAGTTTTTAAGCTGGTTTTAATGGAAGTAAAATATTTTATTACATAAAAAAAGAAAAAAATACCAATTTTCTCCAAAATATAATTTTCCGGAGATCCCATTTCTGAGTGAATAGGGAAAAGTATGCTGGATAAATACATAAACTATTTTTTTATGGTGTCTTTGTGATCAGTGTTGTATTGTTTGTTTGTGATTATTAATCCTTTTTAATACGAGCAAGGTTGTATAATATATATTATAATATGTTATTCCAATTATATAATACGAATCAAGGGTTATATATTTGAGTTATATCTATTATGGTTGGTTTTGTATATTAATTATATTTATAGAAATTTATATCAGAGGTGTACGGGGAGGATTTTCTTTTAAATTGTTGTTATTTTGGTTTTGTAGTTGTTATGGGTTTGGGAGTTTTTTTGTTTATTTGTTATGGTTGGTTTTTTCTTAAAGTTTTGTTTGGTTGTTATTGGGGTTGTATCTAGTGTTTATATTTGGGTGGATTGGGTTTTTATGTGTTTTTATTTATTTATGTTATAATAATATATGTTACAGTGTTAAATATAAAGATTTGTAAAAATAGAAGTTTTAAATAATGTTTGTTTGATAAAAAGTTTTTTATTGATCTTCCTGTTTTTGATAATTATTGTTATGTATGTTTAACGCCTTTTTGGGTTTTTTGTGGAGTCTAATTGTTAGGTGTTGGGGTGTAATTTCGTATATGAAATCGGCCGGGGTTGGGTTTAATGGATTGGGTTGGTTTGTTGGAGGTTTAGTGTTTTGTCGGGTTGAAATGTTATTTATGTTTTATTGAGTGTTATGTGTTTTTTTTTCTTTTTAATGGATTTATTTGGTGAGCGTATTTCGGATTTGTATTTGGTAGGGCGAATAAATTTTGGAAATAATTTTCCGAGTATTCTAGGTTATTTGTATAATATGTGTTTTATGTATATTATTTTGTATTTTTATCTTTTTGCACACGGATGGTTATACGGAATCAAATGTAATTCTGTTTTTTTTAGTTTGACAGTTCTTGATTGAAGGTTCTATGTGGATAGGGTATCATGTTTTTCTTGTATTAAATGTTTATTTTTAAAATTTTTACTTAAAATTATCGGGTAATTCTAAAACAGCTGTTTGTGAAACTTGTGGTATTGATTGAGGGATGAGTATTGTTGTTTTTTTTTATATTATTATGTTTTTAAATTTAAAATGTATTGCGTATTTTCTTTTGCTTTTCAAATTATTTCCGTTTCTTCCAAATATTCCGTGTTTTAATGGTATTGTTGTAGGCTTGAGAATTGGGTTGGTTTTTGGCTGCTGCCGTAGCTCAGTTAGTGTTTAGTTTTAGCTCGCGTGGATAACCGAGGGCTATTTAAATTGTTCAGTATTAAGATATTTATTGAGAATGTAATTAATATTAAATCGGGTAGTTTTTTGTTTTCTGTTATTGAGCAGTAAATTTGTTTTAATGTTTGCTAATTAACTTGTGAAAATTGTTATTTTTAATATTTATTCTGAGCAGTAAAATTTTTTTTTTTAATATAATTAAAGAAACATTGTTTTGCCAATTAATACAGTACTTTAACTTAGATTTTAAAGATTCGTAATTTTGGAGATAAAAAACTTACAAGAAACTTCAAGGAACTAAATTGTGTAGTTTTTAAGCTGGTTTTAATGGTTGAAGATAAAATTTAAAACTTTTAAAATTACATATAAAAACGCAAAAACCCCAATTTTGTGGTACAAAACCCCCTCAAACTTTCCGTTCCGATAGACCGATGTGTCTGGTTTACGAACTCGTCCGAGCAAATGTAGGAATAAACGTCTCTACCAAATTTGGTTTCGATCGGACCATTTTTACGAGAGTTATCGTGTTCACAAATACACACACACACACACACACACACACACACACATATATACACACATACTTACAAATGTGTCGGAACGAGATACATACACACACACACACACACACACACACACACACACACACACACACACACACACACACACACACACACACACACATATATATATATATATAAATTTTAACGACTATTGTTTTTGGTCACTTGCCATGAGACCTACGGTAATAGCTTCTTCCCTATGGGAAATTCGCTAATAGGTATCAGTTGTACCAGTCATTTCAGTAGTAAGTAGGTTAGATCATAGATATCGCTCGAGGGAACGTTTTCAGTTCATCTAAACAGCTGTTCCTATTCGCATATATTACAAATTCAATAGAATAATAATCGAAGCTCTAGCTTTAGTAGCTCAAGTAAGCTCTAGTAGATTCTATGGAAACCTGTTCAAATTTTTATCTTACACATTGTCAACACCCCCCCCTAGAGCTAAGACACATCCATGTCAAAAAAATGGAATGGGCAAACGTAAAATTAATAGAAATGGTTAAAAAACTTAAACCACTTAAATAAAATAGAGGATGGAATTTCTTCACAAACGATACAAATTTATAACCCAAATGAAGAGGTTTCATGATCGGTGTTGGTGTTGACGTTCGTGGGTCGCTCAAGTAAAATCGGTTACACGATTAGGTCGTCAGCTGGTCTGACAAGAAGTTTTGGTGCTGACATTGGTTGGTCACTGTAATATCCAAGACAGTATTTGAAACTTCGCCACCACTTAACCTAACGGAGCGTAGAGAACACACTTTAAAACTGTGATCTGCTGAGAGGTGAATATGAAACCTGGTTCCACATCGTTACCATAATTATGTTGCCGACAGTTGGGTGAATCAGTCCTTTAAATGTATTTACTGTATTTATATTAATTCCAAATAATCACGTACTTAATCATTCATACAATATCCTATTTTGGTATGTCCAGTAATTCCACACCGATTTTTACACAGGCTTTACCTGATTACATTAACATATTTATTTTCAAATGTCGTATTTTGTGTCTAGTACAAGAAAGGTTACAAAAGGTTTCGAGGGAATACGAGCATATGCTCTTTACAGATGACAGCTTACATCCTCATTCATTTCCAACCTCCTTTCGAGACTAACCTTCGACTCCCTTCTCTCTATACAAGATGTATCGAGCGGAACCGATCAGAATGTTGTTAACGTATTACGTCATTCATTCATTCATTTTTTGGATGTGAAAAATAAAAAAAAACATAATGAAGCATAAGATCAACTATGGCGATCGAGATGGCTATTATCGTGCAAAGTTGAACTTTGCACAAAATATGTGAGAACGAGGTGCGGAGAAGGCGCGTCGGAGTACGGCGTGTGTGTCAGGCGTCGCGGCGCTTTGAGGTACGGCGTGTATGTCAGGCGCCACGGCGCGACGGGGTGCGGCGTGTATACCGGGCGGGGTACGGCATGTGTACCGGGCGTCGAGGTGCGTCGGGGTACGGCGTGTGTGTCAGGCGTCGCGGCGCTTTGAGGTACGGCGTGTATGTCAGGCGCCACGGCGCGACGGGGTGCGGCGTGTATACCGGGCGTCGCGGCACATCGGGGTACGGCATGTGTACCGGGCGTCGAGGTGCGTCGGGGTACGGCGTGTGTACCGGGCGTCGCGGCACATCGGGGTACGGCGTGTGTACCGGGCGTCGAGGCGCGTTGGTGTACGGCGTGTGTACAGGGCGTCGCGGCACATCGGGGTACGGCGTGTGTATCGGGCGTCGCGGCACATCGGTATAAAAATGTTATTATATCAACATTTAATTATGTAGCCTATTTTTATAATCGGGAAACCATGAAAAATTCTCACGAGCAACAGGAACAATTCAATATAACTGATCATAATATATTAACGTATTAAAACTGAATAGAGTTGAAATAATATTTGGCAAATATTTAAAATAGTCTGTTAATTTAAACTAATTCTTTGGATTCTGAAAGTATAGCACAATGTAGCAACCTACAACAATGGAATGCGGATGACATGAAGAGTCTCTAGTTCGGCAATGAAATCCAATGACGTCAAAGCAAACATGACACGCCAGCCAATCAGCATGGAGTATTGTTATACATGAATTACGTCACATCGAGCCCCGACCAATGTGTGTTGAGGACCACAACAATGCTGCCGCTGAAATACTGGACCAGCTGATGTTTCCATCAATCATTCTCCGTAATTTAACTAAATTTCGATTTAAGCTAGTGAGTGTAAGAGTTTTGACAAACACTGGGCGAATGTGGGTATCCAATAAATACCTAAAAACAAATTTTTGTTTTCATATTTTGGAAAATACCTATTCCATCATATACCTTAATTATATTCTATATACATTTAAATTAATTAAAATATTGTATTACGAAGAAAGTCAAAATCTTTAACAATTGAACTATATCTAAGAGTACGGTATAATTTTTTTAGTTAATTTTAGAATAGATTAACACATTTAACATAATAATCAAATATTATATAACACAATATCGGTTATTAAATTCACGCAAGTAATATTCTATAATTTAGATGCAAACCAGTTGCGCGTAACGAAAATCCTGTGCTACTTGATTAGAAAAAGTTACAATGCTTAATGACAAAATTCTTATTCGAAAAGCAACAATGCATATCTGCCTACGCTGTCTTGTGAATGGAAATCGAAGAAAACGTCTTTTGTTGGGAGGAAATTAGGGAGGGCGAACTGTAGAAGGAGCTGCACATAAACGCTAACTAACCAGAGGATGTACACTGTACAGGGAGGGGGCGCGGGGTAGTGCGTTGGGGTTGAAATTAACAATGGGCAAGATTCATGAAATCATAGTGGTTACGTTATCAAGAATCATTAGCCAACATACTTTGGGTAGCTGATGCAATGTTTCTGTAGCAATACAGAAACTAAATCCGGGTGTTTTTAAATGAAACAATTAATTGTAGCTATGTATTCATGCGGTCTATCAATAAAAGAAATTATTTGCCCATGATATGAGGAAATAATAGATAATTTGTAAATATCAGTGGAAACAATAATGGGAATGAGATGTAATGTAACAGATTGAACAACTACTAATTATCAGTATTCTAGAAAAATCACTACAAAACATAAGAGTTTTACTTTATATATTAGATACAACTAATGTCCAGTGTACTATTTAACAATCCTGATTTTTGATGCCTTTTAAAATTGAGCAATCGATACAAAAATTACTATATCCTAAAAAATAATAACTTAAACTCATTCAACTTGTGCGTTAAGGGGAACGTACTGAAACTACAGATACAGGTCACATTCCAATTACAGTATATCAATAGCAACATGTGTAATTAAGTTTAAGACACCACCATGCTGCTAATTAGTTTCCCGCCAAAATTAACCAGAGCGGATCAGCTGATGTGCGGTTTTAAGCGGGAAGTAGCTACGTCAAGACGCGTGGCACGGATTTCACCAACGCTAATATGAAAATTACATGAATTGCTTGAATATGAACGAAAATCAAGGAGACTAAATTTTATTAATTCAATAACGAGTTCAACACTACTAAAACGGAGTTATCACTCACAGATTTTCAGTTTGCAAATAATTTAAATTTAGACATTGATAAAATACTGTATTACAGGTATATCTAATAAAAAGTACAACATATTTGGGCTCTTTATTCAATTGTAAAAATGTCTAAGAATATAGCTGTACACGCTTTTCTTTTTATACTCTAAAACAAGCACTTCCCGTGTTGAATACTCATAATCTAATGTCTAATTAAGTAAAAAATCACTTTAAAGAGGATCATTCAGATTAACAAAGCACACAACTTTACAGGCCTACAGCCTGTAATTTAGAACATTAATAATCAAGCTGGCCGGAAGAGCCGAACCACCAGATGACATCAATTACCAAGTGTTATAAAAGGAGAAATAAATATCTAACAACTATTATTAAGCATAATATATACTACAATCCGGGCAAATTTTTTCTGTCCAAGGATTTATGATTTTTGCGTAATATTGGAGCAGGTCTCAAGGATGTCAAATTCTGGTTTTCGTCCTACAGCCCTTCGAAGTGCCAAAGTTATCGTTAACGGCCTGTTTGGTAGCTGTAGTTAACCAGAACAGCTGAATAAGGTTGTTTTTATTTTTCATGGTAAAATTTGTAAACAATAATTCATTTTTAAGTTTGTTTGAAAAAGCGTTTTAAAGAAAAGTTCTTATAAATACGTTAAACGTATTTTAGTTTAGTTAAAAAAAGTTATGAATAGTTAAATTTTGTTTGGTTTAGTTAAACAAGTTTAGTGCTTAAACTTTTCAAGAATCATTTTAGGATATTTAAAAATGAAACGAGGCAGACCCTCAAATCGAAAATATATTCAGAATCTGCAAGGAAGAGGAGCTAAAAACGAAACTCAAGAAACAAAATTCGTCCTCTACAAAAACGATTTTATTAAACCATATAAAGTGTATTCAGATTGAACACATAAAAGGGTTTTAATTTAGCTAATTGACTTATCTAGTGCATGTTTTATTCTATCAGAGCAAAGCCCAATCTCCCGGTAATAATAAAATAAAGTATAAAAAAGCAAAACAACGAGTTTCTTGACAAGGCTAACTAGAATACTCGCATATATACCATTAAATGTGTAAAATGTCAAATTCAAATAATCAATCTTATTTCATTTTTGGTCGCGTTTCGTTTGGATAGTATAATGTAATATAATTAACTACTGAACAGGTCGTAATTTATTAAAATATAATCCGTTCCTATTATTTAGTTTTTTCACTTTTTGATTGATTTGAGATTTGATTGAGATACGTTGATTTTGGTTTGCAACTGCAGCTGACGTAAAAGAAAAAAAAACACTTTGATTAGGATTTGAACATAATAATTACAACATGGGAAATATGATAAAATATTTAGTAATAGTAAATATTATTCGTCTTGTATTAAACTTTCTGACATAAAAAGGCGTGACCCACGTCATTAAGACTCCTTAAACACTCCAGCAAAATCAATAATCCGATTCTCAGGCTGAAATTAAAGCTTTAAAATAAATAAAGCCTCGAGTTAACTCATGGGTAAAAACGACATTGTTTCAAGAGAATCTTACACAAGATCCAAAACAGTAAAGTCTGGTTAAATAAGTACGAGACAATCTTATTGTGAAATGGGGTGTAGTATACTATTGAAACTTATGAATTCAAATCTTCAGAAATTCTAGTGCTATTTATATTTTACAGTTTTTGACCTTACTAAAACTGTTAGAGCACATTACAAATAAATATTTCATGAATCTAACATGAATATAAGCAAAAGTTTTATCAACGAGAAAATAGATAAATTGTTTATGATAATTGTAGGTCTTTATGTTCTTTATTAATACTATTAATAGTTTTAACTTATACATATTGTTAATATTAAATAGCAATAAATTTAAGTCTAAAACTGTCCTAAAACAAAAAAAATAGGATTTAATCTATGACTATAGAGCTAAAATATAATTTATATTTTGTTAAACAAATAGAAACCTATCTATCTCCCCCAACTTAACTACTGACCTATAAAATATAGCCTATGGAATCTAGTTCTGAGGTCTTTGATACATGAAAGTTTTCCCAAGAAAAAAAATAATTATAATAGGGTATACATTTATTACAACTGAGTTGAACGTTTAAGATCGAAAATAAACTACAGTTGTTCTACAAATATTATAATAAAGCGAGAGACGCCTGAGTCGAGGCGTAGAGGCGAACACGCGCACAGAGCTATAATGGAGCTGGATGCGGGTGTGAGAAAGGTTGCAATTATACTGTACCTTGAAAATGAACTGGCCCATGTCAGATATCTTGTCCGTGCCGGTGGATCGTTTAAAGCAATGTAAGTAATCTCTGGTGAGGATGAAGTATCTCTCCTTCCATCTAGAGAAGAGTCTCTCTCTTTGCTGCCAGAGCAGACCCTTCTTAATGGCGTGTTGCATCTCTCCGTGGTCCGACACCAGAGACTGCAACAGAGATCATGTTCGTCAGACCCATTGTTGAAGTACCTCACCTTCCATCTAGATAAGGAGAAGCATTGGAAAACTTTCAAAATATAAGTCCCAGTACAGTAGTTGCAAATGTTTTAAAATGGCGTTTACAAGATTATCTGTTGAAGAGGACATAGTCCTATAACAGTCGCAGAGAACAGGAATTTGAATATCTTATAGATTATTTATATATCTCCCCAAATGTAGAATTACACTAATAAAACCTTTGAGGGCGTATCTTACAAAACCATAGAGAATAGAGATATTTAATAGTTTTTCCATGTCCAGAATTCGCTCATGCAATTTTAAATTATTCTGTAATTTCAACCCCAAATATTCACACTGTGGGAGTTTGGACGGAGTTCTTCATTCGACATGAGAAATTACTCGTCAAAGTTTTCCTATTATTAGATATTACAGTTAAAGTTTTAATTTTGGAGCAATTGAAACTAAAAAATTCTTTAAAAGCCATTCAGAAATTTCATTCAGTATGTTTATAAACTGTTATTTTGTTGCTTCTTTAATTTGACTCTTAATTATTGCCGTTGTCTGCGAAAAAATAAAATGGTTTGTTAATTTTAAGAGTTAAATCATTAATATACAAAAAAATACCGGCCCTAAAACTGAGCCCCGGGAACTCCACAAACAACCTCCCTCTAGCTTGAAAATGAGCAATTATTCTGTCTCTTTCGTACATTTTATCACGTTAGAATCGGTATGACAAGTATGACTTATGCTTGGTCAGCAATAGTTCATGGCTAAAACAATTACGCCTAGGTAAAATCACACCTAGGCAAATAAACGCCAAATGTTGTCTACGATCAACTCAAATACTGCAATATAGGTAACCTTTATTGTCATAACCTACCCCTACAAATAAGATCCCTTGAAAAACGTTCACAGTTTGTGGTGGCACAAAAAACTTTGTTTTTTTTGATCGGGTGGTCTCGGCTGGCGTGTCTTAGGGCTTCTGTGGTGGGGCGGTTGCTGATGTGAGTGTATGTGCTAGAGTGCGAGTTTTGTAATAAAAACAATCTATATATTTTTTATTTTGTATATTCTATATTTTATTAAGTATATTTTGTTTGTATTCTATGATAAGTTTATTTTAGCGAATTTCCCATTTTTTGAAGAAGCTATTACCGTAGGTCTCATGGCAAATTTAAGCCCGAGGAACCATGTTATTTTTTCTTATTTTTGGTGCCCAGAGACCAAAAACAATAGTCGTTAAAATTTTTATATATATATATAATATATATATATATATATACATATATATATATATATATATATATATATGTGTCTGTGAACACGATAACTCTCGTAAAAATGGTCCGATCGAGACCAAATTTGGTAGAGACGTGTATTCCTACAAATGCTCGGACGAGTTCGTAAACCAGACATATCGGTCAATGGGAACGGGTAGTTTGGGGGGGTTTTGTACCCCAAAATGGGGTTTTTTGCGTTTTTCACATGTAATTTTTAAAAATTTCTAATTTTATATTTCACCATTGGAATCAGCTTAAAAAACTACACAATTAAGTTCCTTAAAGTTTTTCTCTATCTTAAATGGTTACCGAGATATAAAAAAATCTAAACACAGTACGTTGTATTTTGAGGCTCCAATGTTAATGTTATGGAGGATTAGGAAAAATTAATTTTTCACTTATTATCTAATATTTTTTTATGAAACTTGATATTTAGGTTCATGTGGTTTAGATCCATACATTTGTGCTAAAAAATCATAGTTTATGTGTTTATCATGGCAGCAAACCTGCATACTCTTTTCCCATGTTAATCATATGGAGATTAGGCAAACTCCTTTATTTATGGACAGATGTTGATAAAAGTTGGTATAAATGTTAAAAATAAAATTTTTGATGGTATACTTTCAGTGTTCCTCACAGCAGCAAACCTGCACACTCTTTCCCATGTTAATCTTATGGAGAATAGGCAAATAATTCTCATGTTTATGGACAGATTTTTTTTAAACTTGTCATATATTATTTTTATATTATTGATTTGGAAATTCGCTGAGTACGCAGGTCTGCTGCACGGGGGTATTTTGAAAGCTATATCTCATGGAGATTAAGCCCGGCATGTTATTTTTCTTCTTTTGGTAGAGTCCAAAACAATAGTCGTTAATATATATATATACTTATATATTATATATATAATATTATATATTTAATAGTATATAAAATATATATTTTTATATTGTGTGTGTGTGTGTGTGTGTGTTGTGTGTGTCTGTGAACACGATAACTCTCGTAAAATGGTCCGATCGATATTGGTAGAGACGTGTATTCCTACAAATGCTCGACGAGTTCGTTAACCAGACATATCGGTCATGGAACGGGTAGTTTGGGGGGGTTTTGTACCCCAAAATGGGTTTTTTTTGCTTTTTTCACATGTAATTTTTAATAATATCTTTATATTTCACCATTGGAATCAGCTTAAAAAACTACACAATTAAGTTCCTTAAAGTTTTTCTATATCTAACGGTTACCGAGATATTAAAAAATCTAAACACAGTATGTTGTATTGAGGGGCTCCAATGTTAATCTTATGGAGGATAGGGAAAAATTAATATTTCATTATAAACAATATTTTGGATATAAAACTTGATTTTAGCTTCATGTGTTGAGAATATTTATACTTAAAAATCATAGTTTATGTGATTTATCATGGCAGCAAACCTACATATTTTTCCCATGTTATTCATATAGGGAATAGGAAAACTCCTTTATTTATGGACAGATGTTCGTGAAAGTTGGTATATATGTTAAAAATAAAAATTATTTATGGTAGAAACACCTACTTTCAGTATTCCTCACAGCAGAAAACCTGCACAGTCTTTCCCATGTTAATCTTATGGAGAATAGGCAAATGATTCTCATGTTTATGGATAGATTTTAATAAATCTTGTTATATATTATTATTATTATATTAATGATTTGGAAATTCGCTGAGTACGCGGGTCTGCTGCGACGGGGGTATTTTCAATATTCGTGAAAACTCAGATCAGAAGCCAGCTTTAATATTTGTGAAGTGATTCCTAGTTGATATTTTGATCTTTTTGATATCCATTCATTCCAAAATTCAAAGGTTTTATTTAAAAAATACATAAACAAATTATGAAATTCTTTTCCCTATCATCACTTAATGGATATAAAACACCGCACAAAAATATGTTATTGTATTATTGTTGTGCCACAAAATTAAGACGTGGTGTGAGATTACCAATGCATTGTAAGCAGCTGCCACTATCATCTTACTCATCATCACTCATTTCTCATTCGTACTTCACTTAAAAACCTACCTGGTAGGTCGTCATTTCAGTAAAATGAATCAGAATTAAAAGGTACTTTAGCAATCCACCTGTCATAAAATTAGACAAGATGAAATGATTATTTAGAACCGGACTGTTTGCTCTTTGTTATTGAAAAGTACGAACATAAGATAAAACCAACTAGTCAGTATTGTATGATGTGATATTCACCTAGGGTACACCCGGTTACCAGGTGCGGTGGCCCAGCACTGGGCGCTTCGACACGACGCGCGACACCGCGACACCGCGACGCTCCTGTGCGATGTCTTATTCGACTGATTTGTTATTTCTCCTCACGTCTGCAGCGCTATCTAACGGAATTAGCCCGCGCTAACAAGGAGGGTTGTTGGAACAACATGGTGGTTCATTTGCAGCCCGGCTGACAACCCTAATATATATTTAATTTATATAAATGACACGTTTTCTTACAGACAAAGTCAACATTGACGCTAGCCTTTGTAGTTTTATAATGCAAAGTCATTAACCTAGCAAATACACAGAATGATGTATTATATCAACTTCTTCACACTTCGATCTCAAGTAATTTTACCGTCAGATAGTTTAGCAAAACTAAATAGTGAACACTGCTTTTACTCATTAACTCTTTCTACCTGTATATCTGTGGCAAGTGTAAACATTTCTTAATAACGACTCCAGGTTTTTGTTTCTTATTTTGTAATTGGAATTCTGATTTTCTCCAAAAAGATGCCAATAAAAAGCAAAAGTGCAAGACAGATAGTGAAAGCACGTTTGCCAACGGCGACGAGATGAAGTTTCATTGACATAGCCCGTTGGAGGATCAAATAACATGGTAGGGCCTAATGCTAATCGCACTTTCATCCGGGCCGTCCGGTGGACTCTCCCCGCAGACTTAAATGACGCCACCACCTATGTTCACATCGGATGTTCGTGTACGATTACAGAAGTCAAATTCGGGGTTTCATTTGGATAAAAGAAACAATACTAGTTCTTTACGGAGAAAATAGATTTTAGTGAATTAATCTAAATATCGTATCTCAGGTATTCATTCAAAATTTAAAAATATGTTGCTAGGGGCTGTTACTATTTATTTTATACGTATATTACTGATTGATGAATAAACACAATTTTAATCTACGAATTAAAAAAAAACTAGAAAAGGAAGCTGATGTTCCACTTTTTACGACCAAAAAGAATCATAGAACAGATATAAACTTAAAGCGTTGTGGGTCTTAAAAGTAAAAGTAAATTCAATGGATGATTTGCTCAAGAGACAATATCCTATCAATTTTTTGATATGATGTCCACATAATGGTGCTCCTTCATTGATGCATTATAAATTGAAGTGGTTGTATTGTACTCAGAACAACATCCTAATAACATCAACAACATCCTCCTTGACAATTTCACTTCACACACAAACGTTACAAAACTAAGTACAACGCACCATTACGTTGTACGCACCATTACAACTCAAATAATGAATATACCGGAGAAAAATAAAACTTTACTCGATTACGGAAAATGGGATCAGACATGTTAGTAAAAAATTTATGTTGTCCAGTGAGTGAGTCGTCGAAAACTATAACAGGGATTCAAAATTCAAAATTTCTTTATTGAAAGAGACGATTTTACAATTGTATCACAATTGTCAAATAAATAGATTAACCCACATTATAAATACAATCACAGTAACCTTGTAGAGGCAACGAGTGCTGGCAGGCGCTAATTGTTTTAATATGTGACGTGTGCGGCCATTTATTGTAATATACCGAGCGCACGTGTGGTGTACTGTGTACTGTGTAGGCCTACTCGTGTCGCTCGTCGCGTTACCCCTACAACACCAATAACAACAAACATGGGTGCGTAGGCATACATGAGGTTGTCAAAATAAAACCCCAAGTTTGATAGAAAATTAAAATTACGTCGAACATCATATTCAGTGGAAATTTTATTTTGCATACATACCTATCTTATTTTATTGGTAGAAGTAATACCCCGGAGACACGTCAGAATTGGCACGTTTTTCCTTTGTTATACTTATGGGGAGTATTTTTGCACAGAACAAAGAATTCGTAAAAAACCGACCCTTATATGCTCACAAAGCATGCACCTCACAGGGTTCGAAATCCTAGGCCCCCGCGCCAAGGATTTATCTTTTCGATGGATGGATATAAAAATATTTACTGCGTCTACTACATTCGATCATACATCGAAATGCATAAAATACAAAGTGTTTGTGTTGTAGATGTTAAGAAATGACTATCTCTTATGAATAAAGTTGCACTGTAAAATAGCACTCCTTTTGTATTGTTATGTTCAACAGTGCCTTTAGATATATTGAGAAAGGTTTAAGATTGTCTCAAATAACATTATAAGGTAAGCTATAAACAACATAAAAGGTTAAAATCAAATACAATCAATATACATACCTTGACAGGATTCAACAAGTTAATGCGTCATTTGAACTGACATGAATTTGATCTAGGATCTGTTGCATTCAATATTTCTTATTTAAAATTTTCATTTTCTCACATTCTCTCTGATTTGAACAGAAAAAGTCCGTGGAAAAACAAACGATCCAGCAAACTATAACGCAGATTTCCAAAACTAGTTAACCACCTATATTGACATGATGACATAATAGATTCGCAGGATCGATAATCTGTGTCACATTTTCACACGACTTGTGTTGCTAAGTTTGCAGAAGTTTCGTAAATCATCAGATCATAGCTACAGTACTACAGTATATGTCACAGTCTATGGGGAAATTAACAATTATCGTGTTATTGCTCCGTGGGGGAATTACACTTGTTAATTTCCGTCCCGGACGAGAGATGGAGACGTCATCACGATTGATGTTGTTTCGAACATCCCCTGTGTTTGTTTTGGTTAAATGCTATTACTGTATATTGGAATCCCTACTGTTTGGAAAAACTCCGTTTAGCCTGGAATGTTAATTATCATTAATTTGAGCGATTCCTTAAGTAATTGTAATAACCGTTGGCCTCCTGTAACCCATACAGTAAATGCATTTAGTTTAATACCTAACTTCAAATTCAAATAGCATACTACTATTATGTAGAATCAATCAATTATATAATACAAAGCTTCTTTCTTAAGTGATAATAAAATGTATAGTTTATCAATATTTTTTTTTTATGTCAAACTTAATAAAAGTAAACCGTATCTCATATGATTAAAATAAAACATATATTTGTTTAATTAAATGCTATAAAAAAAATTTTATAAATTTATATTTAACAACATTGATAAAAAAATCCATCTCCATAAAAACAAATAACATTTTCCATACTTAACAAGTTTTTCAAAAGTTTTTATATCAAATTCTTTACAAATATTGAAAAATAAAATTAATTTTCCTTCTCCTGATTCAATAAAACTTGAGATTTTTTTTTGTATGATGAGTTAAGGATAAAGTGTGTTTTCACATGTTTTGTTTTTTATTACTGTATATATTTCCACACTATATTCATGTTTTTGTTGGGGGAACACACTTTAATTTGGTCTCGAATTTTTCAGATTGATGTTGTTTCGAACAACCCCTGTTTTTTTGTTAATTTTTATATTAATTTTTTAAAATTTTTTTGTTAATTTAAAATTTCATTTTAGTATTGTTTTTGGCTTGTATAAATAGAAAAAAATAAATTCTAAATTTCAATTAATATAAGTACAATTAGCTTTCTTTCTTAAGTAGATAAAAACCAGTGTTTTCATAAATATTTTCTTTTTTACAGTTTTTAGTGAATTTACCTTAGGTAAGAAGCTATTACCGTAGTTCTCATGGCATGGCAATATTTAAGCCCGGGACCATGTTATTTTTTTGTATTTAGGTGCCCAGACGTCAAAATCAATAGTAGATAAATAAATAAATAAATAAATATATATATATATATATATATATATATATATATGTAATCACGATAACTCTCGTAAAAATGGTCCAATTGAGACCAAATTTCGTAGAAACGTGTATTCCTACATTTGCTCGGACGAGTTCGTTATCCAGCCACATTGGTACAGAACGGGTAGTTGGGGGGAGGGGGTTTGTACCTCAAAAATCAAAAATGGGGTTTTGCGTTTTCCCCATATAATTTTAAAAAAATTCAACTTTTTCCTTTCACCATAAAAATCAGCTTAAAAAACTTTTTCATCCTTAAAGTTTTGCTCTATCTCCAACGGTTAAAAAAATTGAATTGAAAAAATTAAAAATTAATATTTCACTTATCAATCCATATTTTTCAATGAAACTTGATATTTAGCTTCATGTAATTGAAAATAATACGTTTATGCTTAAAAATCATAGTTTACATGTTTATAGTTTATGTGTTGAGTTATAGTTTATGTGGTTTTATAACTGCATACTCATTTCCCATGTTAATCATTTAGATAATAGGTAAACTCCTTTATTTAAGGACAGATGTTGATAAAACTTGGTATAAATAGTCAAAATAAAAATTGTTTATGCTAGAAATGCCTACTTTCAGTGTTCCTCACAGAACCTAACCTGAACACTCTTTTCCCGTGTTAATCATATAGCGAATAGGCAAATTCCTTTATTTATGAACATATGATGAAGCTTGGTATAAATTGTCCAAATAAAAATCGCCTATTTTTAACGTTCCTCACAACGTCAAACCTACATACTCTTTTCCATGTTAATTTTATGGAGAATAGGCAATTAATTCTCACATTTATCGACAGATATTGATACAACTTGTCATATATTATTATTGTATTATTGCTTTGGAAACTCGCTGAGTACGCAGGTCAGCTGCG
The DNA here is from genome assembly GCA_023375725.1 of Nephotettix cincticeps. NCBI lineage: Eukaryota > Metazoa > Arthropoda > Insecta > Hemiptera > Cicadellidae > Nephotettix > Nephotettix cincticeps. Next base: position 43,328,265 of record CM041786.1, on the reverse strand, counting down.
ACGAGGGTATTTTTACTTTCTCTCCCTATACATAGCATAAGGAGATAGTATCGTTTTCGTCATCATTTTATGTTTAGTGTCCTTTCCTCTTTAAATGTTCAAACTCTTGTCATGGTGCCTAAGGTATCTTATTTCTCATCTCACGATGATAACACACGATGTTAGAGGGATGGTACACATCTCGTTAAACCAATAACCAGCAGGTTGACTTGTTTACAAGCAAGGCGGCGTTTCACCCTGGAATCCGGCGTTGTTTAGTCGCCCCTACCGAGTAGAAAAATAACTTCACCCCCATTCCTTTCCAGGCCCTCCCACATCCATTCATAATGAGTCACCCCACACCCCAGTCCATGCCGTCCGGGACTCTTATTCGGATTAAATTAGTTGGAAACAAGAGACTTGACTAAGCAGTGGGGTAAGCTTCTCAGATCAAATCACTATCAACGACGGGGGTGACGAGCGGTTCGAGCGAAACAGAGACTTGACTAAGCAGTGGGGTAAGCTTCTCAGATCAAATCACTATCAACGACGGGGGTGACGGGCGGTTCGAGCGAAACAGAGACTTGACTAAGCAGTGGGGTAAGCTTCTCAGATCAAATCACTATCAACGACGGGGGTGACGGGCGGTTCGAGCGAAACAGAGACTTGACAAAGCAGTGGGGTAAGCTTCTCAGATCAAATCACTATCAACGACGGGGGTGACGGGCGGTTCGAGCGAAACAGAGACTTGACTAAGCAGTGGGGTAAGCTTCTCAGATCAAATCACTATCAACGACGGGGGTGACGGGCGGTTCGAGCGAAACAGAGACTTGACTAAGCAGTGGGGTAAGCTTCTCAGATCAATTCACTATCAACGACGGGGTGACGGGCGGTTCGAGCGAAACAGAGACTTGACTAAGCAGTGGGGTAAGCTTCTCAGATCAAATCACTATCAACGACGGGGGTGACGGGCGGTTCGAGCTAAACAGAGACTTGACTAAGTGGTGGGGTAAGCTTCTCAGATCAAATCACTATCAACGATGGGGGTAACGGGCGGTTCGAGCGAAACAGAGACTTGACTAAGCAGTGGGGTAAGCTTCTCAGATCAAATCACTATCAACGACGGGGGTGACGGGCGGTTCGAGCGAAACAGAGACTTGACTAAGCAGTGGGGTAAGCTTCTCAGATCAAATCACTATCAACGACGGGGGTGACGGGCGGTTCGAGCGAAACAGAGACTTGACTAAGCAGTGGGGTAAGCTTCTCAGATCAAATCACTATCAACGACGGGGGTGACGGGCGGTTCGAGCTAAACAGAGACTTGACTAAGTGGTGGGGTAAGCTTCTCAGATCAATTCACTATGAACGACGGGGGTGACGGGCGGTTCGAGCGAAACAGAGACTTGACTAAGCAGTGGGGTGAACTATATAGATCTAAAACTTATAAAGGAAAATCTCATAGTAAGTCATTTAATACGGAGATCTTCTAGACAGTATGTTATTGAATGAATGGGGTTTACTCGTAAAGTAACACTCACTTTGAGTACACAGCGTGGAAAATTATTAAAATATAATTTCAATATCCTTCAACAATGTTGATCAATTCAATTATGCCTATCCCTGTGTTTTATGTGTTTAAGAGCACTGCCCTTCATACTTGGTCGCGTATGACTTATCTAGTAACTGTCAATGATCACCGCTAGGGTGGAACAGTGTAAACACTGCGATACTTTATATTACATTGCTTGACTGAAGGATCTTGGATAGTGATTCATTCGAATTATTGATTTATAATCAACTAGCCAAAGTACCCGTTCTTCGCACAGGTAAAAAAGGCTGAGAGATGTTGGCTCTACTGATACATTAAAATTATGTTAATTAATTCTTTATTTTTTACAAAATAACAAAAAACGAGGGTCTAAAGCATGAAAAAATAACATCTGTCAAATATTGGGAAAGGATAAGGGCTAATAGAGACAGACATCGGGAGAAAATTAAAAATCTACCATTCCACTATTTCGAACTACGAGTAATAATTCACTAATTTCGATCCAGCAGTTTATCTGTAAAAATCAACTTTATTTCTTCTTCTTTCCGAAGTATCAAAATTTAGTGTAAACGGATGTTGACATTAGCAAATGTAAACATTGAAACTTAGGACGGTCACGGCAGCTCTTTCTTCTTCCTCTTCCCGAACTGTCAAATTTTAGTGTTCATAGCTGTCACATTCAAGTAATTTTATGTTTTCATTCTTTGAAAAATATGTAAACATTAAAAGTTAGACGTTCATGGGGCGTAGCCCGAGGGGATTATAAGGAAATTAATATGCCTATGTGTTGCTTGAGTTTAAGATCTACCTTTGTGTAAAATTTCAAACCGGTCGGTTCAGTATTTTTCGTGTTTACTTGCCACAACAAACCCTTAAACATACAGAAACCACCTCTTCTTTATAATATTATAGACGAAGCCTCCATGCAAAGCATTTTAAAGATCACAAACCGTACACTTATACTTTTAACTGAAATGGCAACCTACCCATAGGTATTACAAGCTAAGTATGAATGAGAAATGTCCTTGTTAATTAATAGCGCAACAGTCAATGGATATTTCTAAGGGTCCTACAGTTTAACGTGGAGTCAGAGTCACTGCCTCTGAATTACGAACTGGTCTAGTTATGGAGATGGTATTTGCGGATTAACGTAGTATTCAATAGTGCGGACGTTAATCGCACCATCGCTCTTAACTATACACAATTCGTGACCTCCAAGTAGGCGGTTACAGGACACGCCATGGTCCCAGTATATGTACAGCACATCCCGGTATAGTAAGCACTTCCCTCTGTCTCGACCGTTAACCTTTTCTCCGGATCACCGGAAGTAGTGAACCGTCTGGAATAATTAATACTGCGATCAGCTGGACGGCGCACATGGTTCTGTGCTGTTTCCGTTCCATCAGTATTCCGCTTCTCGACAGCGCTGCGGCGCAAGGTACTCACGCGAGAGTGAATTAATAACTTAACACTTTACAAAAGCAAATAATAATAACTGACAGTACACTAAATATGCACGCATTTAATTATCAAAATATATATCTTAAATGATGAGAAAAGTTACAGACTAAAAAATCTCGACGTAGTGTGAGCCAAGCAATAACTGTAACTGAAGGATGAAAGAAATCTCGACGTAGTGTGAGCCAAGCAATAACTGTAACTGAAGGATGAAAGAAATCTTGACGTAGTGTGAGCCAAGCAATAACTGTAACTGAAGGATGAAAGAAATCGCGACGCAATAAAATAAATCTGTGAAACATTAAATAGTCTTGATGAACCTGGAACTTGTTTCCGTCTTGCTTATAGTTATTAATTACTACGATGGATCTGAATCTAGTTCACTTCTCTTGAGTCTCTTTGAGTGTCTTGAGCGGATGATTTTTAAACAATTTAAACGAGAAGGTGACATGAAGATGTGAAAAGTGGAAACGCTCTGTGGTTGTTCAGCTGCTGATTAACTTTCTAGATCGGTAACGCAACCGGTTAGTAGTATGTAATTATATAGTAATTCATATAATATATGATTATTATATTATAATAACCATTTTTCTGTGTTCTAAATAATATAGTGCTTTGAGTGCAGTAAATAATTATAGTTACAATTGCCAATTACAATTGGTTTTTAATTAAAACCAAAATGTAAAACTTTAAATGTAATTGAGTAGTAGATGTAGTGAAATGAAAACAATGTAAAAAGAGAAGGTCTGTGGCAATGAACTGTAACCTTTCATTTCCCTCACAAGGAACCCACTGCCACTGGAAACCAACCGAGTTATCAAACGGACCGTTCGGTTAATTGTTTCTACATTTTTTCATTGTTCATGTTTTCAATGTTTAATTTTAAATCAATAATATATCTTTATTATAAAAACCTTTTTTCATGTGTTCTAAAAATAAGCAAAATGTGAGTGTCTGATCTTGTAGTTTATAGTACTAAAAAAATATATTTAGTTACATTATTAATTACATTATTTATTATTATTACATTTTTTTTAAAACTTTAAGAAATGTATGAAAAAATAATGAATTTAATTATTAGTTAAGATGAAGAAATTAAATCAAAAAAACTGTAACCACACCCTCACAAGGAACCCACACCACGAACAACCAATCAGTTATATCAAACGGACCGTTCGGTTAATTGTTTCTACATTTTTTCATTGTTCATGTTTTCAATGTATAATTTTTAAGTTACTTGTTTGTACAGTTACTTATAGTCATTACTGTAATTCCTCACCCCCTTAGAGTAATAAAACCAGAATAAAACACACAATAAACACAGAAAAATCGCTGTCAATTCGCAAATAAAATCGAACATAAGACTTCGAATTTATGTGAGAGTAAATTTATATTTGTAAATTACATTGAAACTAGACACAGAGATCTTTGTTTAGAACTACGTTACTATATTTTAATATCAAGTCAACAATTATCGTAATTATAATTTGGAGTTATAGAGGCTTCATTTAAAGTCATAAATTCCTAACGGTAATTAAATTTTTGTGAAAACTTGTTTTTTTAAATAATTTAACTAAAACAAATTCCAATTCCTAAAACAGCTTATTCCTGAAGATGGGTTACTGAGCTTTAAGCTACATTTTGGATGTTTTGACATATGTCTTAGCTGTGGGGGGTGTTGGTGATTTTTAAGATGGAAAATATGTAACAGGTTTCCATAGAAACTACCAGAGCCATTTTGAATATTTAATTTAAAAGAATAAGATCGGCTTTTTAGAATAACTGAGGGCTTCAAGGGAGTGAGGAACGTCATGGCGCTGTGTGCTAGACCCTCACTTCAAGGGAGTGAAGAACGTCACGGCGCTTTGAGCTAGACCCTCACTTCAAGGGAGTGAGGAACGTCACGGCGCTGTGTGCTAGACCCTCACTTCAAGGGAGTGAGGAACGTCACGGCGCTGTGTGCTAGACCCTCACTTCTAGGGAGTGAGGAACGTCACGGCGCTGTGTGCTAGACCCTCACTTCAAGGGAGTGAAGAACGTCACGGCGCTGTGTGCTAGACCCTCACTTCAAGGGAGTGAGGAACGTCACGGCGCTGTGTGCTAGACCCTCACTTCCTTCCACATCGCTTCGATAAGATATAGGGGTACTGTACCACTGTTATCAGTATAAACTATCTCTTCCGTGGTACAGGAAAAAATGCGGAGATCATTAATTTTATCTTGTACAGTATTTATATTATTTGACCATTAAAATTGAGAATTTAAAACATATTCTCTGTATCAAACTACTGTATACTAAAACTATATAATGCAAACATAATATATATATTAATTAACTTATTTGCTGTTTTTGCCCAATCAAATACTTCAAGACAGGTACCCACACATCACAGAGTCTACTGTTAATTTCTTTCCATACATCGGTACTTGAGTAATGTGTATCCAACCAAATACGTCTTATCCGTGGTTTGTAAGAGAGATTTAATTTTTCTATACGATTAAATTTATTTCATAAATTTACTGTGATTTTAGTTGTTTGTTGAAATAGATTACTTAGGTTACTAGTTGAAGAAATGCTCATTGAAACTCATAGAAAAGAAAAAACCTGCATATTTGACTGAAATGAGACATTGTACGAGATTCCGCCTTAATTATGTCCCAAAGTTGGGAGCGGTGACTGAGCTTGAGTTCCTTGAGCTTGACTTTCCAACTTGTCTGTTTGCTGAAACTTACAACCGCTTCCACACCCGCCGAAGCGCGTTTGCTATAAACTTTGCCTTGATTTTATTGACGCTATTGAGTATAGACGCTTCAAAATTGTTCATTTCAATTACCGCAATATTGTGTCTATAGTTGAAAAAATCTTAAAGTACATAAAAACTCAACCATTAAAATACAATGATGAAGTTACTGCATAATTATGCAGCTAACGATTTGGTGACCTCAAGAATACGAATAAGTAAAAGATTTATTTCCACTTGCACTTGCTTTCTACATTCCTTTACTTTACTCATTTACTTAACTTAAAAATTACTTAAGATACAAGGTTTAGTTGATACGTCTTCACGTCAACCTGGAAGTGACACAAGAACAACAACCAAAAGTACTAAAAATACCTTTTGCTGTTCTACTTTGAGGTAATCTAAAGCATATACATGGAGTTTAGAAAATGTGATTCTCTCCGTATGCATAAACTTAAGGCTGTACAACTCTCCGTACTAATGTCGTACACCACACGCCTGGTCTACACTTGATAGTATCAAGAATTTTGATATGAATATGTCTAAGCTCGGGGTGGGGGGTGTTGGCTATTTGCGAAACGCAGAATAACTGGCTGGGTGGTGTAATGGTTATAATACCCGCCTTCAAAACTGAAGGTCGCCGGATCGAATCCCGCAAGGGTCGAATCTGGACCCAGTCGCCATTTGTCATTGGGCTACTAATTAATGATGCTTCCTAACAACAGGTCGACGTTAGGTAGTAACAAGACCGGGGTTTGGACCGTTCCCCATCAAAACGTAAAAAATGCCACTGGCGTAGAAATACACAAAATAAAAAAAAGGCTGAGAGTGTCGTCACTTGGTTATGAGAACAGCTGTTTAGAGGAACTGTAAACATGTCCTTCAGACACACCCATGACCTAACCTATTTCCCACAGAAAAGGAAATATAGTCCATCTGTGCAAAACGTATGTTGTATTGACGGAAAAGCTAAATTGTAGCAACAGTAAATATGCTGCATACATTAGATTGACGGACGATATCTCTACTTAGTATATAGGGCAGTTCATCAAATCATCACGCGCGCCGTTGAGAACATAATTATCTTATTTATCTATCCAAAATAAAAATAACAGATTTTTATTATTTTTGGGCGTGGATCATGCTGAAATAAACAAAAACCTGCTCCAACAGGTATAAAATAGTTCAAATAAGTTTCATCGTTGTGGGTAGGGCCTACTTTATGTTTACGGAGAAAACGAACACAAATGCCTTCCTTACGGAGAGACAGGTACTGTAGATAGATAGAAATTGAGATGTGATCCATTTTGGCTTTTTGAGGGCATAAACCCTGAAAGAATTCACAAATAGCATAATTCCAAGCAATCTAAAAAACAAAATTATGCAAAACAAAAATAAAAACAAGACCAAAAAATTAAAAAATGCAATAAACAAAACTGTAATTTTATTTGAAAAACGTAGTGTAAGTCCACATTTAAACGAATACCCCCGTTGCAACATACCTGTGTACTGAGGGAATTCCCAAATCAATAAAAATATATAAATATAAAAATATGTAAATAGGTATATGTATATGTTTATGTATGGACTGTGGACTGTGTTTAGATCTTTTCATATCTCGTTAACCGTTGGAGATAAGGACAACTTGAAAGGACTAAATTGTATAGTTTTTGAGCTGATTCTAATAGTAAAAGATATATTTTAAAATTTAAAAAAATGATATGTGAAAAAATCGAAAACCCCATTTTTGGTGTACAAAACCCTCCAAATACCGAATGGTCTCGACCGGGCCATTTTTACGAGAGTTATCGTGTTCACGGACACATATATACATAATACAATACAACATTTATTGATAAATATCTTACATTCCAATAAAGTTCAACACCAATATTATAGTTTTCATTTATTACAATTTTTCCCCTCTGCCTGTAAAACGTCTAAGTTAACTGCAAATTTTCATCGTATGTATGTTTACAGCATGAATATTGATTGATAGTTCAAGTGTTATATTATCGCGTAGTATTGGAGGATGTATTCACTTCATCCTTCATTGCATTACCATCACGACGATAAAGTATATAATTATTTTCTGGAATATAAACTAATGAAATCCAATCAAGGTTTATCTATTACTGTAGCGTGATATTGTTAGAATAAACTTTATATAAGCAGGTGGTGTTTTATTTTTATTAGTTAAAACGTAGCAATTCTTTTGTGTACATCAAATTTCATCCAGACATCAAGATTTATACTTTATGTATTACTTAAAACTCCCTCAAATGTTTTACTTCAAAGTAAAAGATTAATATTAAGTGATGCGTAAAACTCTAAGGAGATGAGACAAGGTAATAAATAAAACATCGGGAGAGCTGGCTTGAATAGCAAAGACTCTCGATGCATGCCTTCCGGCGATACGCGATTTGTAATATGAAATATGACCTTTTGTTGGTAAGATTTGATGAGTTTTCTTTATTTAAATAGCAAACATATTAACTATTATAAACTTTTAGCGAATTTCCCATGAAGAAGCTATTACCGTAGGTCTCATGGTATGACTTAAGCCCGGGACCATGTTATTTTTTCGTCTTTAGGTGCCCAGAGTCCAAAAACAATAGTCGTTAAAATTTTACATATATATAAATATATATATATATATATATATATATATATATATATATATGTGTGTGTGTGTGTGTGTGTGTGTGTGTGTGTGTGTGTGTGTGTGTGTGTGTGTGTGTGTGTGTGAACACGATAACTCCCGTAAAAATGGTCCGATCGAGACCAAATTTGGTAGAGACGTGTATTCCTACAAATGCTCGGACGAGTTCGTAAACCAGACATATCGGTCAATGGGAACGGGTAGTTTGGGGGGGTTTTGTACCCCAAAATGGGGTTTATTGCGTTTTTCACACATAATTTTTAAAAATTTCTAATTTCATATTTCACCATTGGAATCAGCTTAAAAAAACTACACAATTAAGTTCCTTAAAGTTTTTCTCTATATCCAACGGTTACCGAGATATGAAAAAATCTAAACACAGTACGTTGTATTGTGGGGCTCCAATGTTAATCTTATGGAGGGAAAATAATCTTATGGGGAAAAATTAATATTTCCCATATTAATCAATATTTTTGGATAAAACTTGATATTTAGCTTCATGTGGTTGAGATCTATTCATATATGCTTAAAAATCATAGTTTATGTATTTCTCATGGCAGCAAACCTGCATACTCTTTTTGCCATAATAATCATATGGGGAATAGGCAAACTCCTTTATTTATGGACAGATGTTGATGAAAGTTGGTATGAATGTTAAGATAAAAACTATTTATGGTAGAAATGACTATTTTCAGTGTTCCTTACAGCAGCTAACCTGTGCACTCTTTCCCATGTTAATCTTATGGAGAATAGGCAAATAATTCTCATGTATATGGACAGATTTTGATAAAACTTGTCATATATTATTATTATTATATTATTGATTTGGAAATTCGCTGAGTACGCAGGTCTGCTGAGACGGGGGTATTTACATCATTACTCTGTTTTATAAAAACCTGTAAGACCGAAAAATATTATGATTAAAAAACCTTTTTATTGGAAACTGTCAGTTAAGTTGTTCTGCAGAACCGGTAAGTAACTTGTTTGAAAGTTAGCCAAGTTTACACACAATAACTTTAGAACGTTAGTAATTAATGAACATCTCGTATTCGGGATGGTTCACTATTAACTAATCTGATATCTTTGTTACAATATTTTAAGGGCCAGATAGAGCTTAATTTGATATTCTAAATCCGTAAACACTGTCTTCGAGTCATAAGAACACCCCTTGGGTTAACACACATGTGTTGCATCTGTGTTGTATACATTTTTAAGGTTGTAGGCCTAATATAAATTTTACTAGTGCACCTTTTAAACAGCTATTTGTGCTATATATGAAAAAATTGAAATAATTTTGAACTTGCAACTACTTATTCATGTAATTTTAAGTAAGATCTCATTACTTGCGGACAGCATAACACATATTATAGTTAATTTAGCATAGATTATTATAATTGGGACAACGTCCTAATAAGAGAACCGTCTTGGCGACGTCACAGATGTCCTACGTATCTCATTCTGGACACATTACGCATATCTAGGGTCAGGCGTGATGACGTAACAATGCGGTCCTGGCGGCCGTCGTGAGAACCATGGCGAGCGAGTGTGCACTGCGCAGCTGCAGACGACGGAGCATGCGTCCGGAATGTCAACAAGCCGGTGACGGGGGAACTGACGATGGTTCGGCATCAGAAGAAAGGGATTTATTTGTCGATAGTAATTATTGTTGGTGAAACAGCTGTGCTCGTCTCGATTGGGTTTGTCATGACAATGGCTAAGGGACGGTTGGGAAAGCTGATACACTAGATTTATTTGATACACTGATAAGCCTATATTTTAACAACTTTTAACGTGAGGAGATATATTATTAAGAGTCTGCATCAGTGGTAGCCATCTTGGATTTTAGTCCCGTAAGAGCAATGTTAAATTCTGGCGGAACATACCTTCACTTTGGCGTCTGTAGTGGCGTTAATTATCAAAGTATCGATGTAAAACTTTGGAAGTACATTGATGAGATGTGGCTCAAGGGCATGACCTTTTCAATATGTTAAATATGTTCAAAAATTTAACTTGATATAAAAACAACAATCCAGGAATATTTTGTTTGTTTGTTTTGTTTTTATATCAAGTTAAATTTTTGAACATATTGAAAAGGTCATGCCCTTAAGCCACATCTCATCAATGCACCTCCAAAGTTTTACATTGATACTTTGATAATTAACGCCACTACACACGCAAAAGCGAAGGTGTGTTCCGCCAGAATTTAACATTGCCCTTACGGGACTAAAATTCAAGATGCCTACCACTGATTCAGACTCTTAAGGTGTATAATTAGCTACATCTTTCCTCAAATAGCTTTGTAGGGACATTATAGGTTTATAAACAGCTGACAGCGAATTCTGTCACTGTAATTTGTTAATTAAGGCATAATTTATTTTAATAGTACCGAAGAACTAGCTTTGCTTGGATAGAATAGAATAAAAATACATTAAGTAGCTGTATTAAAACACATTTATCATGTACTCAATGTAAACACAGTTTTTTCTCATCTAAATGAAAACGTTTTAACACATCTTAATATATAGACTTACATTTCAACTTCTAATTTATTGTTTCCTGATGATCGCTTCTTCCCTCTCCCTTCCAGTTTCTGAATTTATTCTTGAAGAAATTTAACATTAAAAATGTTTTCAAAAATAAATCAACTAAATGTAACTATTTTTCATGATGTTTTCTGTAAAATTAAGGTCGTTTAAAAGGTCTTTACTTTCACCAACCCAAAAACATTCTTTGTTTTCGAATTTTATCATGAAAAATAAAAACATCCTGAACATCTGTTTTAGTTAACTGCAGCTACAAATTACTTCCCTGAGGGAGAACGGTTAGATCATGGATATGTCTAAAGGGAATATTTCAGTTTATCTAAACAGCTGTTCTTATAACCATAAATTCAATACAATAGCTCTCGTAATTTTTATGGAAACTGGATCTAAACACTTCCGCTGTACTTTTTGCGTTATAAATCTTTTGCGTTACGAAATTCTGATAACACCCCCACCCAGACCGCAGACGTATCCATTTCAAAAAAGTCCACAACGATAACGTTTACAATTTGATGTGCTATAACGAAAACAGGAATTTTTCCATCCTTTAGATCTGCTTCAATCCATTTCTCGTGGCCAAATATCCCGTAATAAAAAAAAATGTCGGACAGTGTTTGTTGTAGAGTATATAGAATATATTATAAGTACCAGGGGACCGAGCTTTGCTTGGATATGATAAAGCATGTTGTATAAAAGTTTATTTGCTAAATTAAAATACATTTAATTTGTACTTAATGTAAGCACAGTTTTCGTTTCGGAGGTCTGCCGCGGCTCACTAAACCTAAAAATAAAAGATTTAGAAGGGTAGAGCAATGTGATTTGAATACGGATGTATAATTTAATATCTGTATAAGACACGCAATATAGAGATGGACTTGTTGAATTTTTCCTTACCGTCATTCATTACTGTATTATCGTGCAAAACAGACATAAACGTGAATGTTTAATTTTTTTACAAACAACTCGACGTTTGATTCCATGACAATATCGAGTCTCGACCTGCTATTAGGGAACCTTGCACAATGTATTAGTCGGAAAATTGGTACTGAAACTAGAATCTCCTTCTGTGATACCCCCATTTTGTAAAGCCGATAGCGTCGCTCAAAAGTGTTAATTAGGTACTTATTAATATATCGTATTTCGCCTTTAAATAGTGAGAGCTCAATGAGGCTGCGTCACCGGAGCACAAGGATTCAAGTACGATTGCTACAACACTAAATAATAAAGCTGCTATCAACACTAATGTATGTAATAATTACTTAATGTATTAAATGGATGAAATTATGTAACCTTACACTAACCAGGATGGAATTTTTTGTGAATAGCAAATTTGAGTACTATCTTAAAGTGACTATCTTAAACCTTCGCATAGCGTGCATATAACTTGTTTTGTTGTCGTCCCTTGATAGGCCTATATTAAAGTATTATATCCTTCACACGATCACGACTTGTATGACGGTCAGTGGTAGCCGCTTTGGGTAGCATCTTTGACTATACATTTAGTCAAAGGTAGCATTACGCTTGTACGATGGTCGGTGGTAGCCGCTGGAGACAACGTCACGACTTGTACGATGGTCTGTGGTAGTCGCTGGAGGCAACGTCACGACTTGTACGATGGTCGGTGGTAGCCGCTGGAGGAAATGTCACGACTTGTACGATGGTCGGTGGTAGTCGCTGGAGGCAACGTCACGACTTGTACGATGGTCGGTGGTAGCCGCTGGAGACAACGTCACGACTTGTACGATGGTCGGTGGTAGCCGCTGGAGACAACGTCACGACTTGTACGATGGTCGGTGGTAGCCGCTGGAGGAAACGTCACGACTTGTACGATGGTCGGTGGTAGCCGCTGGAGGCAACGTCACGACTTGTACGATGGTCGGTGGTAGTAGCTGGAGGCAACGTCACGACTTGTACGATGGTCGGTGGTAGCCGCTGGAGACAACGTCACGACTTGTACGATGGTCGGTGGTAGCCGCTGGAGACAACGTCACGACTTGTACGATGGTCGGTGGTAGCCGCTGGAGGCAACGTCACGACTTGTACGATGGTCGGTGGTAGCCGCTGGAGGCAACGTCACGACTTGTACGATGGTCGGTGGTAGCCGCTGGAGACAACGTCACGACTTGTACGATGGTCGGTGGTAGCCGCTGGAGACAACGTCACGACTTGTACGATGGTCGGTGGTAGCCACTGGAGACAACTTCACGACTTGTACGATGGTCGGTGGTAGCCGCTGGAGGCAACGTCACGACTTGTACGATGGTCGGTGGTAGCCGCTGGAGACAACGTCACGACTTGTACGATGGTCGGTGGTAGCCGCTGGAGACAACGTCACGACTTGTACGATGGTCGGTGGTAGCCGCTGGAGACAACGTCACGACTTGTACGATGGTCGGTGGTAGCCGCTGGAGGCAACGTCACGACTTGTACGATGGTCGGTGGTAGCCGCTGGAGGCAACGTCACGACTTGTACGATGGTCGGTGGTAGCCGCTGGAGGCAACGTCACGACTTGTACGATGGTCGGTGGTAGCCGCTGGAGGCAACGTCACGACTTGTACGATGGTCGGTGGTAGCCGCTGGAGGAAATATCACGACTTGTACGATGGTCGGTGGTAGTCGCTGGAGGCAACGTCACGACTTGTACGATGGTCGGTGGTAGCCGCTGGAGACAACGTCACGACTTGTACGATGGTCGGTGGTAGTCGCTGGAGTTAACGTCACGACTTGTACGATGGTCGGTGGTAGCCGCTGGAGGAAACGTCACGACTTGTACGATGGTCGGTGGTAGCCGCTGGAGGCAACGTCACGACTTGTACGATGGTCGGTGGTAGTCGCTGGAGGCAACGTCACGACTTGTACGATGGTCGGTGGTAGCAGCTGGAGACAACGCCACGACTTGTACGATGGTCGGTGTTAGCCGCTGGAGACAACATCACGACTTGTACGATGGTCGGTGGTAGCCGCTGGAGCAACGTCACGACTTGTACGATGGTCGGTGGTAGCCGCTGGAGGCAACGTCACGACGTATATGACGATCGGTGGCAGCCGCTGGAGACAACGTCACGACTTGTACGATGGTCGGTGGTAGCCGCTGGAGGCAACGTCACGACTTGTACGATGGTCGGTGGTAGTCGCTGGAGGCAACGTCACGACTTGTACGATGGTCGGTGGTAGTCGCTGGAGGCAATGTCACGACTTGTACGATGGTCGGTGGTAGCCGCTGGAGACAACGTCACGACTTGTACGATGGTCGGTGGTAGCCGCTGGAGGCAACGTCACGACTTGTACGATGGTCGGTGGTAGTCGCTGGAGGCAATGCCACGACTTGTACGATGGTCGGTGGTAGTCGCTGGAGGCAATGTCACGACTTGTACGATGGTCGGTGGTAGTCGCTGGAGGCAATGTCACGACTTGTACGATGGTCGGTGGTAGTCGCTGGAGTTAACGTCACGACTTGTACGATGGTCGGTGGTAGCCGCTGGAGGCAACGTCACGACTTGTACGATGGTCGGTGGTAGCCGCTGGAAGCAACGTCACGACTTGTACGATGGTCGTTGGTAGCCGCTGGAAGCAACGTCACGACTTGTACGATGGTCGGTGGTAGTCGCTTTGGGTAGCATTACGCTTGTAGCCTGATGCAGGCACCTCGTGAATGTGGAACGCTGTTCAAAATAGATTATTATCACCGCCTCTCCCGTCGGTGGATTGCTCAATTGTCTTTGACTCGTCGCTTTTATTATTAAAATCCATTTCCAACTGTTTCAACCCTTTTTAAAAACATTGCATCTCTTTTGGTTTTGGATATTTAAACTCAATTTGGCTTGTAATACACGACTAAGACAACTAGGATTCGTTCGTTCCGTGTGTGAAATGGTGATTATTCTGTTCTATTTTATGTAGAGGATTTTAGTTGAAGTTTGTTAAGAATAAATTTTTAACATTTGTTTGTGAAGTTAACAAATAAGTTTAATTAACATTCACTGGTCGCCAAACAAGTTTTTCTGATTATGTAACTGGCCACCAAGTTAAAATTTTGGCACTGAAAAATTGAAGTAGCTGTAATGGGTTATATCATCGTGTATTATGTTGTTGATAAATATTAGGGTAAATCTCTTAATTTTTCAATGCTCTGACGTGACAATTTCCTGCATTTGAGTTAAAGTTTGTTATTTTTTACTTTCTTTCCTTATACATAGCATATGCAGAAAGTATTGTTCTCGTCAAAATGTGTGAATTTGAGTTGAAAGTAATTTCCGGTTGTGGTCCCCTGAGTCCAAAAATGTGGGTTTCGACGTGATGTCTGTCTGTCCGTGTGTGTTTTAGATTCAATTTGGTATGTATGCATATATTTACCGTATCTCCAGGCATTTTTTATGTTTTTTTTAATTTTTTTGTTTTTAAGGGTAGTTTACTCCTAAAAACCCTTAAAAACGTTAAAAATCTAAATTTCCAAAAAAAATGGCTCATTATATGACACCACCCGCATGTCTGTAAAATTATGGTTTATATGTTATGGGGTTTTAAATGACAAAAATATATTTTTTAATTTTTTTAATTAAACAAATTAGTATCTGAAATTATTTGTCTACGACAATCGGTTGAAGAGAAAATTTAAATTTACTGTCAATGATAAACGCAGAAAGTTGTTTAAGACCACCCAATAATGTCTAACGGAGAATATTAAAACATCAATTTAATCCTTATTTCAATACCGTTTTCCACGAAACTTGGTATGCAGCGTAAGGTCACACAACCCAAACATAACCCACTCAAAAAGTCTTGGTATTACGGAGAGGGGTTTACCCTATAAAATTCTAACAATGAATGAACCTTGTTTCTCTTATTGTTATTTTCAGAAATTGGATGATAATTTTTAAACAATAAATGGTTTTATGATATTAAGATAAACTTTAAAGAATATGATAGTTTTACTACAGATTGAATAGCTTGAACTTTATAGGAATTAGGCGTACTCAAATTATAAAATCTGAAATATCCCATTGATGGTATTTTACGTTACTAATCAATGTGAAAAATGTACTTAATAATGGTTGTGATAAAATAAAAAATACTGTTACAAAGAGTTATAATAGATAATTAATTTCTTTAGTACAATACATCAAGAAACATTCTTAGTTGAGGTAGGTAGTAGAATAACCACAAAGTGTTTAAGTTTGACTAAAAATTAGTGTCAAAAATAAAACTAAAATATTTAAAAAATAGTAATTTATACTCAGGTATAAAAAATATCATCATTCCTAGTTTTTCTTCAACGATCATGTGTCGCGCAAGTCTGTACAGGCACCGACGAAACCCACTCTTTACTAAAACAAAATCACGAGTTCACTCTTTCGGCAAGGGCTGGAGAAAACGGTGACTGGTGAGGTGAAGTAGAGGTGTCAAAACGGTTGGGTTGGCAACCCTGCAGTTAGCCCTTGTAGTTAGCCCCGGAGGCCGTCAGATGGAGCAGTTGCATCACTTACCTTCTCGCACATGAGTCATTGTTTGATTTGTGAGTCACCAAGGAATCAAACACTCAAGCCTCTAGCCCACCAACAAGGAAGGTTGCCTACATATGATCCAGAGGTGTTGTTGGTTGACTACATCCGAGTGAACTGTGTTGACATTCATATCTAGTTAAACTGGAGTTTAGTTTGATGCTTCTTCGCTTCTCGGAAATCCTTGGGCTAAGGGGTTTAAATGGTTTCATTTGTATATATTGTAAGCAGTCAAGAGTTGTCATTAAGTCTTCATAAATGCCGCCTAGTTGGTTTTACAGCAATAATTGCTTGCTTTTAAGAAAAATGATATTTTGTACAACGATGCTGTGCAAAATGATCTGTATCGGCCCTCAATACATTACTTTTTATTGATACCATATTTTTGAACAAATATATGAATAAAATCTTATAATTCTAAACAAATACCTTGCAGTATATTGTTTCTAAAGCTATTACTACATACCAAATGGTATGTATGAAAGTAGGTACTCGTTTGAAGAGCAAAGATGTAATGAGTCGAACTTGCTATATAAAGTTAATAACAAACTGATATATTACTGTAATATTATCGTTTCCCGACATAGTAAAATTTAGACGTTGCAATTTCCAATCACTTAATTCTGCAGGTGTGTTTATTAGCACCTTCATTTTAACTAGTTTCAATGACTTGAACAGTTGACATGTTACTATTCCTTCTAGAGAAATGTACTGAAAGTTACAGAATTTCTCTCTCCAAACATAAGAATAAAAATCAGACAAGTGATCTAACAATTATATAAAATACTGTGTAAGACAAAATAATATATACATCAACTTATTATACAAAATGATACGTCATTATAAACATATTTAAGTAAAGTTAGATTACACGACATTTCACAAAATTTCACCCTAGGGAATTTTCACGTCATGTCCAAGAGAACGAATATACGGTAAGAGGTATTCAGGATCATTCAGGGTCGTGGGTTTGATGAACGTTATCAGCTTCTATAATTAGACACCGGATTGATTTGACCTGTGCCAAAACTCACGTCATGGTCGCGCTATTTCCGTTGTTATCTTGCTCGCTCAGTCAGCTGATATGTAGTCGTAGTGCATGGTCAATTCGCTATGTTTAACATTCACACTTTTAAAATTTGTTACTCATTAAATAGTTTTTGTTTCGTAATATTTTCAAAACCGAGTATAAAAATCCAGATTTAAACATACACCATCATACCTATAAACCAACAGCATGCAATACATAGAGTATATAAATACAATATGTATATATTATTCATTTATTCCTCTAAAATGTTCGAACGCCCAAGGATAACGAAGGGCGAATTCCATTCATAATTATGATATTTATTCAATTAAAATCTCAGAGTTTTAATTTATTTTCCGCAATAATCGCAACCTCATTGAAACGCGGTTCAAAAGCAAGCAAAACAATATATATCGCTAAATTCCCGATGGATTTCATATTTTTATAACATTCCAAACAAGAACATTTTATTTCGGTATTTCGCACAATGGAATCCAACGATGCCGGAAGCCAGTGCTATTGTTATCACGTCGACAATGCCAAACAAATCATGACAATTATGTTGGCAGTGGCGAAGTGCATACAATACTAGGTGGGTCACCCTTCCACTACAAGTAGCTACTACACCAACCAGATAGGCTCCGTGCCGAATTGCCTACAATACTAGGTGGGTCACCCTTCCACTACAAGTAGCTCCTACACCAACCAGATAGGCTCCGTGCCGAAGTGCCTACAATACTAGGTGGGTCACCCGTATACTACAAGTAGCACATACACCAACCAGATAGGCTCCGTGCCAAAGTGCCTACAATACTAGGTAGGCCATCCTTCCACAACAAGTAGCTCCTACATCAACCAGATAGGCTCCGTGCCGAAGTGCCTACAATACTAGGTGGGTCACCCTTATACTACAAGTAGCACATACACCAACCAGGTAGGCTCCGTGCCGAAGTGCCTACAATACTAGGTGGGTCACCCGTATACTACAAGTAGCACATACACCAACCAGATAGGCTCCGTGCCGAAGTGTCTACAATACTAGGTAGGCCATCCTTCTACTACAAGTAGCACCTACACCAACCAGATAGGCTCCGTTCCGAAGTGTCTACAATACTAGGTGGGCATCCTTCCACTACAAGTTTGTAATAGTGTTTTTATTATTTACGAAGTGTATGTGGGAATTGAATATTATAGAAGTTAGCAGACTTTTTGGAATACAATTCTTTTCAACATAAAACGTTCCCTAAGCTTTGTTTAAGAAAGTATATTGTTTAATTACTTTCTCATTGACCTTCGAATTCGCATTTCAGCGTGTCCGTGTCTTCTTGATTCAATTATAATTAAATTATAATTTAAAGTATTGATCGATTACAACAAAGCTATAATTTACGAAAAATCTAGAGAATCATACATTGGATAAGCACAAACCTTTATTCTTATTCGAAATATCTATTGTCATCACCTCCCCACAATGCTATCACCAAAAATCGTCTACTCAAATCCAATTTTATTTATCGCTTGAAGTTTGTTTATATTGGTAGCTATTACTTAAAAAACAGAAATTACGACAGCAGCAAATGCTCAGATACCCTAGTCTACCTTGCTCACGCGAACAGCTTGTCCAGACAGCTGATCTTCTAGTAGACTCGCGACTCTTCCCCAGGACTTTCCCTCGGTTATGATTCTGACCGCAGACGTGAAATTCCACAACTTCCACGACAGTTCGTTGTCACTCTTCGCTTTCTTTTGGCCTACTTTAGAAGAAACCCACAGTGTACGTTGCAGTGGAACACATATTGACATGAACACAATAAAATGTGTGAATCTCTTTAATGTGTGAATGGCGGCGCTATTTCTTAGTAAAACTGTGGTAATAGCAAAGAATTTAATGGGAAATACACTGAAACGTGAAATATAGAGACTACTAATATAGAGACTATGAAAGAGGTCAAGATTTATTAACTTGTTATCAGAGGAAAATGATTTAGGTTTCCTTCTTTGTTACAGTTGAGGAAATATTACACAATTCGTTTTAGACTAAATTCAGACTAAAATGAAAAGTTTATTTACTAATATGTAACTTTCATCCCATCAATTTATTTTGAGCGAGCATGTACTTTAAAATTATTATCAGAGATGCTTAATAATGCGATGTGTTAATTAAAAATTAAAAATTATTTTTCAACATCAAAAACAATTGAAATCTATGAGATTGGAATATGTCCTTGTGATGAGCAACGAAGCAAGACTAGGAACTTAGCATTAAATGCTTGCTTTTTCGACACAAATTTTGTGTCGAGAAACAAACTTGATGACTAACAAATATTAGACTACATTTAAAACAGGATCTCCCCAGCACCAGAAGGACAGGGGGAGTATTGTGTATTGTGATTGCACAACAAGTATCAAGTAGGCCTTACCCTGGGGTTCATTCCCCCTGTCCCCCGCGCCTTCCGCATTGTGGATGACCAACAACTCGCTGACCTTGGCCTATGTAGACGCGCGACTCGACTCTCACGTCACGCCTACAGTGACTCATCCCCCGAGTGACACCTTGGCCTAAGAGAGGTCTAAGAATTTAAGTAGGCCTATACATTTTTTAGATTATATTTAATAACGGTCGTTATAAATACCAGTATTGAGGATCACGCTATAGAGAATACCTCTAAACATGCAAGGGTATAAGGTAGGCATCATTACGACGTGGAGTTGGAGTTTAACGATGTTCGATCTGGGTTAATGATACAGGTCAGTTTACTAATGTTAGTTACTAATGACGGGCTGATAAAACGTCAATGTGTTATCACTTTTATCCTGCCATAAGCACTCCATGCTTGCTAGTACATCTAATTCAAAAATCATGTTTTATATAATAGTTGTTCAGAATTATTTCCTAATAAGTTGATTTCAATGATGGAATTTTTCATTTGTTATTACTATAACATACACCTTAAATGCATTTGCCCCACAGTACAACCCCATTACTAAGGTTTTAAATGGCGAATTTGATACCTTGATATCTCGTAACATTTATGTTACGAGATTTTTTGAGAAATTATTATGCAGATTAATATTTAAAGTATTTTTATGTTTCATAAAGTGTCCCTCTTGTTGAAATGTGTTGGGAATTATATTATAGATCCTGTAATTGTGTTTTACTTAAAATTTATAAATCATTTACAATAATAAAAAAATAAAATCAACAGTCTATGATAACAATTATTAAACGTCAATACTTGAAGTCAGTGTAGATGATTTGTATCATTGAACTATAACCCTCCCTGTTGATAAGATTAGAATCTGATAAAAATCGCATATTTAATGAATCACGGGAAAATATTAACTAACTAAGATCATAAACCATGAATTTAGTAAAACAATCAGGTGATCAGGTGAGGTTATTCATTACTTGGAGATTAATACGAATAACTAAGTTTTCGTGATTATATATTTCATTTCCTAAATTGTGAAAATTGTAACGAATGGTGAAATCAAAGAAGCAACGTTATTTATTTTATTTTAAGAAACAACTGGGAAGAAGTGAGCAGAAAACATTGCGATATGGCAGTGCCCTATTTTCAGCGCGAACTTATTCATTGGGTTTCCCGAGACTCCAGGCGCCATCGTCATAAAACCATTACTCACACGTAGCGTCCCCATCAGCTGGGTTGTATCTGGAATTCTATATTCGATATTCAAATAAACGGTTTCAGTGGACCGACTGATAGTTGGTCCTTTTAAGTGAAATATCAAAAATACATCTAATAAATCTACATATGCTTTGTTCTTCATTCAAATATCATCTATAGATTTATTATTTTATTGGCTACCAAGGACAGTAATTTGAACTTTCCTCTGAAACCGTTGGTCGTAGGCTAATGATTCAACATACTTATTTGTTTAGTATTACTAAACAACTACTATTTAGTATTATTATCGAGTAGTAGACTGTAGAGTGATATCCACGCCCTCTTACCATTGCACCGCACTGACTGACTCACCGAGAATTAAGCTCGTTGTCGCCCGAACTGCTTCACTTATAGCCACGACGATTGAGCGCTTGTGAGATTATTGAGCTTTCAGTGGACTCAGATGACTCATGAAGTATGGCTGATGCTTTCACACATAACACAACATAAACATGTTTTCTATCTTGAAAGTTTTCACACACATTCATAATTTAATCGGCACAAAAATAAGTAGTAAGAAAAACATTAATTGTTTTGTTATCATTAACCTCAAATTTTAAGAGTTTTCGTACAACATTTCCACACAGTATGACGATCAAATTGTATTCAGAAAAGATGAATTTTCGGGGATTTATAATGAAATTGTTCAGTATGCGGGACCGTTATTGCACTTAGATGAGATCATTTCACTTGAAGAAACCTGAACATGAAGAAGTAAGAAGTAAGAAGTAAGAAGTAAGAAGTAAGAAGTAAGAAGTAAGAAGTAAGAAGTAAGAAGTAAGAAGTAAGAAGTAAGAAGTAAGAAGTAAGAAGTAAGAAGTAAGAAGTAAGAAGTAAGAAGTAAGAAGTAAGAAGTAAGAAGTAAGAAGTAAGAAGTAAGAAGTAAGAAGTAAGAAGTAAGAAGTAAGAAGTAAGAAGTAAGAAGTAAGAAGTAAGAAGTAAGAAGTAAGAAGTAAGAAGTAAGAAGTAAGAAGTAAGAAGTAAGAAGTAAGAAGTAAGAAGTAAGAAGTAAGAAGTAAGAGTCCACGAAGGAGTTTCTAATGGGTGATCAAAACATTAAATACTTTCCTTGTTAGCGTACGAGTAAATTGTTACATCTGATGATATACATAGGTTCTGTACATTCGCCATAACTCTGACCCCCCCCTTATATTTAGCCGCTCCAGGCTACGGCATGTGTCACCTCACGTAATGTAATCCCCTGACCCACTGTGCAACTGCATTATACCAATGCAGGTTATTAGTTAAAATAGGATATTATGACCGAGCCACATTACATTAAGGTGTATGATCCTGTCCTGGTTATTCAGTTAAACCGCTCCATCAGGATAGTCCGATCAATTTTTGTTTTCAGCATCGCGTCATTTTGAGCCACAAAAACGGGATAAATTACTTAAACTTATGAAAAAAGACTCATTAATATTATTGAAAAATGATAAATCCTAAAAAATTATTTACGATGAATATGCACGGTGCCCCCTCCAAAACTGAACAACTTTAAATTCTTATGTAATCTATATATACCTAGCCCATTTTAATATGCTCATATGATAGCTGAGCTTATAAAGTTTAATCCAATAACATTTTCAACTATAAGCTGATTCATTTTTATTGACTGAAGTTTAAAAATGTATTTTTACTTCCCAGTGGAAAATAGGTTAGATAATGGATATATCTAAATGAAACGGTCTCAAATCATCTAAACAGCTGTTCTTATTGTTTTATATCAACAATGCAATACAATAGCTCTGTTAGTTTCTATGGAAACCTCTAACATGTTTTCAATCTACAAATCACTAACCCCCCCCCCAGAGCCAAGACATATCCATGTCAATTTCTAAGCATAGCCATCAGACGCTATGAACGCACGAGAGAAAGCGCAATGTTGAGTGATACAATCAAAGTAAGTATGATATTGCAATGCAAAGAACTTTTAGAACACGCTACGGTCGATGTCCTCCATCAAGGAACAGCATTCAAGCCTGATATGACGAGTTCATGTTGACTGAAAGCTTACAACAGTTGAAAGTCACTTGACAACACCTTTCCCTTTCGATGGATTGGACGTGACGGTCCCCAAAGTCCCCTCACATTCCCCAAGTCAGGGACCAAGTCTATAAGACAGATGTTTCAAATGTCCAAGAATTAAGGCGAAGAATAAGTGCAGCCTTTGATAACTGACGAAATAGGCCATAGGGTGTGGGCAGAATTGGACATCCATATCTTTTTGCCAGCAATGAAAAACCATGTAGAAAACCAATAAACTACTTGATACTAAATAAAAGTTAAAAGTATTTGTGTTAATTTAAGGGTAATTAATTTATTTTCTTATTGTTAGTAAACGTTTTATAAGCAAACAAAATTGTTTAGTTTTTCTGGGACACCCTGTATTTTTGCAAGCTAATATAAATGCATAATTATAACTATAATTTCCGTACAATTTATAGTTTACCCTTATGAGTTATTTAAAATCCTTTATAAAATTGTGGAAAACAAGAAGGATACATATGCTTATTGAATAAAATATTTTGACGACATGAAAGTTGTCCGTCGGTTGCCGCCGTAACGCAGAGCTTAGCGGCTGGGCGATTGTGCGGTTGTACGGCTGGGCGGATGTGCGGCTGGGCGGTTATGCGGCTGGGCGGATGTGCGGCGGGGGGGGGCTATGCGGCTGGGCGGTTGTGCGGCTGGATGGTTGTGCGGCTGGGCGGATGTGCGGCTGGACGGATGTGCGGCTGGGTGGATGTGCGGCTGGGCGGTTGTGCAGCTGGGCGGTTGTGCAGCTGGGCGGTTGTGCGGTTGGGTGGTTGTGCTGCTGGGTGGTTGTGCGGCTGGGCGCTTGTGCAGCTGGGCGGTTGTGCGGCTGGGCGGTTGTGCGGCTGGGCGGATGTGCGGCTGGACGGATGTGCGGCTGGGCGGATGTGCGGCTGGGCGGTTGTGCTGCTGGGTGGTTGTGCGGCTGGGCGGTTGTGCAGCTGGGCGGTTGTGCGGCTGGGCGGTTGTGCGGCTGGGCGGATGTGCGGCTGGACGGCTATGCGGCTGGGCGGCGGTTGTGTGGCTGGGCGGTTGTGCGGCTGGGCGGTTGGGCGCCCCACGGCTCGGACCCGAACCGAGCTGATGAGGCAGGTTTTTTTATTTTGCGTTGTTCTTATTCAGCAACATTTTCAATAGTAACAAAGAGCAAAAATAAAATGTATGTTCTGCTAAAATTAATGAAATGGCCAAATCGTACACTGCACGATTTCACGATTGAAGCATGCTATAATTACTATGCATTGCATAGTGCAGTATTGCTATGCATAGTAGGCCTAGCAGTATGAAATGCATTGCATTGCATTACTATTAAATTAATATTTTTATAATAATTTTTAGAATAAATTAAAACTTATTTCCAAATATATTTCGAAGCCTTTATAATTCAGCATTAATTGCGCAAAATACAACGGAATTGAAATTTTAAGTGCATATCAATCAATTGGTAGTTCTTATATTAATTTTTTACCGACAGTTAACATACTATATTTTCATATATGAGATTATTTACTATTCTTGATAAGGTTACCGAATTGACCATTAAAGTTTTCTGAACTATTATCAGCAGTTGGCCGTTTTTCATTAGCTTTAGTTACTGAAAATCCTATATACGTGTCTCTGTATGATGAAACCAGCCTCCACGTATGAGTTGGAGTGGAAAATGGAAATCTATAAAAATAGAATTAAACATGCTGACTTTCAAAGAAGCATTTCTTTAAGAAAGACAAATGTAGATTAAATAAATGTAGAGGGAATGTAAGCAGTTGTAAAACACTTTTGTAGAAACTTGTAGAAACAAAACAAGCAACATACATTTACAGATATGCATTGTTATGACAAGGTATTGCAATATTTCTCAGGATATATGGGAGATAAGAAATTCAAAAATAGATACGAGTATAAAAATGATCTGTTACAGAAAAACAACACAACCTTACATTATTGTTTCAAAAAAATTGGTCATATTACAAAAATATATTTGGACTTTTATTATGTATTTTTAAATTAAGTTTCTCCGATCTATATGTCTATTTGACAAATTTATTTCCAGTGAAGTCTGTGAAAATCTGTGTTTACAAAATATAGAGTTTTGAAACAATAATTATTACTAAAATCTCACTTTATATGTAACTTTATACTGTTCACATTTTGTTTAAATAAGTATTACTTTATTGTATCTAGTTTGAATGTATTTATAAATCTTGTTTTTACTTTACATTATTTCACAGGTTTAAAATTCCTTTAAGATATTTTTCCTTACCATTAATCCGCGTTAAGCGATATTTCTTTAAAAATTTTTCTCACTAACCGTTTAATAATTTATTATATTATTACCATTTACTATATTATTTATAATTTTATTTCTTACTCCCACACATTTAATTACACCCAGCACCTTATTTTGTAAAAGAAACGACTGTTCCAGTTAAATTCATAAGGATGTATGGTACAGTAACGTACGAAGATTATCTCTAGTCACAGTAAACATGGCAAAAATTTGCTAACGAAGTGCTCTTGTAAATAATATCAACAATAAACTTTCATCGATTGGCAACAATGAGAAACAACAGCTGTAAACTGTTTACGAAAGATATTTCTGACGCGGTTGGCAGAACTGTAAACATTATCAGCTAGCCAGCACGAAGTAATGACCGTGACCATTCGTAGATAGATGGCGAACTCAAGTACAGCGCTCATACAATGCTAATCTGGTTTTCTTTTCAACTGTTAGTGAGTTTTAAAGGCAGAGTGTCATATTCAATAACTAAAGTGGTTCATATTATTTATACTGATATATATGTACGATGAGAAGAATTCAGCTACTGTCTCATCGTGAATAAGACCCGTACCTTAACAGACCTTCAACGTGGAAACCTTTAATCATTTAAAAATAGAAAAATATTATAAAGTCTATAATATTATAAAGAAGAGGTGGTTTCTGTATGTTTGTTTGTGGGTTTGTTGTGGCAAGTAAATGCGAAAAATACTGAACCGACCGGTTTGAAATTTTACACAAAGGTAGATCTTAAACTCATGCAACACATAGGCATACTTAAAATCCTCTCGGGCTACGCCCTGTGAACGTCCTAAGTTTCAATGTTTACATTTTTAGAGAATGAAAACATAAAATTACTTGAATGTCAACAGCTGTGAATACTAAAATTTGACAGTTCGAGAAGAAGGAGAAGAAGAAGAAAGAGCTGCCGTGACCGTCCTAGATTTCAATGTTTACATTTTATAATGACAACATCCGTTTGCACTATATTTTGACAGTTCGGGAAGAAGAAGAAATAAAGTTGATTTTTCAGATAAACTGCTGGAACGAAATTAGTGAATTATTTGAAATAGCGGAATGGTAGATTTTAAGTTTTTTTCCGACGACTGTCTCTATTACATTAATTCTTATCCTCTCCCAATATTTGGCAGATGTTACTTTGAAATGTTGTAGACACTCCTGTTTTGTCATTTTGTAAACAATGAAGAATTAATTAACAATACCTTAAATGTATCAGTAGAGCTTACACCTTTCAGCCTTTTTAGCCCGTGCGAAGAACGGGTACTTTGGCTAGTTTGTAATAAGTTGAGCTACACAATAGATGAGGGGATTTTAATTGTTAGAATGCCGTACATAATTTATTCTTGCATAAATTTCGAGAAGATGTTAACCTACTCTTTAGATAACCATCTTAGGTACTACTATCTTTGGTAATAGGTAAACGATAAGCCGGTAATACAACAGAAATTTAAATAAACGGTATCAGATGACAGACACATACTTTCTCCCTTAAGTAAATTTAAAAAAGACAATCTGTAATAAAACTATTATGTTCTTCAAAGTTTATCTAAGTATCATTTATAATTTATTGTTTCAAAAATAATCATCCCATTTCTGAAAATAATAACAAGAGAGACAAAGTTGAATTAATTGTTGGAATTGTATGGGGAACCCCCCCTCGGTAATACCAAGCTTTTTTTGAGTTGGTTTTGTTGGGTGATTTGACCTTACGCTTCATAGCAAGTTTCATGGAAAACGGTTGGAAAATAAGGAAGAAGTTGATTTTTTAAATATTCTCCATAAGAATAACATTGGGCGCTTTCGGAAAACGTACTGGGTTTATCATGGACAGTAAATATAACTTTTCTCTAGAACCGTTAGTCGTAGACAAATAATTTAAAATATTAATTTGTTTAGTTTTTTGAGCTGATTTCAATGGTACCAGCCAAGTTGAAGTTTATTTTTAATGTTTTCCCTGAAAATTTAAAAATTTGATTGTTTTACATTTAAAAGCCCATAACTTTTGAACCGTCATTTTGACAGACATGCGGGTGATGTCAAATTATTTAGTACTCTGTGAACTATAAACTACCAAATTTTAATCAAAATCGTTAGAGCCGTTTTTGAGAAATTAGGATTTTTCTCGTTTTTAAGGGATTTTAGGGGTGAACTACTCTTAAAAATCAAAAATAAAAAAAAACGCCTGGAGATACAGTGAATATACACATACATGTCAAATTTCATCTTAATCAGTTCAACGGGGAAGGATGTGGCTCTGTACACATGCAGACACTCACATACACACATGCACACACGCGCGCGCGCACACACACACACACACACACACACACACACACACACGCGCGCGCGCGCGCACACACACACACACACACACACATACACACGGACGGACAGACATCACGTCGAACCCCACTTTTTTTGGATTCAGGGGACCTCAAAACGGATAAATACACTCTCAACTCAAATAAGAAAATTTTGACGAAAACAATACTTTCTCTATATACTATGTATAAGGGGAGAAAGTAAAAACTTATTACTTAAAAGTATTGTGCTTCAAAAGTAAATTATCGGTTCGAATACATAATTAAACTAATCTTTGGTAAAAAACAATTAAATAATGCTTTTATAATTTTTTAAACCTAATAAATAATTGCTATGTATAGAAGGATTATTACTTATAGGGTTTGTCAATTGACAATCATTATTTTAAATCATTGCTATTACGTCATTGCCATTCACGTACGTCTGAAGTGTCGCTGGTTTGACACTATACAGTTCAATTAGTCTTAATTTAAGAGAAATGTGCCTTTTCATAACATTTAACTGGAAAAGCAGTAACAGAGATTGCATTAAAACTTGACCATTACTCCTGAAGAAGCTTGCTCTAGCATTTCGCAATGTAAATTGGACAATAATAGTAGTTTATGCTACGATTGTATTATGAATGCCTTAAAGTGAGATGTAAGTTAGAACGTGGCCTTAAGTCATACTGGGATGGTGGCGTCATCCTGTAATCCAGCTACTTGGAGGTCACGAATTGTGGATAGTTGTGAGCGATGGTCGGTGGATGTAGTGTTCTCTTGTGTGGATTAACGTCCGCACTATTGAAAGCTACGTTAATCCTCAAAGCCTATCCTCATAATTAGACCAATTCGTAATTCAGATGTCGTGGTTCGGATTCCACGTTAAACTGTAGGTCCCTTAGTTGCCATCGGCTGTTGGGCTATTAATTAACAGTCCTGTCTAAGGAACATGTCAGCCTTAGTCAGTAACAAGACTACAAGATCGCGCCACAATCATCTTACAATAAACTCTCATTCATACTTGGCTTAAAATACCTACCTTGTGGTATGGTCGCCACTTCAATAATCTAATCTAATCTAATACAATCGTTGCATACACCATTTTATCTACGACCAACAATATTCAGAATTTTAAAAACAAGAGTTGTATATTTTTTATTTATCTACGACCACTTCAATATACTAGGTATCAAAAATAATTGGTGTGTATTTTATTCGCGTAGTAATCAGCTGATGTGCGAATTACGTAGTTCTTATTGGTTCAAACCTCACATTTGAGGTTAGCCACTAAACGAATGAGCCTCTTAATGATGTTACTTTCAGTATATTTATTGGTACATTTTTCAATGGTCGTAGATAATGTATATAATACTGTATTAACTTTTCACATAAAAGACTATGTAATCACAATTATTAATAGTAACAACGGTTAAAAATAGCTCCAGTTTATGATATAATAAAATACTCTTTCTAGTAAGGCTTAGGTGGGACTGAACTACACATAAGTGATTGATTACAAAATAAAAACGATCGGAAAACAAAATAAAATTGCTTTACTCACAGATCAAAACTAAATTAATATATTGTGTGCGTAAAGAGACAGCAAAACTCAAAGCCTCGAGAAAGACTGATATGTGGTGAATCATATCGGTTAATAACACGTGTTATCATTATCTGTGTTCAACAAAGCTATCATATAACCAATAATGATTTCCAAAATATTACTGCGTACGTATGTTTCCGTGTTTTGTTTATTAATAAAGTTGGTGTTAACATTAATTGCACGAATTTCATTCAGTAAAAAGCAAAATACTTAATCAGTAATAATACAATTTTAATAATTTTTCAAATTGTATGTGATTTGATTTTTTATTCAGACACATAAAACAATTTTAAACGATTTTAAAAAAATTATCATGATATATACAAATACAACGGTTCCCATTGTAACAATTGTGGAACCGTATACTGCACCGATTGGCGTATCCCTAAACAACTTACATACAGTACATGTAAAGCGACTTGGACAGGGCCGTTCCTGTGATCTAGCTTCTCGGTGGTCACGAATTGTGGATAGTTTATAAGCGATGGCCTGCGGATGCGATATTCCATTATGTGTAATGTGGATGAAGTCCGTACCGTTGAATACTCATCCGTAAAGACTAGTCTAGGCATCATAATTAGACTAGTTCGTTCTTTAGAGGAACAATAGTGATTTTGAACCCCAAGTTAAGTGTGGGTCCCTAGATGTCATCGGCTGTTGGGACAAGAATTAATATGAACATGTGAGCCTAATTCAGTAACAAGACTACAAAATCGCACTATAATATTTTTTCACACATATCATTCATACTTGGCTTAAAATACCAGTTTAGGTCATCATTTCAGAAATACAATATATATATATATATAGTAGAATAACGCATTAACTTCCGATTCATCTCCGTTCCTCTGTTTTTTAGGAACCAGAAAATACATATTATTTATAGATGACTCAAATATTTTACATATTTAAAGAGCCATGATAACCATAACCCACCAAACCATCAAGGTGGATGATTCCCGCCAATTGTTGAATCACGTGACAAGGCCGAATGGCAGGAAAGTGTTTCCCGCGCGGTCAAGGCACTCGGGTTCCACCAAAACCACCTCCATAACGTCTTAATGTATTGCCGACTGACCATTCATTAGCCGTTTGACAACTCCAAATGCGTGTTCCTTTTAGAACGAGCTTCGCCATAACAACCGGTTGCGAGGTTTCATCTAATCGTGTAGACACGACATGGGTTTAAACGGATATTTCTCTTCGTCTAGTCGTCTTCTTACAAGAAGAAGAAATTAATCATAGCTAGGGAATGAGCAACTCTTTTAAATAGTATCATATTAGGACTCATGTGTCTAGAGATAACTTGGAAGAAACACTGTGAACTGATCGATGGTGTTGGGTCTCGTATAACATACTGGTATGACACAACTTGCCTGCCGGTTTGTAACATTGTGTACTGTAGTAAGTTTGACCTTAAATAGTATTACGGGGGCTACGAACTAATCATCTAACCAGCTGAAGATAATACTTGCTGAT
Source organism: Nephotettix cincticeps (assembly GCA_023375725.1). Taxonomy (NCBI): domain Eukaryota; kingdom Metazoa; phylum Arthropoda; class Insecta; order Hemiptera; family Cicadellidae; genus Nephotettix; species Nephotettix cincticeps. Next base: position 43,297,400 of record CM041786.1, on the reverse strand, counting down.
CCAAAAAAATATAGGCCTATATCTTTACTACGAATGAGACTAATAAAAATGAGATTAATAATTGGCTTAATTTATTGTGCACGTATATTTTCTAAAGAAATACACAGTTTCATATTAAAATACTGGGCATTGACATATATATTATAACATACTGGATATAACACAAAGGTATTAATTATATAAAAATCCAAGTCGCATATAATGAGAACGTGGTATTAGTTTTAATCGTCTAAAGAAAGTAGAGATTAAAAGTTAGCTTTAAAATTTATCCCTTTAAAATCCCCATTTTAAATTTATCCCTAGTATGAGAGTGATTTTCAATCTTTTTAAATTAATATTGAGGAGAGCCTGAACAGTAATCCGTGTCGTTCTGCAGCTCGTTATACGGATTGTGACTCAGCACTCGGCGCTCGGCGCTCGGCACTACAGTCTCATCATTACGATAGATCTAGATACTAGACTTTAACATATTTTGTAGAGCCTGCAAGCTTATATTTGTCATGTATATCTGAAAGTAAAATTAGTTTTATTTTATTGTATTTTTAAATTAATTCTTGATTTTTAGGGTACTTGAATGATAAAAATTTATATAGGTTCAGTAAAATATATCATTATCTGTTATCCTTAGAATTCTATAATCTATGAACGGTTGAGTTTCAACTTGGGTTGCGATAAAAGAGACATTTGGCAACAATGGGAACTGGGACTGGTAGCGCGAATATTTCGATATTCGTTGATCCGAATAGTTGTTTCGAAACGGTTTGTCCAACTGGGAGAAAGTATTAGAAAGTATTTAACCATTAATTACAGCCTCCGTGACTGTTCCAATGTTACGTGGGTAAGAATGGGTCTACTACAATAAAGTTATAACATTTTACTAGTAAATTTGCAATTACTGTATTTATATTTCAAGTTAAATGTTCTCTCGTTCGATCATTCTTTAGATGAATACTTCTCCGATGTAGGGCACATTTAATGGTAGATCTGCTATGTAAACGTCTTTGTAGATGTTAGTATAAGAACAATTTATCATAAATACTACACAAATTGTAAAAACGAGCTACATAAATAAATAAGAGCACTTTTAAATTCTACACAATTTCAAGTTGAAATTAATTATATAAATTTGAATAAATGTGATAATAATAAATGATTACAATGAACTTTGAAATATAAATTATTTTAATGATCTTCAACTTAAAGTTCCCGATAAATTCAAATCAATTTAATTATGAAATTTAAATTGTAAAGGGAGAAAGCATGAAGATCGCTTGCGAGAAACATTTACTCCATGCACTCTCCGCCCGGAGCGGGACAGGTCCGTCCTGCAGTAACTTGTACGGTACGTTCAACACGGGATAGTCCTATGTGACTCTTCTGCGGATAATGTGTTGATATTAGTTTCTTATAAGGCTTAATTCAGCTAAATTAAAGTTAACAAAGCTAGGTAAAAATATAAATTCTACGAAATGATATACAGCATACTAAATATCCACACAAACACATACATGTATTACGCAGTATATTTTCTATCAATGACTATAAACAATTCCAGACCAGGAGGTCATTGATTCGTAACTATGAGATGAGGAGGGATATGGTAGTATTATGGGATGGTTTGTCAAAGTAAACTCTATGACCAACCGTCATACCGTGGCCATAGTAGTCAACCAGTCGTCTATCGCTTTCGCCGCGGGCATTGCACATTTTGAGATGGAGGATTCAGGATCTATCGTTTCTAATTCGATCACGGGACACCGATCAGCTGTTTATCCCATAGGGAGCGGACCAACAGCCAACAGGCCACGGCATCGCGTCGGTGGAAATGTCAGCCACACTTATCAAGTTTTTTGGTCCGATTGGAGAAAGTGAGGGTTGCGTAACCAGTGATAGGATGGTCGAGCCTGTCCCATGGCGGAGTAGCGGGTTCTGTTCGTTATTGCTTCCCGTGTTTACAAAATTTGTGTTTTAACTGACCCGTTTCGCTGTTTACGGCATTCTAGAGGTGATGTCAGGCTATATGGCGAGAAATACTACATTTGAACATAACTTAATGCAAACCCCTAATTTAACTGTAAATATAAAACTATGAATTTACTAGTTATATGCATATGAATGTAAATATTTTAGAATTTCAATAAGCTTAAATAAAGAGATTAAATAAGTAGGCTACTTATTTAATGCAAGAAATCATGGGATCCAACGCCTCCGGTTATAGTTGGCATATTGTATTATAGTCATGCTAATGAACTTGAATTGCTCATTATTTTATTGTAATATGCCAAAGGAACAAAAGCAGGCAAATTAAATAGCAAATTATTAAGTCGCTGACAACAAAGCAAGCAATCGCAATTTAATTTTCTATTTCGCTAATTCAGCTGCAATCTATTCCAACGTTTCTTGCAGAGGCGAAACCCAATTATAGTCGTGGAATGGGTATGAAATTGAATACGAGGTTGCACCAGATCGTTTTGACAATAGTCAGGAAATAAGCATATCAACATTGTTGTTATAATTGTTTCGACTTGGAAAGAAAGTACATTTTAGCTGAGAACTCACCTAAAATGTAGAAGCGCCAAACATAATACAGAACTCACCTGAAAACATATGTAATGGTCAATCAGGAAAAAATATATTCAATACAAGTTTATAAATAACAATATTAAATAAGCTTTGCTACATTTGAATTTAAAGAATGACTCTTCTTAAAAAATTATTAGAAGTATCATCCTTTAAGAATTATTTAAATGATAATGTTTACAATAATATTCGAACTAAAACTTCTACCGTTATCTAATATTTACTTTAATTTAATTCATTTATTCAAACGTATTCATTCACGATTGTAAGCTGGTAACCAAACCTTAAACAAGACCACGAAAGTATTATTAATTACGTTCAACTGTTCCAAATATAATATCATCTTTACAGATAAATCTTGATCAATCTACGAATTGGGTAAGTTGTAAGCCACGAATGAGAAACCAAAGTCAAGCACATATTTCTGAAGTACAGTAATAGAATATTTCATCGTTTCGAATACAAGATCAATACCACTGAAGGTAAAATGAAAAATACAGGATTCGACAAAAGGCTGTAAATGTAAAACAATAATTGAAAAGCGAAGCCCTTCCTCCCCTTGGGCGCGCGGCCGTGCCAAAGAGTAATGCATTTTCCGCGTCTCGATTGATGTTTTGTCTTCTATGTCTATACTATTCATCTTAGCATTCGGTCAGATTGTATTTTAATTAAGCAAAAAAAACCTGCACACTCATTTTCCATGTTAATAATATAGGGAATATGGAAACCCCTTTGGACAGATTTTGACGAAACTTGTATAAATGGTCAAAATAAAAATTGTTTTTGGTAGAAATTCCTTTCAGTGTTCCTCACAGCAGCAAACCTGCATACTCTTTCCCATGTTAATCTTATGTAGATTAGGCAAATAAAAAACCTCTTATATTTATCGACAGATATTGATAAAACTTGTCATATGGTATTATTCTTATATTATTGCTTTGGAAATTCGCAATTTGGTAGTACGCAGGTCCACTGAGACGGTGGTATTTCATGTCAAATTTACTCTAGATTTCTATACATTGTTATTGCCGATTTTGTTAAAATTTTCTCTAGTTGATGATCTCTCCATAAAAAAGCAGTTATTCATACCAACGAGGCTTATCGTATTTCTATAGATACCTTATGGTTAATAACGCGTCTAATGTTTCATATTTTACGCGTTGTATTTTACCCTTCGTATTCTGTGCCGTGTAAAATATTAAAAAAAGAAATTATCATAAAATAATACATTCCCCGTATTCTTCAATCTTAAGTAGGAAGAGATACTTGAGCTTTGCGTTCTCAGGCGTAGCAAGCCTATGACATATTACTCATTCTAGTTATGATTGATAACGTAAAATTACAAATAAATTTATTAAATAAACTAAATTAAGTTTTATGTTGATAGAAATTACGATTGTTAACACTTATAATTATCTATAATATTATAAAGAAGAGGTGGTTTCTGTATGTTTGTTTGTGGGTTTGTGTGTTTGTGGGTTTGTGGGTTTGTTGTGGCAAGTGAACGCAAAAAATACTGAACCAAACAGTTTGAAATTTTACACAAAGACAGATCTTAAACTCATGCAACACATAGGCATACTCATTTCCTTAAAATCCTTTCGGGCTACGCCCTGTGAACGTCCTAAGTTTCAATGTTTACATTTTTAGAAAATGAAAACATAAAATTACTTGAATATCAACAGCTGTGAACACTAAAATTTGACAGTTCGAGAAGCAGAAGACATGGTTGCTGTAAATACCCTGGGATTCAATGTTTACAGTTTTTAATGTCAACATCCGTTTACTTTACATTTTGACAGTTCGGTAAGAAAAAAAAATAAAGTTAATTTTTACACATAAACTGCTGGATCGAAATTAGTGAATTATTAGTTCGAAATAGTGGAATGGTAGATTTTTAATTTTCTCCCGATGCCTGCCTCTATTACGTTAGTGCTTATCCTCTCCCAATATATGACATATGTTACTTTGTCATGTTTAGATATATACTTAGACACGTGTTTTGTCATTTTGTAAACAATAAAGAATTAATTATCAATAACTTAAATGTAACTGTAGAGCCTACACCTCTCAGCCTTTTTTACCCGTGCGAAGAACGGGTACTTTGGCTAGTTAATTATATTTTGGTTACTTAATAAAAATTCTGAAATCCCGAATACAATATTATTAATATAGTTCAAATGCAACTGACATCATTTCTGCTATTTATGGTTTTAATAGCTAATAGGTGAAGGGAAATAGTCAACGGGGACATTAATTAAGAACATAATATCAATTAATTGGGAACGGGTTTCTCCTCAAATTGACGATTGTGTGAGCGAACTCACTGTTTTATTCCACGCTGTTTGTTACTTATAATTATTTTTGTTACCTACTTCTTTCGTCGATTGTGATCGTTATTCTATTTTCAACAAGGTTGAAGTTTGTAAACTGAAGTCGGACCTACAAGTTCATATACATTACCTCTGTGCCAATTCATTACAGCCGAGTATTCTAAAATATTTCGTCTATAATAAGTATAATAAGTAACTATCTGTAAAATAACTGACTGGGACAGCGGCGACGTCCTGTAATCGCTACTTGAAGGTCACGATTTGTGGATAGTTGTGAGTGATGGTTGGTGGATATAGTGTTCTCTTGTGTGGATTAACGTCCGCACAGTTGAATACTGCGTTAATCCGCAAAGACCATCTACATAATTAGACCAATTTGTAATTCAGAGGCCATTGTTCGGATTCCACGTTAAACTGTAGGTCCATTAGTTGCTATCGGCTGGTGGGCTATTAATTAACAGCCCTGTCTAAAGAACATGTCAGCCTTAGTCAGTAACAAGACTACAAGATCGCGCCACAATCATCCTACATTCATTTCTCATTCATACTTGGCTTAAAATACCTACCTGGATAGGTCGATATTTCAGTTAAAAGTATAAAAAGTAAAGTATTAGATACCAGTATGAGTTTCTTTAATCCATAAAATCCTGATTACAGCGCGTTGCTAATGCATTAAATACAATTAATTACAATTTTCCTATACCTTGAAATTACGATGGCGCTGCTGGTGTATAAAGCATACACACATATAAAGCTCAATTCGATTACACAATCCTAATTACGTATGCGTTGCTGCACCGGTAAAAGTCTACAAAAGTAACCTTGATTAAGATTCTGATCGGGCACCGAACACTATCGTGTGTGTATGATGACGCAGTTCCTATTCAAGTGGGACTGGACTGAAAATAACACATTGAAAATCAAAGATTGAGAAAAAGCAAAAAAACTCAATTAACGGATACATCGCAAAAAAGCAAGATGTTCTTTGATGAACCCGAAAATAACAAACAACTGTAAATTGTAAAAAAAAATCAAATGAGTTGAAAAAAGTCAGAGTTCTAAAAACAAAGCGAGACTAAACAGATCTCTATGATCTAAACGATCGGAATCAGTTTACAGTCGCTAATGCGAGCTCTTAGCCCTGCGTAAACACCTGATTGGAGCCGATCCTCGCACCCGCGACGGGTTTAAACATGATTTCGTATAAGTGCGATTTGTATTCACAAATAATATTCTTTCAGAGTCCAATGGAAACATTGCAACTACTCCCTTTAGGGCGGGGTATGCTGACGCATGTCGGCGTAATCTTGAGAGAACTAATGATATAAACGTACCAAACGGCAGTGACAGGTACGACAGGGGCGGTTGCGGTGGGATAAAAGGACATTTTACATTAATAGTTGCGTCGTTGTGTCATTAAGACCTCTCTCTCGATTTATCTTCTGAAACAACAGCTTACCTCATTTGGCTAAACAATGTAAAATTAGGATAATTTAGAAATCGGCTAGGTTTAGGTACGTTAAATAAATAATTATTATTGTAAACTTATTAAATTTTTAATATTAAACTGTATTAATTGTGAATCGCCTTTTATAAATTTATATAGCAGTAAATTAAGCCCGTAGGTTATTCTTTAAAAATAAAATTTGATAAACAAAACAAATATGTCAAAAAACTGTCCTGAAAAATTTAAAACAAAAATTTAACTTACCTTAAAAAAAATGTACACACCATCTAGGTAATTTTCTTATTTTTAACTAAATTTTTAACTTCTTATGGTCATGTCCAGTACTTCGTGATGTTTTCTTAATATTAATAAAATTAAAAATTTAACATTCTTATGTGTCAGTCGCAAACCCGTGTTTATTTTACAGTTTATAAAGCCGCATTTGTAGAGTTTTTAATATTTATTTTAAATGCTAGTAATATTATTACAGTTTCAAAATTATTCTTAGTAAATAGTTCGTAGCGGTTTAAAATTTGGTTTTGAGAAAACGCGTGGTATTGCGAGATTAACAAAGTATGGTAAATTAGCATTTTTGCTCAATCTCATTAAAAAAATCAGTTTACTAATATATGATTACAGTTAGTTGTTTTAAAGCAAAAAAGTTTCAATGACAATGTCCATGTACTTGGTAAGAATTATACTCATAAAAAAGTTTTATAATAATAAATGTTTTTAATTTTCTAAAATTTTTAAATAATGTCTTATTTAAACAAAACTAAAATAATTTAATGCATAAAAAGTATAACGTAAAAAATTAATTCCCTATTTACCACAGTAAATTGAGGAAGACACCGCAAACTATGTAGGTAATAATCTTTAAATGGTCCTTAGTTAAATTTAAACACAAAAATCCCCAAAGCTAAAACTACGTCAAACAACTGATTTCCACCTGACACATCTTCAACAGATAAAGGTTAGTTATATTCTTATCCTTGTGATAATGGCAACTAGGCCACTCATTCCTTATCAGTAGGCCCAGCCAACCGAATCGTAAGCCTTCGCATGTAGCTGACTGGTGGCTTGCGTATTTTCAACAAAACTATATACTTTTAACTCTTTCTTATGTGTCATGTCTGCAGTACTTACGTCATGTTGTATTTTTACTACCATAAGATTAATTTTAAAAACTGCATCATGCATAGCTAACGAGTTTTTTAAAAAATAAAGATAGTATGTCGGATTAGTGCTATTGTTTCCGTATTATTTTATATCCTTAATAAAGTATGCGTCGTTTCTTTGTTTTAGATGTTTTAATTTTATACATTTAGACTAGTAATGCCATTTACAGTTCGATCAAAATTACGGTAAAAGCAAATTCTAGTTTAACAGTTCACTCAGGAACGCGGCCGGCTCGCCGAGCGGAAACTTGGTTTTCGATCAAATAAAGCCTTGGTATCAATTTGAGAAGGCGTTACAAAGGGGTCCATTATGCAAGCAACAATAAGAGGCGTAAAGGACGGCTAAATCAGTTCATTATGGGGAACGCCGGAGTCGGGCCGCGCTCCTGTCCTGTGTTCCATATCTGGGGCGGAACAGGACGTCGTATCGACACATGAAATAGTGATATGAGAGGCTGCTGATGTTTATGAGGATACGGTTTCCTGAAGAAAATGTCTCTAGGATAATAGCAAATACACCATGATCCTCCCATAGTAAGGTGTCCTACTGAAATTGTATAGATCGATTTTGTAATAAAAAAGTATAAATGATAAAGAATCATCATAAAATATTATTATCAGTGAAATGAAATGGTAACTTTTCTTAAAATAAAATAAAGATATTATGGATTATCAATTCATAAATGCAGGTGACTCTCGAACGCAAATTAAATCATCTAAAATGCATATTAATTAGGGATTGTATAAGACCGTCAGAAACATTGTTATATTTACTTCCCGTGGGAAATAGGTTAGATCATGGAATTGTCTAAAGGTAATGTTTTCACTTCATTTTAATAGAGCCGTTCTTATTCTATTATATTAAAAATTGTCTGAAAACTAATAAATGTAAGTTAGCATTGAGACAATACCCTTTAAGGGATGGTGTAAAAGGTAGGAGTGGGATATTGTTATATAGAATTAACAATTACATCAAGAGAAACTTTAAATTAATGCCGTGGTGAGTTTGAACTCTGAGGCGTTACAAAGTGTCGTGGTCAGACTCAAAAGTCGGATCTAACAATGGGAGTTCCAACAAACCATTGCTCCGTCCCATCTCCAAATGCATAAAATAAACTCAGAATAAAAGAGCACACTAAATATATTAGTACTAATATATCTTCAATACACCAATATGCTCGACGTCCTTGCAAAACGAAGAATCACTTTCATATATTGGCATCGTCCGACACACGGTGCTGGACAGAGCACGCTTTAAAGAACTGAAATATATATTTACTCATTCTGGTACCTTCATGACAGTTATTGAATGATAAAATAATAAAGTTACATAGGAAATAAGTTCTAAAAATGTAGGTATATTTTTTTTATATCCTACATGTTTCGGATTTGAACTCCATCATTAGGGGTAAAATTGTCGTCACAAGAAATTCGTCACAAAAACCTTTTTACACGCTTTTCTTTAAATATATGTTACACACATCAACTACACAGACAAGACATGTTCTCCTGGCCAGCAGTAGACACCGACAGTCGGTGAGTCGGTGATTTTATTATTGAAATTTAGACTTAAGTAAATATTACTAATAAACTGAGAAATAGCCAATAATGAGTGGATATATCGGCATTCCTGGGACCAGACCACCACGACCCAGACTCTGTCCTAGCCTTGACATTAGACCGCAGCCTTGGTAAGGAAAGGCAGCTCACCTCAAACACTACTGTACTCGATATAAACAACTGAACACACTTGACTTGTCTATGGCAATATTCCACCATTAGGAAGTTTAAACTTGCACAGTTTAAACTCGTACAGTTTGTTGGCAATGCATTGTCACCGCTAGTATCTCACTCGAAAAGGTCAAATCAATGTAAATGGCTAACGATGCTGTATAACTGTATAATTTTAGTGATAAGATATAACGATTAACTAGTGCAGATGGTTGGGAAAATATGGCACTATCATACAAATTATGCAAATACATATATATTGACTGTAGAATCGTTACTTTTATACAGTTTAAAGGGGAAGAATTATTTTGAGGCGTCAGTTGGCTTTCCTGCGCAGACGCTGGAGGAGTTGTATTGGCACGCCTGAATTACGGAGACCAACTTGTTAGGCCACCTGATCCACCTTCTCTGTTTGGAATTAATTAAACCAATCATTTGTCACGGTAAACTCTCAGCTTGAGATTGTCTCGTACATTACTGTACTCTGTTTAAGGGGCAATTTCCAGAGGTAAGTTAAAATTGGGAATCCGTCCACAAGAATGATTTCTTTTTAAAAAGATTTAGGGATGAATTAATTTTTTATCCTTACTGTTAAAAATATTCATACTAAATTTACGTGAATACCTTGAATGGTTTATAACTGATCCTTTTATTAATATTTATGGTTTAAAGTCCAAGGTCAAGAATTTATGCTGTGACTTGAATTTACGTGTGGTAATTTAATATACTGAAAAATTATCATGGGTGTAAAATAGGTATATAATAGGTAAATCACAATTATAACATACTAGTTTACAGTTGCGTCATTAGTTACTAGTAGCGGTGTAGTGCTCCTAAAACTTCTTCATATTGTCTTGTACTCAATTACAAAAAAACAACACAAGTGGTGGGAGTTATAGTAACTTATTTTAATGGTAAGTTGACCTAGAAATTCAAAAACTACATTAAAAATTATAAAAACTCTTATAAAAGAAATATAAAACAAGTAAGAAAGATTAAAAAGTCTTTTTCATGTCGTGAATTTATGGCAGTAGGCCTATATTACATAAATTGTGATATGAAACTTACAGTAGGTACTTTACTGTATTAAATTGATTTATGGCCCTTGGTTTGTGATGACAAGGAAAAAATGATACTCCCGTCGCAGCTGACCTGCGTGCTCAGCGAATTTCCAAAGCAATAATATAATAATAATATATGACAAGTTGTATCAATATCTGTCGATAAATGGAAGAATTATTTGCCTATTCCAAAAAATTAACATGGGAAAGAGTATGCAGGTTTTTTGCTGTAAGGAACACTGAAAGTAGACATTTCTACCATAAACAATTTTTATTTTGACCATTAATACCAAGTTTCATTAACATTTGTACATAAATAAAGGAGTTTGCATATTCCCTAAATGATTAACATCGGAAAAGAATATGCAGGTTAGCTGCGATAAACATTTTAAAGATAAGTGTTGGATCTCAACCACATGAAGCTAAATACCAAGTTTCATCCAAAAATATAGTTTAATAGTGAAATATTAATTGTTTAATATCCTCCATAACACCAAAATTAGAGCCCCAAAATTTGTCATTTGTCATTGTCATAATATATATATATATATATATATATATATATATATATATATATATATAATTTTTAACGACTACTTATTTGGCCCCTAGGCACCTCAAAACGAAAAAGTAACATGGTCCCGGCTAAAAAAACTTAAGCAACGTAGCTTCTTTCCTATGGAAAATTCGTTAAAACATTCGGAGAATGACTAAGTTGTTAAGTAACATTTGAAGTTCAAACCGGTTTAAGGCAGGGGTCTATTTAACAGAATAAACAAACTACATATTTCAATGATACCTGCTGTATTTATCACTTCTTGTTATTAGAGCACAAATGTGGGCCGGCCAGTCGCCGGTGATCCGCAGCGAAGCTCTCCTAGTAACGAGGTCCATGAGGATGTTTATGGGTAATTATGGGGTTTAACTACCATGAAATGCTTTCACGATATGATATGAGGCATTTATAGACATAAAATTACCAGTCGTGAGCTCGGTAAAATGTTCTACTAGCTTCTGGAGCAACTATTGGAACAATTTAGAGACTCGCCGTGGAGAGTAACGTTCTATTGGCCCCTGGAGCAGCTATTGGAACAATTTAGGGACTTGCCGTGGAGAGTAACGTTCTATTGGCCCCTGGAGTAGTTATTGGGACAATTTAGGGACTCGCCGTGCAGTGTAACGTTCTATTGGCTCCTGGAGCAGCTATTGGAACAATTTAGGGACTTGCCGTGCGGAGTAACGTTCTATTGGCTCCTGGAGCAGCTATTGGAACAATTTAGGGACTTGCCGTGCGGAGTAACGTTCTATTGGCTCCTGGAGCAGCTATTGGAACAATTAATTTAGAGACTCGCCGTGCGGAGTAACGTTCTATTGGCTCCTGGAGCAGCTATTGGAACAATTTAGGGACTCGCCGTGCGGAGTAACGTTCTATTGGCTCCTGGAGCAGCTATTGGAACAATTTAGAGACTCGCCGTGGAGAGTAACGTTCTATTGGCTCCTGGAGCAGCTATTGGAACAATTTAGGGACTTGCCGTGCGGAGTAACGTTCTATTGGCTCCTGGAGCAGCTATTGGAACAATTTAGGGACTTGCCGTGCGGAGTAACGTTCTATTGGCTCCTGGAGCAGCTATTGGAACAATTTAGGGACTCGCCGTGCAGTGTAACGTTCTATTGGCTCCTGGAGCAGCTATTGGAACAATTTAGGGAATCGCCGTGCAGTGTAACGTTCTATTGGCTCCTGGAGCAGCTATTGGAACAATTTAGGGACTTGCCGTGCGGAGTAACGTTCTATTGGCTCCTGGAGCAGCTATTGGAACAATTTAGGGACTTGCCGTGCGGAGTAACGTTCTATTGGCTCCTGGAGCAGCTATCGGAACAATTTAGGGACTCACCGTGCAGTGTAACGTTCTATTGGCTCCTGGAGCAGCTATTGGAACAATTAATTTAGAGACTCGCCGTGCGGAGTAACGTTCTATTGGCTCCTGGAGCAGCTATTGGAACAATTAATTTAGAGACTCGCCGTGCGGAGTAACGTCCTATTGGCTCCTGGAGCAGCTATCGGAACAATTTAGGGACTCGCCGTGCAGTGTAACGTTCTATTGGCTCCTGGAGCAGCTATTGGAACAATTTAGGGACCTGCCGTGCGGAGTAACGTTCTAAACGTTCTATTGGCTCCTGGAGCAGCTATTGGAACAATTTAGGGACTCACCGTGCAGTGTAACGTTCTATTGGCTCCTGGAGCAGCTATCGCAACAATTTAGGGTCTCGCCGTGCAGTGTAACGTTCTATTGGCTCCTGGAGCAGCTATCGGAACAATTTAGGGACTCGCCATGCAGTGTAACGTTCTATTGGCTCCTGGAGCAGCTATTGGAACAATTTAGGGACTTGCCGTGCGGAGTAACGTTCTATTGGCTCCTGGAGCAGCTATCGGAACAATTTAGGGACTCGCCGTGCAGTGTAACGTTCTATTGGCTCCTGGAGCAGCTATTGGAACAATTTAGAGACTCGCCGTGCGGAGTAACGTTCTATTGGCTCCTGGAGCAGCTATTGGAACAATTAATTTAGGGACTCACCGTGCAGTGTAACGTTCTATTAGCTCCTGGAGCAGCTATTGGAACAATTTAGAGACTCGCCGTGCGGAGTAACGTTCTATTGGCTCCTGGAGCAGCTATTGGAACAATTAATTTAGGGACTCACCGTGCAGTGTAACGTTCTATTAGCTCCTGGAGCAGCTATTGGAACAATTTAGGGAAGCGCCGTACGGAGTAACATTATACTGGCCTATGGAGCAGCTATTGGAACATGTCTGCACTCATCGGGGCTTGCTACAATCAATTAGGAAAATATAAATAAGCTTGAGCCACAGTTGTCACAAGGTTGTATCTGGCGAATGAAATTATTTCTAATAATTATTTACGTAACCATTACTGCCAACGAAGAAGCCAAACGTACAAAAAAACTAAGTTAAACATGATTCATATGTTTGTATTAATATAGTCATGGTGGAATTCCACCATTGTTCTTGCGGAAACGAATGCGTCATAGATTAAGAAGTTCAAGGATTCAAGGAGTTGTGTTCTTGTAACAGCTTTGCAACCAGTGTATCAGTTATCTTGATTGTAATAAAGTAGGACTAGCAACGGCACAGGGTTCCATGATGTGGTTTCAGAATATTAAAAATATGTATGATGCAGTACATAATAAATTACTTGTGTTACTGAAAATAATACGACTTAATTACTGACTATCTCTTCAGACTGCTGGGATAAAATTTGTTTGAGCTGTCTGACGGGATTACATGAGTAATTTATTCTTTACTTTATGTTGAGCAGCTCAGGGCTGGAATGCAGATTTTAAAAATAAAAAGGCTAAGTTTAATCGGATTAATGTAATCCAATCTAATAACGCACTTTAATTTATATTTTAATTGTGTTTTTAATTGTTCTCAACCGTAGATGATGTGCAGAACGATGGTAAAAATATAAATTTATAAAGTGTTCTTTTACGCAGAATAAACACATTTGAAATCACACCATGTGACAAACTCCAACCAGTCTCGTGGGTTTACCGTTTTTCATTGGCCAGAACGGATCTCCCTGTTTTCCACATCGTTTAACAATCTTAAACCTGATTTAGGACGAATGATATTGCTGCAATCCGTTGTGCAAGATTCGAGTAAATGACATCCTCCATCAGAGAGGCTCGCCCGATCACAGAGAAGATTGTTAGCTATAAAATAAACCAGCTACAATACACATGTGGTCTGAACAATGAAAAAAGCAAAACTAATATCGTAACATGCAATAATGCGTGATTTTAAATGTCGTGACTGTTCAGTATTTTATACTTTACGGCACACACATAAAGAATATTTTAGTTCTGAGAGAACTTTATGAAAAACATATTGTGAAAGATACGTCTATAAACTGTGAAAAAGCGCGCGCGCGCGCGCGTGTGTGTGTGTGTGTGGTACATTTTATGTCACTTGGTCATAAACAATAGTAGGTAATGACGTTAGAAATGACTTATTAATAAAACTGTTCATAAAACTAATTTTATATATCTTAGGTCTATATTTTTCAAAATAGGTTTTTTTAATACCAATAATCAATTTGTTTTTGATTTAAAATTGTGATGTTGAATGGTATTAAAATATTCATAATTCCTTTTTGATTATATACAGGTATATAATAACTCCGGTGTCAATCATTGGCTAAATTGAGAGACGAATGTCTTTCTAACATCAATATCCCAGGAATGACAGAGTCAATCTTATCGAGATTATAATATACGAGTACGGTATATTGAGAGGTCGGGACGAGACGTCTGCTATTAAATGCATTACGTCCATATAAATGTTTAGTGTTAAAAAATAAGGGGGTTGGTGAAGGAGTGAGGTGGTAAGGGGGTGGAGATGCCAGATAACTCTACTTTGGTATTATCCTACATTGCATGCAATGACAAAAAATTAATCAGTTTCTAAACTGTTTACAATCAGTTTTTATATAAACTCCGTATTTAAAAATCACTAAATAAACATAATAATATTATTATAAAACTCCGTGTTAACAGTATTGAAATTACACAGTTTATTATCATATAAACCATCATAATCATAGGATTATAATAAAGTATATCGCACAGAATGATTATTTAAAAGTATATGATTGATCATAGGTTAAGCCGTCCAACGTTATCACAGTATTTATATTAATATGGGCTACATATCGATTCACTTAAAAGCCCGTAGGGACAACACATGAGTAAGTAGGTTTGCTGCCACGAGAAATATTAAAACTAGGATTTTTACATACATCAGTAAACCTTAACTAGATGTAGCTGTATACAAGATTTTATGACAATACTAAAAATATAAAGGAAGTTATATGAATTTGCTTATTCTAGGGTCGCCTCAACCTTTCTTCTTCATTTCTTTAGCGTTCGTAATACTGAAATAACCTAAAACATAGATTGCATACTTTTGACTATTAAAGAAGACTTTTGGACTCTAAAAAATGCATATAAATACTCGTACTGTTAACGCCTTTATTTGAATGGAGAAATCTTCACATGGTAATGACGGAATGTAAAATATCTTGAACATATTGTGAACCTACAAAAAATAAAACTTTAAACTGTCAATCTACTGTACTCGTATCTGAGAAGGCTATTTTAATATATTGTAAAATTAAATTCACGTGACTGAACATATGTTAACCAAAATGTCACATATTTTCTTACATAACTATACTGCAGCATACGAGTATATGCATAATGTGACGGGCTATTTACGTGATGTGTAAAATATCAGAATGAAAAATACCCCGGGAGAGACGTGTCTTATTTATTCTAACAGTTTTCTTGGGTAGGAAAATAAGGGCGTCCACACTGCAACCCCCTGTTGTACACCCTCTGCCCCAGTTGCACAATATTATCTCTTCGTTGCCCTACTTTGGGATTCATAGCCAAACTTTTATATTCAGCAAAACTACTCATTCAGAAACTTAAACCACCAATTTATTAGAATGAAATATAACCATAGTTTTAATTTGAAAATTTACAGATATTTTTATGCCAGAGTTTGAAATCGGTCAAGTTTATACAATTTTCAAGTTTATCAATACACCTCAAAACAACAAAGAAAACAGTTTTCTCATATTTACGCTAGAAATGTATTTTTACTGAGCCAAATTTGCAAGTGTGCCACATCTGTTATTAAACAACACAAACAAGTGAACTTCCCAAAGAATTGCAGAGTTGAAAATTTACGCCATGTTAAATTGCTACTAGGAATTTTTTAATCCCGTGATTTAGTTCCAAGAAAAGTAAATAGCTTTAACATAAATTGGCAGAAGATATGAATTATTTTTCTGTGTGTGACACCATCATCTAGTTTGGAAATTATTCTTTTATAATTGTAAGTATGATGCTCTCTAGGAAAGCGTCGATGGTCAAGACTCAAACCACTACACTACTAGTAGCACACACTAGTACACACTACTAGTCGTTGTGCCACTACTAGTAGCACACTCTAGTACACACTACTAGTAGTTGTGCCACTACTAGTACCACACTCTAGTACACACTACTAGTAGCACACACTAGTACACACTACTAGTAGTTGTGCCACTACTAGTACCACACTCTAGTACACACTACTAGTAGCACACACTAGTACACACTACTAGTCGTTGTGCCACTACTAGTAGCACACTCTAGTACACACTACTAGTAGTTGTGCCACTACTAGTACCACACTCTAGTACACACTACTAGTAGCACACACTAGTACACACTACTAGTAGTTGTGCCACTACTAGTACCACACTCTAGTACACACTACTAGTAGCACACACTAGTACACACTACTAGTAGTTGTGCCACTACTAGTACCACTCTCTAGTTCACACTACTAGTAGTTGTGCCACTACTAGTAGCACACTCTAGCAGGACTGTCACAGTATTCATGCATTACAACAGGCAAAATTCTATCGTCCTCTTTATACCAAAAAAATCCAACTAATGATTTGATTGCCTTTGGTTATACTTGTAAAACAAGTTTTCCAACGTTAGAAATTAATAAATTGAATATAATCCTGCAGCAGGAGTATTCATTTTTAACCTTCGTTATTGAATCCAAGTTAACGTCAGGTAATCTTTAAAATTTGCTTAAACGTCCGCTGTCATCATTAACTTTGATACAGACTTATAAGGATTCGTTTTAATTTCCCATAAATCTTTTTGGATTTATAACGATTAATAATGTTAGTTTATTTATTTGTTTTTTTTCTCTCGGATATGCATATAACAATTTTACAATCTATTATATACAATAACAGTGTACTATATAATAATAAAAATCAGACAACGCGTCCTTTACTGTACGTATTAGGCTGCATTCTGTTATATACTCCAACCTTCTTTATAACAATCACAAAAATACCACATGTTCAAGTCCACCGTGAATCGGGGTGATGCATATTCACGGCCAATTTAATTAGGAGATATCAGCTGTTGATGAGAAGCAGAAGAAGAAGGCTTTCGCCCGCCAGCGCGGGAGATGAACGCATAATTACGGACCGTCAGAAAGCGTGAAGACGAAATGGATCCGAGCGTACTGTAGCGTGCCGTAGCGAACCGCGCCGGGTCTCGCGTTACATGACGTTTACACAACACAGCCTCGACGACAGCAGATGACAGATGAATTACCTGTTCACTTGCAATAGTTCACCTAGGGCTATGCATATTTCAATTCTATCGAAAGAGAATAAATAGATTTAGATTCATACAAAATTATTTGAAATTCGTTGCCATTGAGGGGATTGCATGGTATTACAGCTGTGTATTATAAATTTAGTGTGTCCACCCCTGTAGCTACAGGCTTCCTTTTTATAATTCACAGGAAATGTATACAATTTTAAAGGAATCCGCATCACGAGAAATCTCTGAAAATACTTCGTAACAAATTAAAGTACTTACTAATATTTTTGTCTTTTCCAACGCGTCTGTGTTTTAACTACTGTACACAACTTTTTTTGGGTCAAAGAAAATCCTTCAGTTTTCAAGTGGCTACCTAATAATTACATTTAAATATAAAGTTTTCGTTATAGATATTAATTTATTACTATTGTAAAAAATACAATCAAAGTATATATCATATATCTATATATCATACATAATACACGAACAAACAAATACACAAAGTAATGAACCCCAACACCCTGCCTCCGAGCTAGCTAGTCACAACACAGACACGTTGGAAAAATAAAAAAATGTTGGTAATTAATAAACAACCAATTTCTAAGATTCTGTAAATTAAAAATAATTTCATTAACTTAATAATTGCCCTAAAATGTTAGGCTAATTCCTTAAAACTGTGTCAGATACAACATACCACGACACGAACCTTGTGTACGGAGATCAAAGATTGCGTGAAAAATAAATATTTTGAGTTGAATATTAAAAGGAAGATCGAACAAATCACGTTCTCCATATTCCATACAAATATCCTTAAACCTTAAAGACCTTAAACATGAGTAAAATGAAATGAAAATGAAAATCCACAATAGCAATCGATATTTTCCTCTACTAATATACTTCATGAAATGTATTATTTTCATTTATGACAGTCTTGGAACAATTCATCATTCATCAATTTTCTAGGATGATAATTTAAAGCAAATGCTTCTATCCTATGTTTCACGAACGAAAAGAAAATTGGGTGAGCAATTTTAAACAAACAAAATAACGCAGTTTTGTGGTCTATGATGAAAATTGCGCAAAGTTTTCGTTCACGTCACTTCATCGAGCCTTGACATCTTGTGGGGAGTCGTATATAATAGCATAAACACAACAGTTATGCTCTACTTGTAAACAACATTCATCGTCCATTAGGCTATTTCACAATCACATCCTCCAAATTTGGGTAAATCTATTACTAAACAATTAACAAATTATAAAACACGTGTAGTTTTTTCTGTGTGTTTGTGTGTGTCATGCTACATGCAGTCACGAGAAGTGTTGAGGGAATCGCTTGATCGGTGCAGGCTGTGGCACTACACTACACTGATGTGTGTTTGTGTGTGTCATGCTACATGCAGTCACGAGTCGAGTTGAGGGAATCGCTTGATCGGTGCAGGCTGTGGCACTACACTACACTGATGTGTGTTTGTGTGTTTGTGTGTGTCACGCTACCTGAAGTCGCGTGTCGAGTTGAGGGAATCGCTTGATCGGTGCATGCTTTAACACTACACTATACTGATGTAAGTGTGTAACACTACCTGCAGTTGCGCGAATCCAATCCCGATCAGGTGACATTCAGGACGTTTAATGGTCACAACCATCGTTGTCCTTTATCCGACCACAGCTCTGTGGTGGGACGTAACCCCTCAATGTCACCCTTGCTGAAATTCATGTTTGCCAAGATTATCTCTAATCTTAATGATGAACGCGATAGCCCTTTATTTACAACTGTATTCATTTTTCAGATAGTAGTTTTTCTCACATAAAAAGGTTACTAACATTAAATACAAAACTCATTTCCATGCATACAAACGACGTTATGATGAGTAATGTTCAGTTAATACATAGTGTAATTTCTCACTTTTGATTTTTTTTAGCTTAACAAGCTAATAATAGCTAATAGCTTAATAAGCTCTAGGGAAATCTACCTAGAGCTTATTATTGGTGAATAGATTATCAAGGCGTTATAATAGTCAACCCCAGTGCGTTAAAAGAACATTTAATTTACTACGCATTACAAAAAAGGATATTGTACCTGCGCGAAATACATCAGCACAACTATACGTATCGTGTACCTAATGGTACTAATCTGTACGACTTTATGTATCGTGTACGTACTGTTACCCCTTTGTTCGATTATACGTATCGTGTACGTAATGTTACTCCTTTGTTCGACTATACGTATCGTGTACGTACTGTTACTCCTTTGTTCGATTATACGTATCGTGTACGTAATGTTACTCCTCTGTACGACTATACGTATCGTGTACGTAATGTTACTCCTCTGTACGACTGACTATACTTATAGTGTACGTAATGCGTCTCCTCTGTACGACTATACATATCGTATACGTAATTTTACGCCTTTGAAATCCCCCAATTGCTAATTTGGTGATCTTTCAACCTACAGTATTACTTATACGAAGAACCTATTTAGACTACTTGTTTAGGTCTCTGACAAAATACTTATACTAAATTACTTATACTAAGCAAAACGTCTTGTAGTTATCATACTTTAATACATTATAACTACTAAGAATATAATTTTAATTGTAGTATAATTTATTTGTGTTTCGTTTCAACACAATACCAAATATTCAAATACTTTAAATACAAAAACCTGGACAAAAAGGTTATTTATATTACGTTCTCTGGCCAAATCTGGGTGCCATGTAAGTTATTTTTATATGCCGCGCTCCATTTGTTTGGTAATGCATGCAATCCGTGGTGGATGCATAGTTCAGCCACAGCGCCTGCCATGTAAGTTATTTTTATATGCCGCGCTCCATTTGTTTGGTAATGCATGCAATCCGTGGTGGATGCATAGTTCAGCCACAGCGCCTGCCATGTAAGTTATTTTTATATGCCGTGCTCCATTTGTTTGGTAATGCATGCAATCCGTGGTGGATACATATTTCAGCCACAGCGCCTGCCATGTAAGTTTTTTTTATATTCCGTGCTCCATTTGTTTGGTAATGCATGCAATCCGTGGTGGATGCATAGTTCAGCCACAGCGCCTGCCATGTAAGTTATTTTTATATGCCGCGCTCCATTTGTTTGGTAATGCATGCAATCCGTGGTGGATGCATAGTTCAGCCACAGCGCCTGCCATGTAAGTTATTTTTATATGCCGTGCTCCATTTGTTTGGTAATGCATGCAATCCGTGGTGGATGCATAGTTCAGCCACAGCGCCTGCCATGTAAGTTATTTTTATATGCCGTGCTCCATTTGTTTGGTAATGCATGCAATCCGTGGTGGATGCATAGTTCAGCCACAGCGCCTGCCATGTAAGTTATTTTTATATGCCGCGCTCCATTTGTTTGGTAATGCATGCAATCCGTGGTGGATGCATAGTTCAGCCACAGCGCCTGCCATGTAAGTTATTTTTATATGCCGTGCTCCATTTGTTTGGTAATGCATGCAATCCGTGGTGGATACATATTTCAGCCACAGCGCCTGCCATGTAAGTTATTTTTATATGCCGTGCTCCATTTGTTTGGTAATGCATGCAATCCGTGGTGGATGCATAGTTCAGCCACAGCGCCTGCCATGTAAGTTATTTTTATATGCCGTGCTCCATTTGTTTGGTAATGCATGCAATCCGTGGTGGATGCATAGTTCAGCCACAGCGCCTGCCATGTAAGTTATTTTTATATGCCGTGCTCCATTTGTTTGGTAATGCATGCAATCCGTGGTGGATGCATAGTTCAGCCACAGCGCCTGCCATGTAAGTTATTTTTATATGCCGCGCTCCATTTGTTTGGTAATGCATGCAATCCGTGGTGGATGCATAGTTCAGCCACAGCGCCTGCCATGTAAGTTATTTTTATATGCCGTGCTCCATTTGTTTGGTAATGCATGCAATCCGTGGTGGATGCATAGTTCAGCCACAGCGCCTGCCATGTAAGTTATTTTTATACGCCGCGTGCTCCATTTGTTTGGTAATGCATGCAATCCGTGGTGGATATTTTTATATGCCGGGCGCCTCATATTTCCGTGGTGGATGCATAGCCACGCTCCTGCCATGTAAGTTATTTTTTTATGCGTGCTCCATTGTTTGGTAATGATGCAAGCGCCTGCCATGTAAGTTATTTTTATATGCCGTGCTCCATTTGTTTGGTAATGCATGCAATCCGTGGTGGATGCATAGTTCAGCCACAGCGCCTGCCATGTAAGTTATTTTTATATGCCGTGCTCCATTTGTTTGGTAATGCATGCAATCCGTGGTGGATGCATAGTTCAGCCACAGCGCCTGCCATGTAAGTTATTTTTATATGCCGTGCTCCATTTGTTTGGTAATGCATGCAATCCGTGGTGGATACATATTTCAGCCACAGCGCCTGCCCATGTAAGTTATTTTTATATGCCGTGCTCCATTTTTCTGTTTGGTAATGCATGCAATCCCGTGGTGGATGCATAGTTGTCAGCCACAGCGCCTGCCATGGTAAGTTATTTTTATATGCCGTGTCCATTTGTTTGGTAATGCATGCAATCCGTGGTGGATACATATTTCAGCCACAGCGCCTGCCATGTAAGTTATTTTTATATGCCGCGCTCCATTTGTTTGGTAATGCATGCAATCCGTTGGTCCGTGGTGGATACATATTTCAGCCACAGCGCCTGCCATGATAAGTTATTTTTTATATGCCGCGCTCCGCATTTGTTTGGTAATGCATGCAATCCGTTAGTTCAGCCACAGCGCCTGCCATGTAAGTTATTTTTATATGCCGTGCTCCATTTGTTTGGTAATGCATGCAATCCGTGGTGGATACATATTTCAGCCACAGCGCCTGCCATGTAAGTTATTTTTATATGCCGCGCTCCATTTGTTTGGTAATGCATGCAATCCGTGGTGGATGCATAGTTCAGCCACAGCGCCTGCCATGTAAGTTATTTTTATATGCCGCGCTCCATTTGTTTGGTAATGCATGCAATCCGTGGTGGATACATAGTTCAGCCACAGCGCCTGCCATGTAAGTTATTTTTATATGCCGCGCTCCATTTGTTTGGTAATGCATGCAATCCGTGGTGGATGCATAGTTCAGCCACAGCGCCTGCCATGTAAGTTATTTTTATATGCCGTGCTCCATTTGTTTGGTAATGCATGCAATCCGTGGTGGATACATAGTTCAGCCACAGCGCCTGCCATGTAAGTTATTTTTATATGCCGCGCTCCATTTGTTTGGTAATGCATGCAATCCGTGGTGGATGCATAGTTCAGCCACAGCGCCTGTCATGTAAGTTATTTTTATACGCCGCGCTCCATTTGTTTAATATTATGATGATTGCATGTGAAATCTGAAAAATGAAAGCTTTTCTATATCCAAAATTTTCTTTAAAAACTTATAACATACATAATTGGTCAGATTAAATCCTTTTCCTGCCGCTTATCATATTTATAATTGCAAAACTCATCCTACAAAAATATTATTACTATAATATTATATTGGCTAATAATTCAATACTATAATATGGGCAAGGTTTGTACGGATCTCTAAAACGGCACTAAGGAATTTCTTTAAATTTTGGAAATAACTAATTTCCGAGTAGAAAATAAGTTCTTGATAGGTCAAATGTCCAGGAAAATTCGTGTTTTCTTGTAATATTAAGTTTAAAATCTAAAAATTTAACATTAAGCTTATGGAGAATAAAATGTAAATAAACAATACAAACCAAAACAGCTGTTTATAACCTTTGACAGTTCTTGATTGAAGACGGTGGGGAACAATATGTGAATAGAGGTTTTTCATAAATATTTATTTTATGTATGTAATAAATGTAAAATTATCAGGATACTAAACAATTTGTATAAACTTAAGGGTAATATAGCTGTGCAAAATAAAAGCAGAAAAAAGTCTTTCCAAAATCTTCCGTGTTTTGATAGAAAACGTATTCATTGTATTGCTTGGAGCCACTGTAACAAACCAATAAATAGGTGTAAATTAAATTTCCCCTTTGCTTTTCAATCCTTATTCTGTTTTTAACCAAATCAGTTGATCACAGGCTAATAATAACTGCATGGATAATTAAACAATAAATGACCGGCTAAAACAATTAATTGAGGTTAGCTAAAAGATCTTAAACGGCGTCACTCATTTGGCTGACACCGTGGTACAGTGGTAGCGTGTTGGTCTCGTAATAAGAAGGTCGCGAGTTCCATCCCCGTCTAGGGCAATACCTTTTGTTCAGTGCTATATTAATTATGGTTTATTAAATCGGTTTTATTTAAACCACGTAAATCTTTTCATTGAGTAATAAATGTGTTGTAATTTTTCTATTTAATTATTATAATACATGTCTTATTCTATACGAGCAAAGCTCGGTCACCAGGTACTATTACTTAAACTAACATTATCGCTAGCTTAACTATTGATACTTTGTTTGTGAAGGCTTAAAAGTGTCAAACCGTCAAGTCAATTTTAAAATCTGTCTTAATGGAAACCAGAGTAGGGCTTTTTATACGACGGGCAATAAAGTTGGAAGCTTGTCAACATATCAGCTGTCACTACAAAGACAACGCTGTCCGTGACTTTGTAACATGGTGCGTTTTACTGTTTAATAGCAAAACTTATTCTTGCTCTGATGAGTTTTCTACATAATTCTTCCTGCTTTAACTGCTAAGTATGATTGGATTTCCTACAATATTATAGAATTGAATGATTTGAAACTTTTATGATTATTTGCATGATTGCCGAGTAGAATTATCATATTTGAAAACGCACGTTACAGGATAAATAATTGTTGTAATTACAATCGCTTTTCATTGTTCCTGTTCAACATAATAATATAAGACGCTATTTAGCTCAGTGGGGCCTAACGACTTTTCATGAACATGAGTTCATGATGGTGCGAGTGTCCCCAAATAAAGTTTCCTCTCACGGAGACCATCATGCTCCATTAGTTATTGACTTGTATTCAGAAACGCTTGCAGAGCTTGAAAAGCTATACCAGTAGTGTGTAGTGTTGCTGCCCCACGATACATGGCCGTCTCTCACGCGACCCATCATGCTCCATTAGGTAGCCCACTAACAGAAGGCTATGTATAGTCAAGACGCACGCTTGCAGAGCTCTAGCTACCAGCTAGTGTTGTAGTGTTGCGGTGTTGCTGCCCCACGATACATGGCCGTCTCTCACGCGACCCATCATGCTCCATTAGGTAGCCCACTAACAGAAGGCTATGTATAGTCAAGACGCACGCTTGCAGAGCTCTAGCTACCAGCTAGTGTTGTAGTGTTGCGGTGTTGCTGCCCCACGATACATGGCCGTCTCTCACGCGACCCATCATGCTCCATTAGGTAGCCCACTAACAGAAGGCTATGTATAGTCAAGACGCACGCTTGCAGAGCTCTAGCTACCAGCTAGTGTTGGAATGTTGTAGTGTTGCTGCCCCACGATACATGGCCGTCTCTCACGCGACCCATCATGCTCCATTAGTTTCTTGTTCTACCTCCATTCAATTAATACCAACCACGGTAAACCCCTCAATTTACACACGTTTTCTTATATTCATGCAAAGTTTGTTGCATTATCTCTCTCATTATAATGAACTCGTGCAATGTTTATTTCTGAGTAGTTAATCCGTTGTGCTCTTGTGATTTTTATTTTTCTTAGTATATCCCTTAGATATATATATGTATATTTACAAACATAAAACATTTCTTTATGAGAAGGGGTAATATATATAACTGACACTGTTTATTTAATCAAATAGGGCTACTAATATAATTATACTGAAATATGACATTTTACAAAATGTTTTCTAAGGGTACTTGGTTCACTTATTTCAGTATACCACTTATTATATACTGTATAATAAGTGTGTGGTTTTGTTTGTGTTTCCATCACGCAAGCGTGCGTTTTAATGACGTATTTTAAACATTTTAGTTTGTTGATCTGTTTGGGAGCAATAATTAAAACTGTTTTCTAGAGTTATTTTACATACTAACATTATCATTATTAGTTTTTAAATAGGGTTATTATAAATAATTGATCTTATTTTATAGAAGTTCCATATGATCCTTATAACAATAGAGGAAGGAAAATATATCTCTTGGGTTAAACTGGAATCGTAACGGAGAGATTTCTGTATTGCAATATTATTCTTGAGATGTTTCTGGGTAAAAATTAATGAAGGGTTAATGTATTAAGTACAATTATTATTTTAGACATGAAAAATCACCAAAGATGCAGGTCTGCTGCGACAAGGGTATTTACTAAAACTGGACACTAGTTTACAGCTAGTTTAAGCCTTTAAGCCCAGTATAGTTTATATGCAGAGCGGCCTTCTCATAATAATAAAAGGTGTATTCAACATAATCAGATAAAGTTTGAGTACTATAGGCTACGTTGAATCCACTAGGTAGAGAGATATCCGGTTGGAAATGCAGACGTTAGGCGTAAGTCGCTCTGCAGTCTATTCAGCCGATCGCGACTTGGGCTTATCTTGGCATCCGGCTGATCTCTACATACAGATAGTTCTCTGTCCGGAATGTCAAGGGGAAGGGGATGTTCGAGACGGAGGAAATCCTCAGTAGGAAGAGGGAAACAATCTGTTCAGCTGTACGAAACCTAATAAGCTGTCTCACGATGAATGTGTCTTAAAATTATTACATACTATTATCTGTACGGTATACAAATATATAGAAATATACAAATACAAAAAATACACCCATCGCAGCAGACCTGCGTACTCAGCGAATTTCCAAATCAATAACATAATAAGAATAATATATGACAAGTTTTATCATTATCTGTCAATAATTATGAGTATTATTTGCCTACGCTCCATAAGATTAACATGGGAAAGAGTATGCAGATTTGCTGCTGTGAGGAACGCTGAAAGTAGGTGTTTCTAGCGTAAACAATTTATATTTTGACCATTTATATCAAGTTTCATCAATATCTGTCCACAAATAAAGGAGTTCACTCAAACTCTATATGATTAACATTGGAAAAGAGTTTGCAGTTTAGCTGCCATGATAAACACATAAACTATGATTTTTAAGCATAAATGTATAGATTTCAACCAAATGAAGCTAAAAATAAAGTTTCATCCAAAAACATTAGATAATAAGTGAAACATTAATTTTTCCTTATCCTCCATAAGATTAACATTGGAGCCCCAAAATACAACGTACTGTTTAGATTTTTTAATATCTCGGAGGTAGAGGAAAACTTTAAGGAACTAAATTATGTAGTTTTTTAAGGTAATTCTAATAGTGAAAGATAAAATTTGAAATTTTTAAAAATTACATGGGAAAAACGCAAAAACCCCATTTTTGGGGTACAAAACTACCCGTTCCAATTGTCCGATATGTTTGGATTACGAACTCGTCCGAGCAAATGTAAGAAAACACGACTCTACCAAATTTGGTCTCGATCTTACCATTTTTACAAGAGTTATCGTGTTCTCTCTCTCTCTCTCTCTCTCACACACACACACACACACACACACACACACACACACACACACACACACACACACACACAAACACAAACACAAAGACTTGGTGATAAATAGTGTTCCATGGGTGGGCGACGACTCGAGTAGTGACTAGGAACTAATACTCTTAAACTCGGTGGCTTGTAAGAGGTCCAAGTGGGTTCACCCCATAAATGAGAAGAGAGAGGCGTATGGGGAGTTCCACTACCTTGCGGCAGATTTGGAACTGGACGAAGAAAGGTTCAAACCTACTTCAGGCTAAACCCAGAACAGTTTAGTAAAGTGTTGTCACTAGTTGGAGAACATATTAAGAAAAATGATACCAACTACAGGAAAGCAATAACCGCAAAGGAGAGATTGGCTGATTGGGTCATAAGCTCCTTTGCGCATGCGCAAGACCAAACGCCCGCAGCGGTAGTCTGAAAAATTCGCTCAGCAAGCGGTAGTGGCGGACACTACCGCACGCCCGCGGGCGCGCAGTAGCTCGGTGTGACTTGGCCCATTTGATAACATGGTGAGCGATTTTTAAAAGTTCGCGTCCGCCGCGGTAGCGAGCTCGGTGTGGCATGACCTTGGCCTTGGCCTCAGTGTATTCGATGTAGAGAGACTGGACAACAGTTTTTTTATAGTAAACATTGAAGATTTATAATTCATAAACTGAAAGCGTGTGCTGATCGCAGTCTTCCATTTACTACACCCGCCAGGCGAGTCATGTCTTGTCATTGTCGTATGACGTCACATAACGTCCGGCTCTGGCGAGATTTATTGAGGTTTACGGGCTGGTGGCGATATGCTATAATATCGCAGGTAATCATTGACACTAAAAAACTTGGTAGTAAAACCCAAATCTGCAAATGTCTATACAAATACCATTTTGTTTGTTAATAGTATATAAACGTTAACAGTTTAAACATTGTTTATAAACAGCTGTTTGGATTTAATAATTTGTTGACATGGATATGTCTCTTAAATCTGGGAGGGGTGTTATCAATTTGTAATAAGAAAATTTGAAACAGGTTTTCATAGAAACTACCAGAGCTATTGTATTGGATTTTTAATATATAAGAATAAGAACAGCTGTTTAGACGAACTGAAAACATTTTGATATGTCCATGATCTAACCTATTTCCCACAGGGAAGTAAATACAAACATTTTTTCATTTGAATCTCCATGAGCAATAAGAATAACGTGCTTGACCTTGACACATCTATAATTTGATTTTGACATGGATATGTTTAAGCTCTGAGGGGAGGTATTATAAGATTCGTGTGGCGCAAAAAGTTTATAACGCAAAAATTGCAACGGAAGTGTTTGAATCCCGCTTCCATAGAAACTACCAAAGCTATTGAATTGATTTTTTGTTATAAGAACAGCTGTTTAGATGAACTGAAAACATTCCTTTTAGACATCTATGTTCTAATCTATTTCCCACAGGGAAGTAAATACAAAATTTTTTCTAAAAATTAGTTAAAGTATTTCCAAAGTTTAAGAAATTCTGTAGAGCCAATTCAGAGATATATAGTGTGTATATAGCCTACAGACACCTCGCTCACATTTTTATTTACTGCATAGGAATATAACATACGATTTCTTAGAAAACGAAAAATAATGTCAAGAGCAACTGGTTAAAGGGGTAAAATACTATTGTATTCTCAAGTAGAAGTCATATTTTTAGTCATGTGAATGGAACATTTAGTTTTGAAACTATCTGTTTTCAAAACAGATGCTTTCAAATTACTTTCAGATACATTTTGTGGACTGAGCGTTGTATTTTACTATCGAACCGTTTGACCTACAATCAATGATAGATGTTTTCGCCAACCGTTGGCTCAAGCCAGTATTATTTCTCTCTTCACATGAACTCTGAAGGCTACTTGTTTCGTAAATGAACATTTTCAATCTAATGTACCATTTCACTTCAGGATTTACTTATAATAATAATAAGGCATATTCTGCAAGATTTGTAATTTATATGGCGAAATGTTTTTTTTCTACAGATTTTGACGCCAAACAAAAATTTTTACTTACGTTTTACCACGTTTACGTTCCAATACGTTTTAAATAAATTTAAATACTACGAAACAAGTTTTAAAGTCTATGAAAGTGTTACTCAAAGTTCGACATTTTATAAACGCGGATTTATCACTTGATAAAATAAACTGTGTAACTCTTTGTATGACTAATTGCAAATCCCGCGCTCTTCGAGGAATGTCATCTACACTTTGTGATTCAGAAATCAGTAGGTGTTCAGTGAAACTTGGCGCGGGTGACTCGTTCGCCGCCAAGGGCACAGACGGGACGTGCCTCCGAGTCAGTGACACTACTGATAGCTGATAGCAGATGGCTGATAGCAACGAGGCGGATAACAGCCGACGCATCTAGACTTGGCCTACACTGGCATTGGTATCTTTGCAAGAATTGCTTATACAATCAGTTGGCTTAAAATGAACACTTGAGTTAACGATAGTAATATTATTCTTCTCCGATGAGTCCCAGGTAGCTTATAGCATACAGTACTCACTCACTACTCGCAACAGTTACTTCTTTAGTATCAACCAACTGCATCTCTCAAATATATTTGGTTACGCATCACTCATATTTTATAAAAAAGATTTTCTTACAATATACACATAATTATGGAGTCTATGAACGGATGTGTTTTATTCGTTTGCCAGTTCTAAATACAAAACTAGTGTTATAAACACTTAATACAAACGATATACAGAATTAAGAGCCAAGTACCTGGAGACCGAGCTTTCCTCAAATAGAATAAGATAATTTTAAGGAAATAAATCAATACTAATAATACAAACAGTTTAATAATTATTATTTTACTTATGTTGGCAACAGAACATAATATTGTTAGTTGCTGTCTGAAATAAAAACAAAAATGATAGTTTATTGAACAATTAACGCAAAAATATTTCTATTAACTTGCATAAACAAAAAATTATCGAACCGTTCGGGAATCGATATCACAACCTTTACCCGCACGAGTCCGCCGCGTTGGCAATGAGCTAAAACGCGATTAACCTGCGATGTGATTCAGCATCTTTTACCCAGGCGTTATTTCTGGAGCTATCATAAATATTCGTACGACTATTAATTCAACTGATTCTGTTAGATACTGAATAAGGATTAAGAAGCAAAAGGGAAATTTAACTTATTCAATTGGTTTAAAAATGTAGCTACAATGAATAAGTTTTCTATCAAAACACGATAGACTTTGGAAATACTTTTCTCTGCTTTTATTTCGCACAGTTATTTAACCCTTTAGTTTTTACAAATTGTTTACTGATTTGATCATTTTTCATTTATTACATACATACTTAAATAAATATGTATAGAAAATCTCCATTCACATCTTACAAAGAGCCTATTGTTAGCCATCTTCACTCAACAACTGTCAAACGGTTATAAACAGCTGTTTTGGTTTACATGTTTACATTTTATTCTTCATAAGCGTAATGTTAAATTTTTAGATTTTAAACTTAATATTACAAGAAAACACGAATTTTCCTGGACATTAGACCTATCTATTAACTTATTTTAACTTAACTTATTTAACTTATATAACTTATTTTCTACTCTGAAAATAGTTATTTCCGAAGTTTAAAGAAATTCCTTAGTGCCGTTTTCGAGATCCGTGTGCAAATATATATATACAAACCTTGCTCGTATTATAGTATTGGATGCAGAGTGAAAATATGTTTTCTAAGTGGTTTATCGCAGTTTCGGTTTGAAATCCATAAAAATAAGCGTCAACATCAAAATATTAAGTAGGCTGATACTGCTTTTCCGAGATAGCATCTAACAAGCTGTTTTGATCGATAAACAACTATGGTAGTAGATTATGTTTTAACAACAAGAAAAATTAAGATATGTTTTTAGTTTCTTGTTGATAACAGTTTCACCGGCTCTTATAACTTCAGTTATATTTAATTTCTACATTGATTGCAAAGTTTAGAAGTCATTCAAAAGAGAATAACAATTAATAAACGTTATCAGTGAACTGACACAAACTTTGTTCATTATAAAAGTAAAGTTTAGAGATTGCATATATTTAGTAAAACTACTTTGTTCTTAAATTCGTACTATAATAACATGAAACAAAATCGTTTCAAAAGTAGTTGTTTTAACTCAGTTCCTAGTACAAGTTCAATGATTTTCGGGGAGGTAACTCGGGGGGGAGGGGAGTTACCTGAATTGAATTTTCAAAGCCAGCCTCAGAGGTTGACCGAGTCCCTGAGTCGAAGTCGTCCTCCCCCATCCCTTGTCAAGTCACAGTGACAGGGGGCGAGAGAGATGAAGACATTCGCCCTCTCATTCGTTGCCGCTCCAACCCCTGTTCTTAGAAAGTTTGAATTTGGGCGGGAGATCTACTATGTCGCGTAGTACCGGAAACAACAAAACCTTAGTTAAAGTTGCCGCCATGGGGATTGAAGGCTGAAACCAACTCAGACTTTCTCTCTAGGTACTGCAGATTCTTAAAAACAGGTTCTAAATGAGTTGCATGATGGTCATATGGGCATGACCAAAATAAAACTTCTGGCTAGAAGTTACTGCTATTGGAAGAATATTGATCAAGAGATTGAAAATTAAGCCAAACATTACTTCATTCCAACATAATACTTAAAACCATTGCTCCTAAATATAATAACCAAGCTGAAAGGGTGGTTCAAACTGTGAAGAACCTCCTAAAATCTTGTGGGGAGGACACACAGAGGATAAGATAAACACGATACTCAAACAGCTAAGACAGACACACCATTTGACTACAGGACAATCTCCATACTTGGTTATGTTTGGGAGAAACATAAGAACCAAAATAGATTTAATGGTTGAGATGACAGCCACCCCTCAGAACAAACATCAAGTGATTACTAAACGAAGTTTTCCAAGAGGGCAAAGTGTATTGATGAGGAATTTCTCAAACACCTCAGGAGAAAAGAGGTCAGTAGGAACAATCGAAAGACCGCTTGGGAACGTGATGTACCTTATTTAATCAGAAGATGGACGGTTATTTAAGAGGCATTGCGACCAACTAAGAGCAGCTTAATAGGGGGGAGGATTGTCATATGCCTAAATAATCAGCTGATTATTACTGTTATTAAAATTATTGTTTACATTTATTAGCGAATTTCCCATAGGGAAGTAGCTATTACCGTAGGCCTCATGGCAAGAGTTAAGCCCGGGACCATGTTATTTTACTTCTTTATGTGCCCAGAGACCAAAAACAATAGTCGTTAAAATTTATATATATATACAATATATATATATATATATATACAGTATATATATATATATATATATATATATGTGTCTGTTAACACGATAACTCTCGTAAAAATGGTCCGATCGAGACCAAATTTGGTAGAGACGTGTATTCCTACAAATGCTTGGACGAGTTCGTAAACCAGACATATCGGTCAATGGAAACGGGTAGTTTGGGGGGGGTTCTGTACCCCAAAATCAGGTTTTTTGCGTTTTTTACATGTAATTTTTAAAAATTTCAAATTTTATATTTCACCATTGGAATCAGCTTAAAAAACTACACAATTAAGTTCCTTAAAGTTTTTCTCTATCTCCAACGGATACCGAGATATTAAAAAATCTAAACACAGTACGTTGTAT
Organism: Nephotettix cincticeps; assembly: GCA_023375725.1. Taxonomy (NCBI): domain Eukaryota; kingdom Metazoa; phylum Arthropoda; class Insecta; order Hemiptera; family Cicadellidae; genus Nephotettix; species Nephotettix cincticeps. The sequence goes on along the minus strand of CM041786.1, from coordinate 43,264,750 downwards.
TGTGGGGCTCCAATGGTATTCTTATGGAGGATAGGGAAAAATTAATATTTCCCATATTAATCAATATTTTTGGATAATACTTCATATTTAGCTTCATGTGGTTGAGATCTATCCATTCATGCTTAAAAAATCATAGTTTATGTGTTTATCATGGCAGCAAACCTGCATACTCTTTTCCTATATTAATCATATAGGGAATAGGTAAACTCTTTTATTTATGGACAGATGTTGATGAAAGTTGGTATAAATGATAAGATAAAAATTATTCATGGTAGAAATGACTTCTTTCAGTGGTCCTCACAGCAGCTAACCTGCACACTCTTTCCTATGTTAATCTTATGGAGAATAGGCAAACAATTCTCATATTTATAGACATATTTTTCATATAGGCTATTAAATCATTGATTTGGAAATTCGCTGAGTACACAGGTCTGCTGCGACGTGGGTATCATTTTACATTTTGGGAAGTTAATTTACAGTATTTTCAGAATAAAGAATTATTAATTAATTTATGTGTATTATTTATTTATAAAGACATATCGGTATGTTTTATAATTTCCTAATTAACTTGAAGCTGACTCATTTCAAAGCTAGCTGGCTACGGATCTGCTCAAGTGGAAAAATACTAGTTTCCTGCTCACTTAGCTGGTTAGTGTTGTCCTCGTACTTGGAAACTGCGAGAAATGAGGTTCAAACAAGAAAAAAGTCCAGTCCTATGCTATTTTTATTATAAAGACAAACAGTATCAGTGCACTGGCACATGCTATCCTCCTAAAAGTAAACAAAATAATAAATACTTTTAATAAAACTATCATATAATCTAATTCTGACTTACTAAAATAACATTTAACAAACACAAAGTATCAAAAATCGTCATTAAATTTCTTTCAGAAACCCTCTTACCACAGATCAATAAGTTTTGGCAGCCTCACCCCCTCCATAAAATCAAATAATAACAAATAACAAACTTTTTGTGTCTGTGTTTCATTGGGTAATGTGACCTTACGCTGCATATCAGGTTTTAAAAATACCCCCGTCGCAGCAATCTTTCATATGGGCATGACCAAAATAAAACTTCTGGCTAGAAGTTACTGCTATTGGAAGAATATTGATCAAGAGATTGAAAATTAAGCCAAACATTACTTCATTCCAACATAATACTTAAAACCATTGCTCCTAAATATAATAACCAAGCTGAAAGGGTGGTTCAAACTGTGAAGAACCTCCTAAAATCTTGTGGGGAGGACACACAGAGGATAAGATAAACACGATACTCAAACAGCTAAGACAGACACACCATTTGACTACAGGACAATCTCCATACTTGGTTATGTTTGGGAGAAACATAAGAACCAAAATAGATTTAATGGTTGAGATGACAGCCACCCCTCAGAACAAACATCAAGTGATTACTAAACGAAGTTTTCCAAGAGGGCAAAGTGTATTGATGAGGAATTTCTCAAACACCTCAGGAGAAAAGAGGTCAGTAGGAACAATCGAAAGACCGCTTGGGAACGTGATGTACCTTATTTAATCAGAAGATGGACGGTTATTTAAGAGGCATTGCAACCAACTAAGAGCAGCTCAATAGGGGGGGGGAGAATTGTCATATGCCTAAATAATCAGCTGATTATTACTGTTATTAAAATTATTGTTTACATTTATTAGCGAATTTCCCATGGGGAAGTAGCTATTACCGTAGGACTCATGGCAAGAGTTAAGCCCGGGACCATGTTATTTTTTCTTCTTTATGTGCCCAGAGACCAAAAACAATAGTCGTTAAAATTTATATATATATATACAATATATATATATATATACAGTATATATGTATATATGTATATATGTATATATATGTGTCTGTTAACACGATAACTCTCGTAAAAATGGTCCGATCGAGACCAAATTTGGTAGAGACGTGTATTCCTACAAATGCTTGGACGAGTTCGTAAACCAGACATATCGGTCAATGGAAACGGGTAGTTTGGGGGGGTTCTGTACCCCAAAATCAGGTTTTTTGCGTTTTTTACATGTAATTTTTAAAAATTTCAAATTTTATATTTCACCATTGGAATCAGCTTACAAAACTACACAATTAAGTTCCTTAAAGTTTTTCTCTATCTCCAACGGATACCGAGATATTAAAAAATCTAAACACAGTACGTTGTATTGTGGGGCTCCAATGTTAATCTTATGGAGGATAGGGAAAAATTAATATTTCCCATATTAATCAATATTTTTGGATAAAACTTCATATTTAGCTTCATGTGGTTGAGATCTATCCATTTATGCTTAAAAATCATAGTTTATGTGTTTATCATGGCAGCAAACCCGCATACTCTTTTCCTATATTAATCATATAGGGAATAGGTAAACTCCTTTATTCATGGACAGATGTTGATGAAAGTTGGTATAAATGATAAGATAAAAATTATTCATGATAGAAATGACTTCTTTCAGTGGTCCTCACAGCAGCTAACCTGCACACTCTTTCCTATGTTAATCTTATGGAGAATAGGCAAACAATTCTCATATTTATAGACATATTTTTCATATAGGCTATTAAATCATTGATTTGGAAATTCGCTGAGTACACAGGTCTGCTGCGACGTGGGTATCATTTTACATTTTGGGAAGTTAATTTACAGTATTTTCAGAATAAAGAATTATTAATTAATTTATGTGTATTATTTATTTATAAAGACATATCGGTATGTTTTATAATTTCCTAATTAACTTGAAGCTGACTCATTTCAAAGCTAGCTGGCTACGGATCTGCTCAAGTGGAAAAATACTAGTTTCCTGCTCACTTAGCTGGTTAGTGTTGTCCTCGTACTTGGAAACTGCGAGAAATGAGGTTCAAACAAGAAATAAGTCCAGTCCTATGCTATTTTTATTATAAAGACAAACAGTATCAGTGCACTGGCACATGCTATCCTCCTAAAAGTAAACAAAATAATAAATACTTTTAATAAAACTATCATATAATCTAATTCTGACTTACTAAAATAACATTTAACAAACACAAAGTATCAAAAATCGTCATTAAATTTCTTTCAGAAACCCTCTTACCACAGATCAATAAGTTTTGGCAGCCTCACCCCCTCCATAAAATCAAATAATAACAAATAACAAACTTTTTGTGTCTGTGTTTCATTGGGTAATGTGACCTTACGCTGCATATCAGGTTTTAAAAATACCCCCGTCGCAGCAGACCTGCGTACTCAGCGAATTTCCAAATCAATAATATAATAATAATAATAATAATATATGACAAGTTTTATCAAAATCTGTCCATAAACATGAGAATTATTTGCCTATTCTCCATAAGATTAACATGGGAAAGAGTGTGCAGGTTAGCTGCAGTGAGAAACACTGAAAGTAGTCATTTCTACCATAAATAATTTTTATCTTAACATTCATACCAACTTTCATCAACATCTGTCCATAAATAAAGGAGTTTGCCTATTCCCCATATGATTAATATGGGAAAAGAGTATGCAGGTTTGCTGCCATGATAAACACATAAACTATGATTTTTAAGCGTATATGGATAGATCTCAACCACATGAAGCTAAATATCGAGTTTTATTAAAAAATATTGATTAATATGGGAAATATTAATTTTTCCCTATCCTCAATAAGATTAACATTGGAGCCCCACAATACAACGTACTGTGTTTAGATTTATTCATATCTCGGTAACCGTTGGAGTTAGAGAAAAACTTTAAGGAATTTAATTGTGTAGTTTTTAAGCTGATTCCAATGGTGAAATATAAAATTAGAAATTTTTAAAAATTACATGTGAAAAAAAACAAAAAACCCCATTTTGGGGTACAAAACCCCCCCAAACTACCCGTCCCCATTGACCGATATGTCTGGTTTACGAACTCGTCCGAGCATTTGTAGGAATACACGTCTCTACCAAATTTGGTCTCGATCAGACCATTTTTACGGGAATTATCGTGTTCACAGACACACACACACACACACACACACACACACACACACACACATATATATATATATATATATATATATATATATATATATATACATATACCCCCGTCGCAGCAGACCTGCGTACTCAGCGAATTTCCAAATCAATAATATAATAATAATAATATACAACAAGTCAAGTGGTCAAAATCTGTCGATGAACATGAGAATTATTTACCTATTCTCCATAAGATTAACATGGGAAAGAGTGTGCAGGTTCGCTGCTGTGAGGAACACTGAGAGTGGGCATTTATACCTTCAAAAACATTTATTTTTAACATTTATACCAACTTTCATCAACATTTGTCCATAAATAAAGGAGTTTGCCTATTCTCCATATGATTAACATGGGAAAAGAGTATGCAGGTTTGCTGCCATGATAAACACATAAACTATGATTTTTAAGCATAAATGGATGAACCTCAACCACATAAAGCTAAATATAAATTTGTATCCAAAAATATTGGTTAATAAGTGAAATATTAATTTTTCCTTATCCTCCATAAGATTAACATTGGAGCCTCAAAATACAACGTACTGTGTTTAGATTTTTTTATATCTCGGTAACCGTTGGAGATAGAAAAAAACTTTAGGAAACTAAATTGTGTAGTTTTTTAAGCTGATTTTAGTGGTGAAAGATTAAATCTAAAAAATTTTAAATTACATATGAAAAACGCAAAAAAACCCCATTTTGGGGTACAAACCCCCCCCCCAAACTACCCGTTCCCATTGAACGATATGTCTGGTTTACGAACTCGTCCGAGCATTTGTAGGAATACACGTCTCTACCAAATTTGGTCTCGATCGGACCATTTCTACGAGAGTTATCGTGTTCACAGACACACACACACACACACACACACACATATATATATATATATATATATATATATATATACATATATATATATATATATATAAATTTTAACGACTATTGTTCTTGGTCTCTAGGCACCTAAAGAAGAAAAAATAACATGGTCCCGGGCTTAAGTCTTACTATGAGACCTACGGTAATAGCTTCTTCCCTATGGGAAATTCGCTAACAAAGTTTGGGAAATAGAAAAATGTTTTTTGTGATCTTTTTAATTCTTCTTCTGTTGGCGCTTTTAGACAACATGCTATTATTTGACATGTGTTTACCGCGAACTGTAAATTTAGATTTTCTTTGGAACCGTTAGTCGTAGACTAATAATTCAAAGTTCTAATTTGATAGGTGTTTGATGATAGGTGTTTGGTGATAAGTGAAATAATTATATAAAATTATTGTTTTGCCGATTAATTTAAAAGATTTAGTTTTTAAAGCCCATAACTTTTGAACCATTAGTTTAAACATGGGTATTAGTGTATTAAGGGATCTTAATAACCAACTGTAACCCATGAAATTGTAATCAAAACCGTTAGAGCGGACTTTGAAAAACTTGTATCTTTCATATTTTCAATGTGCTTTACGGGTAATTTAGCATTAAAAAAATAAATAAACAAGAATGGTCTGGAGATGCAGCCAAAGTGCACCTAACTTCCAAAATCGAACCATCTGAGTGGTCTGGGGGTCATTACACAGACAGACAGACATCATTACGAAAACCACTCTTTTGGATTCAGGTAACCTCAAAACGGATATTTACACAGTACACTCTCAGCTCAAATTTGAAATACTTTACGAAAACAATACGTTTCCCATATAGTAATTAAAAATAATTTTTTAATATTACACCCAATACCAATTTATCCTGAAAATTCTTATAAGAATTAAAGCAGCAGTTGTAAAAAATGTCAAAGTTATTTTTTCCTTTCATTATTTTCATGAAACGGAAGTAAGTTTGTCGCGAGAACTGCTGTAGGCTTTGCTGGTATTTCTTTGAATAAACTTCAGAATAACTTCGGTCCTGGCGGCTAAATGTGTTTCATTCGGTTCCAAAATCGAAAATATTAGGTGTAGGGTGCGTTATTTAATGTCGTCTCGTGACTCAACTGCGACTGGTGTATTTTTAATTGAAATACATCATTAACTGCCAACAAAATATATGCTTTTTAATGGAAACATTTTTATCGTTCCCTGAATTTCTATCCCGTCACTTTTTACGGTTTCATAAACTTATCCTGGTACTTATTGCGCATATTTCTGAAGATTATTCAATTTTTTCATAATTTGGGATTATATTAGGATGTATAAAATCAAATTAAATTTAAAAAAAAACTACTCGGGGTTTGAAAAATAAATTTGCTGGTTGACTTTAATTTATTCTTTAGAATATTTTACGGAGAATAGTACTTTTATATAATTTTTAAAAACATTAGATCCATACAAGAACTAAAGAAATGACGAGGTTGGAGGGAGTACGAGATACTTGGCAGATACGGGAGAGCCCTTAAAATGTTGTAAATGAGAAGGGCGGTAAAAGCCCTTAAAGTACGAGCCCTCCAGGTTACAACCGGCGTTTTTCATTATATTTGTGACTCTTCCGGGAAATTTCACAATGCACGACGAGCGCATATGTAACCTGAGTAGTAGCGCCTATCCTACCTCAGTATCCTACCTGGCAACTACAGTTGTGTTCTATACCGCACTCCTTGCTGACAAACACTCTCTGGATTACTCCATCACAAATTCTTTATAAAAATTTTTTGTGAAAAAATTATTACCGTACTTAACACATAAATAGCAAATTTCCTATTTAGACCGGCCAACAAAGGTTTTGATGGGAAAGAATTAGCGTCAAGCCGAATTTTTATCATCTACAGAGTACACTACTCGAGGATGATTTGAAGTCTAAACAAATCCTCGTACGGACCTTTAAAGTTTATGAGCAAGCGGCTCTAACTACGTTCCCACCAACGTCAGTCACATGACTCGAGGATGATTTTAAGTCTAAACAAATCCTCGTACGGACCTTTAAAGTTTATGAGCAAGCGGCTCTAACTACGTTCCCACCAACGTCAGTCACATGACAGTCACATGACTCGAGGATGATTTTAAGTCTAAACAAATCCTCGTACGGACCTTTAAAGTTTATGAGCAAGCGGCTCTAACTACGTTCCCACCAACGTCAGTCACATGACAGTCACATGACTCGAGGATGATTTTTAAGTCTAAACAAATCCTCGTACGGACCTTTAAAGTTTATGAGCAAGCGGCTCTAACTACGTTCCCACCAACGTCAGTCACATGACAGTCACATGACTCGAGGATGATTTTAAGTCTAAACAAATCCTCGTACGGACCTTTAAAGTTTATGAGCAAGCGGCTCTAACTACGTTCCCACCAACGTCAGTCACATGACAGTCACATGACTCGAGGATGATTTTAAGTCTAAACAAATCCTCGTACGGACCTTTAAAGTTTATGAGCAAGCGGCTCTAACTACGTTCCCACCAACGTCAGTCACATGACAGTCACATGACTCGAGGATGATTTTAAGTCTAAACAAATCCTCGTACGGACCTTTAAAGTTTATGAGCAAGCGGCTCTAACTACGTTCCCACCAACGTCAGTCACATGACAGTCACATGACTCGAGGATGATTTTAAGTCTAAACAAATCCTCGTACGGACCTTTAAAGTTTATGAGCAAGCGGCTCTAACTACGTTCCCACCAACGTCAGTCACATGACAGTCACATGACTCGAGGATGATTTTAAGTCTAAACAAATCCTCGTACGGACCTTTAAAGTTTATGAGCAAGCGGCTCTAACTACGTTCCCACCAACGTCAGTCACATGACAGTCACATGACTCGAGGATGATTTTAAGTCTAAACAAATCCTCGTACGGACCTTTAAAGTTTATGAGCAAGCGGCTCTAACTACGTTCCCACCAACGTCAGTCACATGACAGTCACATGACTCGAGGATGATTTTAAGTCTAAACAAATCCTCGTACGGACCTTTAAAGTTTATGAGCAAGCGGCTCTAACTACGTTCCCACCAACGTCAGTCACATGACAGTCACATGACTCGAGGATGATTTTAAGTCTAAACAAATCCTCGTACGGACCTTTAAAGTTTATGAGCAAGCGGCTCTAACTACGTTCCCACCAACGTCAGTCACATGACAGTCACATGACTCGAGGATGATTTTAAGTCTAAACAAATCCTCGTACGGACCTTTAAAGTTTATGAGCAAGCGGCTCTAACTACGTTCCCACCAACGTCAGTCACATGACAGTCACATGACTCGAGGATGATTTTAAGTCTAAACAAATCCTCGTACGGACCTTTAAAGTTTATGAGCAAGCGGCTCTAACTACGTTCCCACCAACGTCAGTCACATGACAGTCACATGACTCGAGGATGATTTTAAGTCTAAACAAATCCTCGTACGGACCTTTAAAGTTTATGAGCAAGCGGCTCTAACTACGTTCCCACCAACGTCAGTCACATGACTCGAGGATGATTTTAAGTCTAAACAAATCCTCGTACGGACCTTTAAAGTTTATGAGCAAGCGGCTCTAACTACGTTCCCACCAACGTCAGTCACATGACAGTCACATGACTCGAGGATGATTTTAAGTCTAAACAAATCCTCGTACGGACCTTTAAAGTTTATGAGCAAGCGGCTCTAACTACGTTCCCACCAACGTCAGTCACATGACAGTCACATGACTCGAGGATGATTTTAAGTCTAAACAAATCCTCGTACGGACCTTTTAAGTTTATGAGCAAGCGGCTCTAACTACGTTCCCACCAACGTCAGTCACATGACAGTCACATGACTCGAGGATGATTTTAAGTCTAAACAAATCCTCGTACGGACCTTTTAAGTTTATGAGCAAGCGGCTCTAACTACGTTCCCACCAACGTCAGTCACATGACAGTCACATGACTCGAGGATGATTTTAAGTCTAAACAAATCCTCGTACGGACCTTTAAAGTTTATGAGCAAGCGGCTCTAACTACGTTCCCACCAACGTCAGTCACATGACAGTCACATGACTCGAGGGTGATTTTAAGTCTAAACAAATCCTCGTACGGACCTTTTAAGTTTATGAGCAAGCGGCTCTAACTACGTTCCCACCAACGTCAGTCACATGACAGTCACATGACTCGAGGATGATTTTAAGTCTAAACAAATCCTCGTACGGACCTTTAAAGTTTATGAGCAAGCGGCTCTAACTACGTTCCAAGTCAGTCACATGACAGTCACATGACTCGAGGGTGATTTTAAGTTCAAACAAATCCTCGTACGGACCTTTAAGTTTATGAGCAAGCGGCTCTAAAACGTTCCCACCAACGTCAGTCATGACTATATTTTACCTAATAAATTAATTAAAACTATATTTAAAATTATAAAGTAAGAAGTTGTATTTAGCTCATTAGTCAAAAGATTTTATAAATACATACTATGAAATTGGTATATTTCACTATTGTATCTAATTATACCAATCAGATATGGAGTTTTTACTCTAATTAAAGTGTGTGACACTCTATATTTTAGGAATATGTTTCTATTCAAAAGGATATGATTTTACAAACACCTGTGAAAAATCATATGATTATACAGTATTAAAACGATTCAGCTGGTATAACTTGAATCGACACAGTCGGCGCTAGGCCGCCGATATTATGATAACTTCCGTAAAATTTCGAATCTCAATGAAATTTGGTATGGACAGGTATATCAAATTTGAGAGCATCGAGCAGAGAGCAAAATAGGGTTTTAGGAGTACAGAGTTGCAGCTTACAGTTGTATCGAAAATTGCTCAGTCTAGTCACGAGTTTGGACTAAAATCAAAGATTAATTACGAGTAAATGTACCTTAAACATCTCAAAGGGACATGGCTTGTTAGACCCCCCCCAGCACCGACGCCATTGACGCCACTGAGCAGTGCGAACACCGAGCTCGCCAGCTAATTTATAATTCTTTGATGTTCCTCTGTGCACCTTGACTACGGGTGCATTGTGCGAATGAAAATGCATCCTTTGTTTGAAAAGCGCTGAAAAGGTAAAGAAGCTTTTCAAATTCTCATTCCCTAAAAAGTTGAACACAAAAGATAACTTAAAAAATTACTTTACTTTATTTTCAAAAGATGTGATTTCTTTACCTTTTTCATGAATAATTTAACCAACATTAATAACTAATCTACTTTAGGTAAAATGGGTCTCTAATTCGTGTTATTCCACTATAACATTAAGACTTACATAAAATGTATAGCCAGTAATTAAACCTGAGTTTCTACAATTTCTGTCCAAGTTACCATTAATAAATTTAGTGAAATCACCGTTTCGTTTTTCTTATTTCTTTTTATCACGTTGTTCGAGGCCGCATTATATCAGATTCATTTATGGAAGCAGAGCGCGCGTTATACTGGCAACTCATTCAATCTTCTTCATTTCCTCACTCCTCCACACATAAATGAAACAATTTTTTATCCCCCTTTTTTAAGAAATTATCTTCCCAATAAATTTATATAGACAACGTTAAAAAGGTTTTACCCATTTTTGACCCATAAATATACAAATATGTTAATACATAACAACCTAAGGAGAAGTTAATTTTCTAAACTTGTACTGCTCCTTCTACAATTCAGTTTTAAATGATTAGGAAGCAGAGTGGTTGTAGAGTTCATGAGCTGAAGGTCTCAAGTTCAATTCCGGGCTGTGTCTACCTGTTTTGATCAATAAATAATACTTTATCAGTAACAAAGCCACACAATACTTATTCTAATATTCAGGTTAAATAGCCTACGAAAATTGGGCCCCTGTCTTAGAAATTATATAATGATGATTAGGTATGATATAATTTATGATTTAAAAAGTTATAATGTTGAAATGTAATGTACGAGTAACTAAATATTTTTTATTCACCGTATTTTCTAATTTAAGCGGTAAATTAAATTACAGTAATTTGATTTACTTCTGTTGTATTTTTACATATTAATATAAAAAAATAAGGAAACTAATAACTACTAAATAATTACTGAGTCTTAATTGTTACACTACAAATCGGTGAACTCTGCCAAACGCGTCTCCAGCTGCAACAAAAGATCACTTCTAATCCGAAATGGATGGAATTAATTGTGTAATTAAACTCAAGTGCTTAGCAGGGATTGGAGAGTTTAGTTTTCAGCTGATGCAAGTGTCCACTTCACTGCGGATCATTCATTTATGTTTCATGACCAAGTAAATCTAAAAACTTAAATTTTATACCATGTTTAATTATTAAAAACTCATAATTCGTGTCATTTAACTGTAAGGAAATAAGAAAAATATTGTAGTTATGTGTCCATAGTTAGTCCCATTATGTTTGGCTCATGTTGTATTGTTTAATTTGTTTATATTGTCCATTGAATTTTTAGTAATATCTTTTGAAACTGCTACTGAATTATAAGTGCCACCCATATACCATTTAATAACTATATACCTATACAACTATTTAAAATGTCTCAAACGAGCTTAGTAAAAGGAATAATTTCTAACCGAAAACTAATACAGTTTCACCAAAATAACTGAATCATCAAACATGAGTAGCTGCCGCGTAACCGGCTCGTCGGGAAACCGTCCATACCCACCCACTATTGGTCGCGTGCTTAAGTGTATTGATTAAAAATATTTTCTGAATAAAATAAAAATGTGTATACACATGTTTTTTATGTTTTACTAGCTTTCCGTCGAATTTCGTAACGCCTAACAAAAAATACATGTTAATAAATGTTAAATGTAAATACATGTTAACTTTACGATTGGCCATGTTCTGAATTCGAATAGCATTACGGCTTGTTGTGTAGATATTCTGGGTCGCGGCATAGTGAATAGCATTACGGCTTCATTGTGTAGATATTCTGGGTCGCGGCATAGTGAATAGCAATACTGAAACGATAATACATATTAAAAATATTCCTACAAAACTGATAAATCTGTGTGGATTGATTCACAACATCCTAATCCAACGTAAACCTAAACCAAACCTAACTGTAATACGGGTTTAAATTTTTTTAGGAAAGATATACAACAGCTGATTATTATAATAAACGTAATATGTATTAACATTGTAAATATTTTTTATTTGTCCAACATATAAAAACGTGACTTTTAATCAGAAGATAAAAAATAAAAATACATAATCCCCAAAAACTATTAACGTGGCGAATAAAGCTGTTCATTTTGTACAGCACATATGTAATTCATAGTTTTACAACAATGAATGATTCAGTTCTATAAATCTTTCTTCACTAGAACCAACCCGGGAACATATGTAGAAAATTTCATGGCGATCGGATAAGTAGTTTGGCAACGCATAAAATACGTACATACAGACTTTCATTTTTATATAGAGAGAGACTGTAATAGAACACAAACACTGAATGATTTTGAATACAATGAATGATAAAACAAATTATTTTATACAACACTATACGTTCTGAAATAAAGTTTCGGAATAAAAATAAATTTTGCCTTTAGGACCCTTATATTTATTTTATTTGAACTGAATATACGTCCTGTTCATGTTGACTATACCTACATATGAATAAAAATTTAGTTTTTTTTAATTCATTATCATAGTTTATCAGTGTAATAATGGGTCCAAAATGTTACAGCTTTACGCTCATTCTAATGCACAGTCGCGACCTAGATAACCATCGTGGATTATAAGTTTAAGTACCCGATTAATTGCTCTGTAAACATACTGCCGCAGACAAGGTAAACTAAATACTATCATACTACAGACGATACTGTACATAAAAATACACAAATTTAATCATATATGCAATACGTACTTATATTGAATTGTATAATATTCAACAGAATTAAAGAGCTTTAGTTTTTTAATAACATTAGTACCTGGTGACCGAGCTTTGCTCGTATAGAATAAGACATGTATTATAAATATTAATTAGAAAAATTAAAACACATTTATTACTCAATGAAAACATTTATGTGGTTAAAATAAAACCACTAGACCAAGACCACTAGACCACGGCGTCTGTCAAAGACCGATGCCGTTTAAGATGTTTTAGACAACCTCAATTGTTTTAGCCGATCATTTACAGTACTGTTTAATTATCCATACAGTTATTATTAGCCTGTGATCAACTGATTTTGTTAGAAACGGAATGAGGATTGAAAAGCAAAAGAGAAATTAAATTTACACCAATTAATTGGTTTGTTACAGTGGCTTTCAAGCAATACAATGAAAACGTTTTCTATCAAAACACGGAAGATTTTGGAAATACTTTTTTCTGCTTTTATTTCGCACAGCTATACTACCCTTAAGTTTTTACAAATTGTTTACTATCCTGATAATTTTACATTTATTACATACATAAAATAAATATTTATGAAAAACCTCACATATTCACATATTTTTCCCCGCCGTCTTCAATCAAGAACTGTCAAACGGTTATAAACAGATGTTTTGGTTTGTATTGTTTACATTTGATGCTCCATAAGCGTAATGTTAAATTTTTAGATTTTAAACTTAATATTACAAGAAAACACGAATTTTCCTGGACATTATCTAGAACTTATTTTCTAATCGGAAATTAGTTTTGCTAACCTTGCTCGTATTATAGTATTAGATATCAGTAAATTGAAAATTAGTGAATGAATTATTTCATTAACATATCAAAATATTTATCTCAATTCAATTGAGATTGAGATCACTTGTGAAGTGATACCACTGTTTAAATGTGTTAAGATTTTTCTTACATTGGTGGAGTCCATAGTGGATTCGAGTAGAATCCCACAAAATCACATCATTTTTTAGGAAGTAAAAATTAACAGAACACTACCGTTACATCAGGTTTGAAATGCACAAGTATACGTTTTGATAAAAAAACTAAAGATCAGTGATTATCAACCAAATAGTAAAAAGTTTCAGTCAGTAATTCAGTGCAATGCAGAAGTGATGAGACTTCCGTGTGGGGGGGGCGGGGAGTATGACAAGAAGATAGTTCTGGCGACAATGTCTGCGATGACTTTCACTGTAGTGCTTTCTCCGTGCACGACCTTAATCGCTCACTTAGCACTCACTCACTCCATTCACTCACTCGAGTCCATACAGTTGATGTAGTGATGTATCACTTCCCTATGTCGGCCGACTTAACCTGACCCTGCTCACGGCATGTGTCTTCGTTAGACTCTAGAGTGGCCATGATTTTGATTGGAGAGCCAGTCTAAATCTCCTCTAGGATTTAAAGTTGTATTGCACTCTTTATTACAATATATATCACTGTTCCAACTTAGTACCAACACTGGTTCACACAATGTCTTGTACCATGAATCGATTAGACCGTGTTCTCTTATATCCTACATGGTGAACATGAAGTCGGTCTACCATAGAAATAGAAATATTACTGTCACGCTATGAGAGGTACTGGATTCCCTAATTGAACCTTCCCAGCGTAGTCATTGCTATGTATATGGCACAGTATATGGCTGGTTCAAACCATCAGGATACGTTTTGCCATGTGTGTGGTGAGTCAACGTTTAAATCTCAGCGACGATACTAGACTCCTTTGATAAAAAGGAATTAGTATGTAATTTATTTCAGATGCAAAGTCGGTGATCAGGAAAAAGCTTCGGCATATGTTGTGTTACATGCTCTCATTAACAACGCTGAGGAGAAAACCGTCGGACCGTCAGATTGTAATTTCTGCTTGACATAACGACGATAACAAGTAAGTCTAATCCTAACTTGCCCTCAGTAGTTGGCCCTATCAGGAACTACCAATCCGTTTATTCCTCCAAAAGCTTTAGAGATCTTTGGAAATGTAACCTCTGATGAAGATCAAGTATAAAATCATGATGTGCAAGACCCTAAGTTTGACCTATCACCCAAGTCTTGTTTCCCAACACAAGGAGAACATAATGATTTAGTTCGAGATTGAAATTTATCACAGAATCGAACAACATTTTTGGGGTTTCGGCTTACAGGTAGGTCTACTTAGTAAAGTATGCTACTTTAGAAACACACAAGAAGTGGTTTGAAAATTAATTCTTCAAAGGAGATTTTGTATCTTTTAATAATATTTCAGCTACGATGGATTAACTAGGACATGGATATAAATCTGAATAATGAAGTTTATTTATTGACTCGTCCAAAGTTAGCCTTTAAGCTATATTTTTGTAGCCTTCAAATCAGTAAAATCTTCACAGTTTCCATTATTACCGCGGGATGACAAGGTTTCAGCGTGTCATACTATCATACTAATAAAAAAAATAAACCAGTTTCGACACAATATAATTGTTCCGTTGCATTGAGACGCTGGACACCTCTGATAATCGGTGGTTGTTTGTGGTCGGTGGGAAACCACTAGGCACCATAGGTTTTTAACCACAATTTAGCATTGCGCAATAAATGCATTGATGATACATACCCAACTTTGTTAATAGTATGTATCATTACAAGGATGGAAAGAGGTTGTAACCGGGCCACAATCGAGTGGAATTCGATCAAGGCTCGTAATAACACTTTTAATCCAGGTTATGAACGATATTTTTCATTACACTGTAATCATATTAAGAGAAGTAATTTTCAAACTGGCCTTTATTTGCCCATTTGATTTCCACAGAACAGGTACAGTGGCAACGGCAATATTGTTTTTGATTTCCACAGAACCGGTACAGTGGCAACGGCAATATTGTTTTTGATTTCCACAGAACCGGTACAGTGGCAACGGCAATATTGTTTTTGATTTCCACAGAACCGGTACAGTGGCAACGGCAATATTGTTTTTGATTTCCACAGAACCGGTACAGTGGCAACGGCAATATTGTTTTTGATTTCCACAGAACCGGTACAGTGGCAACGGCAATATTGTTTTTGATTTCCACAGAACCGGTACAGTGGCAACGGCAATATTGTTTTTGATTTCCACAGAACCGGTACAGTGGCAACGGCAATATTGTTTTTGATTTCCACAGAACCGGTACAGTGGCAACGGCAATATTGTTTTTGATTTCCACATAACCGGTACAGTGGCAACGGCAATATTGTTTTTGATTTCCACAGAACCGGTACAGTGGCAACGGCAATATTGTTTTTACAGCTGATTTCCCTTTTTACAACCTTCACTGGCCTTCAGTTGTTAAAGCTACTAGCCCTGAGCGCCTCTAGTGTCAAAAATCGTGACTAAATACTAGTGTGGGTAAAAACTGCAGATGATTTTCCCAGCCTAGGCCGGGAAAACATTACTTTCCGTAGTCGCAACTAACGTTGAAAGCAGTTGGTTTCGGTACAGTGTACTGAAAAATATATTCTATGCTGTGCACCTAGTTAATTTAATGAAATAAGGGCTCTGGCAGTTTATCAAACTCGCAGGTTCGTAAAAGTGAAACTCATCACTCACTACGCAACGTCACTATGCGGGCGCGGAGATAATGGCGTATTTAGTTTTACATTTGTGTGGTTAAAAAAAGAAAACCTTATTAAAGAATTCTATATTAATTAATATACATGATTGAATTTACATGATTAGTAATCAGTTTTCAGTGCTCGAGACATGAAACAGCATTAGTCAGACGATAATCTCATTAAAAGTCGAAAGACATAGAGTAATACTACAGTCAGAGGCTGAGTGCATAGAGTAAGCGATGGGGTCAGCAGACACGTAACATATGTATGCTAACTACCGTCCCCTCTTTAGCAATCTTGACTGCCTGACTCATCGTCTTATCTTAGGCTGTTACGATAGATCTTGAATGTTCTCTCAGTGAACGTGTATTAGAGATAAATTTATCTATTACTTCTTGAGGAGTTTTAAGATTACGTCTAAAAGAATAATTGTGTTCTGTTCTAGAAGTGTTTAAAAGTACATTTTAACAACAAGTCGCAGAAAATGGGGAATTCAATCCAAGTACTAGTTACTAGTTGTTAGTAGCAGGATTAGTATAAGGCCTACTCGGACATATCTAGATTATGGCGAGACAAGCTAAATCTAGATATCAACGAACTGTGCTACAACATTTCGTAATAACAATACATCAAGTCTGGTTTCTCCATTCCGATCTTACTAATCTTAAAACAATAAAGAATATTAAAATTTCCTTATTATTAAAAATTTGTTCATTAGTCTCAACTCCAAATTAAAATCAATACGTTGAAACAAAATTGTAGTTTTATAGAACGTCAATTGGTAAATAATAATCGGACACGATAACATAAATAAAACTAAATAGCACGCAGCAAGATAGCGTGAGCAGAGAGAATTTCATAGAATGTATATTATTCCCATCATAGTAATCGAATAGTACTGAGTTTACTGAAATAAGGGTTGTTTTACATGGTATATGTATAGGATGTTAACTAAGGAAAAACGCATATCAAATTTTTCGATATTATGTCAATAATTAAGCTAGTTATTCCATTTTATCTATTCTCCATAAGAATTACATGGGTACGTAGTTACATGGGTACATGGGTATGTAAGTTTGCTGCGTACGAAACATTAAATTTGGGGATTTTATGGATTTGATTATAAGACTAAATGAACATGCATACCAAATTTTGGAAGAATATTTAAGTAAATAAGTGAGTTATTGATTTTTAGCTATCCTCCATAAATCAACATTTGCACAACATGACAACGTACCGTGTTTACCATTTTGAATATATCAGTAACCAATTGATCTAGAGTAATGATTCAAAATACTAAATTGTGTGTTTTTAGCCGAATCCAATGGTGAAATAAAAAATTTGGATCTTCTCAAAGATTTTAATTTTATCCTAACAATAACTGCGGCCGTTATCGAGTCGACACATACGAATACATACATATATATATATTTAAGAACCCCCCCCCAAAAAAAAAAATACGGACCACGTGAATAGATCACTTTTCTATAGGAAATTCACTAATTATATCGTTAAACATGTATTACGTGCCAAATTCACAATTGATTAGTTAAAAACTAAATAACGTGGCTGGGCTTTGGTTAGCGTTGTCGTATCTACGACTTCCTCCGGAAAACGATAACATTCTGAGTAACAAGTCTGCTAATGATAACCGGTTACTGGTTCATTACACTTTGATTGTGTATTTTTGGGTGATATCGAACGTGAATACTTTCATTGGTTTAGTGTGCATTGGTTAAAACAATTTTCGTTATAAACTATGTTTCATAAAACACTCAACTGAGATAAAACATCTTAGAAATTTACTTTTCTATTAAATACATTATGTCCATAGAGTTAACTGTGGGCGTGTTAACTACAAATATTATAGCAATTAATTATTTGTGTGTTCATAACGGTATAAATATGTAGACTACGGTATGAATAAACCAGCTGAGATATTAAATCAGGTGTTACACTAGACGAGTCCTCACGGGGGCAGTGCCTTCTCATACATAATTTATATGCAATTCAAACCATACCCCTTAGGAGTCTGAACTCATCGCTGAAATCTCGAGTTGACTGTTTATCCCTATGATAATTGATTTGTATGCATCGTGGATCCATACTGTACTTTTTACAACTGCACTCCACCATTAATGACACGTTTCATGGACCTTCGTTCATAATGATGGATACTTACATCACTATTAAGTTTTATTGTATACTAGCTGACCCGGCGAACTTCGTACCGATAATAATAAACATCTGATTTTTAATCATAAAAAATAATCACAAAAATTCCACTTGAGAAATATTGTATGTATACAGTAATTAGATACCATTGATTACTTAATATTTTATGCATGCTTCTTTGGCTTGCTCAATGATTCAAATAAAAAAGCTGCTGTTTATATCTTAAAAGGTAAGATGCATAAATGTTGGAATCCAAAACAAAATTATTTCTCCATAAGATTAACATGGGAAATTTGAAGGCGTATAGAGTAGAGTTTTATGGGAAAATCGTCACAAAAACTATTAGACTTTCCTATTTTAGGCCTAAAGAACCAGTATACAAAATTTAAGCCTTCTAGGTAATGGGGAAGTGGGAGAAATAGTGATGATTGAGTGAGTGAGGGCCTTGAATTTTATATATACAGATTCTAGTAACATTCTAAATTTTTCAGGCAACGTACGCTTTATGGTAAATGTTCTGAATCATAATATACCACATTTAAATGTTCAAGAATAATCTTTTCAGTCGTTTCGCTGCGTAGATTTAAATGAATAGTATGTTTAGGAAACCAATACAGGATACATTGTCTATCGGCCTAAGTGTATTCCCCTGCAAGTCAGTATCATATGAATGACGCCGATGTGCTGATTCCCATATAAACCACCGTCACACCGTCGGCTGTCGACGCTACATCTCCCCCTCACAGCCTACACTGTTCACTCGCACATCAAGACGCATGCATTATGCAAGGGAGGGTTATCAAGACTACTCCACTCTCCATCAATACTGAATGTGCCTAGGCCCAAGACCTACACTTCTCATTCGTGTCGGCTCAACGCGGGAGTTTGGAATTGTTTAAAGTCCATATACTGTAATTATAATCACCGAACATCCTAGTTTACTGAATAACAGCCAGAAAGTCATAAGAAAAATCGTAGAAGAAAAATAACTATACTAGTATGCAAGATAAACATGTACAGTATATTTCTTCCAAGAAAAATAATCCTTCTAATTGTTACGTGAATCGAGCCTTTGTATTATTCATTACATGCATGGTATACTTCTAACTGGAGTGTTTATAGTTTTAATTTGTTTAAATAACGTGTACTGTATTAGTTTATTATTACTTAATCTAGTTTTAATACTACATGACGTTATTTCTACTTCACTTCGTTGTATGTTTTACCAGTCTGTGGCAGTGATTGCTTTTTTGTATTTATTATATATAATAAACAATATTCTAACATGTGATTGGACAAAGTAAATACTATCGAGTAGCATAAATCTATTTTCGTCGAATTTTCTCTTTTTACAGCATTTTTAATGAAATATTTTACCGTGTTCCCTATAACAAACACAGCAGCGTTGTAGTCAGGTAATTGGCAACGCATGTTTTAACTCAAATAATGTCTGAATTAGCCAAGTGCATTTTGAGAAAAACATTTTTTATTTGATTAACAAACGTACTGCTGTATTCAGTGCTATTTTGCTTTTTACTTATTAGTGAAAAATTTTAACCTGCGCGAAAAATAATTTTAATAAGTATAGTTTTTTTTCAAATAATAAAATTATAGCCAATGTTTAGGTATTCAAATGCAATACTAATAATCTTGTTGACAAAGAAGAGTACCGGTACCAGTGGGATCTACCTGTGATTTCTGTAGTTAGTGATTATTTAATTAATTAGTAAAGTTGTAGATTTGTTTTTCAAGGCTGAGACTGAAACATTTACTTGCTCAATGTTTACTAACAGAGTTTTAATATATTTTACGATCATTTAAATAAAATTTTCAGATATTTTAGCTGTTACCTAAGTTAAACCACATTATGTCAACAAGCGAGTTATACCAATAATTTAACTATACTCCATAAGAATAATTACATGGGCAAAGAATACATAGCTTTTCTGCCTTAAGAAACGTTAAATTTGAGGTATTATATAGATGTATAAATTTACTTTATGGATCTGCATACCAAATTTTTGAAGAAGATTTAAGTAAATAAGACAGTTGGTGATTTTAGTTATTCTCCTTAAGATTAACATTAGACAACGTAATGTGTTTACAAAACCATTTTGAATATCTTAGTTACCACTACACCTAGATTCCTTATTCCAAATTCAAAACAGTGTTTTTCAGAAAAATCAAGTGGTAAAAAGAAAGCAAGATTCAAACAAATTATTTAAGGAAAATTTGAAACCCCCTCTTGAGTTACAAACCCCAACCGTCTAGATCGTCTAGACACCCTCTTATCCCCCCAATATGTGTTCAGGGGGTTAATGTTATGAACTTCCATCATAGTCCCGGTCTTAACAGTGGCCATGCGGGTCATGTAAATAACTCAATTTTCCATAGGAAATTCTGTAACAACACTTATCTGAAATATACCAAAAATAGCGTACCATCTCCATAAGTACGATGCATATTATTTGGTCCATGTGTTGGATTGGAAAGAACCTAAATTTATGTTTTATTGATTTTAATAGTAGTTTTTAATAACTCAAAAACAGCACCATATGTTTCAAACTAAATTAAACTTTGAATTTTATGCAATTAAAAGTCGAAATGTACCTTTATTACCTGAGGAAAATATCCAAGAACAAGTGTAAAACAAGACGTAAATTTTAAACAAACGGAGGGCATTGTATTTTAATTTACACAATGACATGAGGTTGGACTCACCGGACAGCAAGTAGACATGTTCATGGGCGAGTTCCTGCCGGTGGTTGCTGTGCCCTCCTCCCGCAGCCTCGCCCTCTCTACCCTGGCTAGGGTAGGCGAGTCCAGGATAGACGGGGGTCCACTGGCGGTGGCGGTATCCACTAGCATCGCGACTTACAACCGCACCACTCCGCGGCTAACAGACGACTGAGACTGAACTGGAATGACCATGTGCGCGACGCGACGCGACACGACAATCAGCTGTTCCATTCTATGGTGGGAGGGGACGTTGCCTAGCAACCGACACAACACTGCGCTCCTAAGTAACTAAACAAACTAACGGGGGCCTACATTATAACTTTTTTACAGCTACTTATTTTGGTCTCTTTAACTATAAACGATACTTTCGTATATCTATGTCTTTATATTATGGAAATTTTATTTATCGATAACAAATTAAATTCCCTGATAACTAATCCAAGTTGTCAGTTGTCCATCTATTTATTTTTTAAATGGTTATTTAGTTTTACTTGATAGGCTGTCTAGCTAATTATTTTGCATTGGGCTGGTATTTCCCAACGATTAAAAGTTTTAATCCAGTAGTAAGCCCCGTTTACCGTGCATTGCTATTGTAATCAATGCAATCGAAAACAAATTATCGTTCACATTTTTAACGCTCATTTTTATTATCATAGCTATGTTATTTCGTATCCAGGTGACCTATTACAGTATCTAAGAGAGTACTTCAGAGAAAGGTAACTAGAAAGGAAGAGGTAGCTTATGGGTCACTAACAAACACTGCACCACACACAACCATTAGGCACTAACAAATTAATGATAATTAAACTAAAAAATCAAGTACAATTGTAATTAATGATTACAATTAGTCATTTTAATTAGTCAATTTAATTTTAATGTTAAACTAATTTACACTTGCAAACCTTAAACTTAAAGTACCGTAGTTGATTTTAACTGTCGTAAAATACATAGTTGCAGGAACGGCCCTAGGGACTTGGCCGCCCTGGGCCAGATCGGCTACGGGAAACGGAATTTTTGGCAACCACCGAGCCCCCACCGAGGGTCGGAACCCTAATTAGCCCTCGACCGCGGCCTTTTGGCAACCTCGGTTTCATCCCAAAAATTCTCCCTTTTCTCCCTGAAAATTCCTGCCTCATTGTTAAATCCCGCGAATTATCACTCTTATCCCTTAAAGTCCCTCCCTCGCCCCGGAATCAGGAGATGAAGGAGCGAGAAGGCGGGGGGCAGTCGATATACACCTCTATTATATACAGTTATTCCAAGTAGGAGACCCAGGCATGGCAATTCACAACTACGGGGAACCGGCTATGAATGAGCCAAGTCCTCTGAACAAATTCCATTATTTTACAATGGACGTTACAGGATGTACGTCCATAACATATTAATAATTTATAAATAATATAAACAGTGAAAATTATATATAACGCCTACATTCTTTAAAGTCCTAAACCAATTGTATTTGTAAAGAATAAAACAAAGTGTTTGCATATTTCGTTTAATTAATTGATTCCGCACATTTTGAATATCTTTATTTTGGTTAAAAAGGTATTACAGTATTTTAAATAGAAAGTTACAAGTCTTTCTGATTTTAAAGAAATATTAATCATTAATTATTTCCTCAAGAAGGTATGGGTTTGAAAATAAAACCGATACAATTCAAAATATTTTACCTCTATACATAGTCCAAACTAGAAAACAGACAGTCCTTAGACGGTTAGTAATCTCACACTTAAAAGGAATGGGGTATCACGCGTTGTGCTTTGTTATTCTTTGTCTGTCTTCGCCCGCCGCTTCCCCTCACGCCCTTTTCTAGCGCGCTTTCTCCCTCACCCTCATCCCCGCCCGGCAAAAACGAAATCCCTGAAAACCCCGCCAGGAAGGACAGCAGTTGCCAATATTCCGGGCCACGGGTTTTTGACACTTTTATGGCCCCCTGCGATGACGAATGGGATAGGCGCGGTTGTCAAAAGTCCAAGACTCTCGGCGACCGCCCCCCCCTTATTTATCTCGTATTATTGTTAGCACCAGGGCTCCGCATATTCCTTGAGCGATCTTCGAACTACAGTGTCTCCATTGTGATGCGATAGCACCACAATGTCTTTTTAAACTCTTAAATAATTATGTACTAGGGGATCCAAGTGTAAATTGTACATTTTAAATTATTTTCACTTCATAAGCTGGTTCAAGTTTACAGTTGCAGAAATCTAATTCTGTTTATAATATGCTTAAAAATTTACCAGAAGGTAATTTGTTATTTTATTTATATTTTAAAATTTTCAGTTCTTTAAAACCTGGATGCCGCCTTGAGCGGCCGCCCTGGCGTGTTGTTGTGTGTTAAACTGTAAAATAAAAAAGAGTTCCTAATCGGTTACCTTAAAATGTTTTCACCAGAGATAACATTTATTTACTTGCGCGATCATTAAATTCAAAGTGGCTTGTGTCTGGAATTTAATTTAAATAAATAAGGAAGACTTGTACTTTAGGTATAAAATCTTAAAACTTTTTAGTTAGTATTATTACAATCTGCTCAACACTGGATAATGTTCGGTAGGGATCGTGCGTGCTCAGCACAGAACTCAGTTTAAAGGCTAAAGCCGTGCGTTTCAAAATACAACTAATTGTACAAATAGTTTACCAAGTAGGTTAGGATAAAAATCACACATTTATAAAACATTATAATACATTAAATTATCTATAACCTAATTGGAGCAGAGACGAATCCAACAAAAAAATTATACTCAAGTTATACTGACACGACTTTGTTTTATATATTTAGACTGTTTTGCCAGACATTTGAAAAAATTATTTTTACAATTAAAAGCCCATAACCTTTGAACCATAGGCTTTACAGACATATACGGGTGTTAAATTTGATTTGGGACCTTAGTAACTATAAACCATGAAATTTTAATCAAAACCGACGAATTAAAATTAAATTAAAATTACAATAAACACTTCATTAAATTTCCAAGGGTTTTAAGAAGTAAACTACCCTTAAAAATAAAAAAAATTGGTCTGGAGATATGACCAAAGTGCATCCGTATGCCAAAAATTTCATAAAAATCGGACGATCACTGTGGTCTCGGGGTTTGTACACTGATAGAAACGGATATATCCACTCTCACCTAACTAAATTTGAACATTTTGACATAAACAATACTTAGTTGAAATAAACTGATACAAATGGTAATCTATATTGATTCACAAATGATATTATTAACAATTAGACCTGCAATTAGAGTTACACAAGTCTATAGAAATAGTCAAAATCTAGAGCCCAGATCTTGAAGTATGTTGACACAGAGGATTACGGCCTGGTCCCTCGGAGAATGTAAACCATTCCGTCAACGTAGAATAAGATACCAAACAAACTTACCTCGGAACGGTCGGCCTGGTTTTCTGTAGCTACGTAATACAATGTGCAATTACGGTAGAAGGGAAATATGCAATCACTCCACTTCTCGATCAACCGCGTCATCTTCCAGCATAACAAACTATATGATCTAATTACTGTTATAAACCTACATACTGTAACTATAACTAAATGCCGTACTCTATCATAGTTCATCGTATTCATTAATTAACAGTTAATTTAATTTTCCCTATGATTATTACACTAACGGTTAGTTTTATTTCATAAAATAAAGATATAGCTAATATTGTTAAAATAGGTTTTACTCCAACTCTCCTTTACAGTTTACTTCGCTTTATTGTAATTTTTAGACCTTGGAAATTAGAGCCTATACTAGCTACTAGCCTAGCCGTCCGTTGCACGGATAAATAGATTTTGAGAGGTTACCTTTTCTCTTCGGCATGAAATAAATACAGTAATATAAAACATGAAAATTTGATTAAGAAAAAAGGTGTATTATTTGAGGTAAAATACTATTGACAATAGAAGAGGTATCTACTAACAGTATTTTATGTTTAACACGATCCCAAAACTAAAACACGAGTGTCTACAACATTTTAAACTGAATATTTCATTAACAATCTGATTTTTTATACAAAACAATAAGTAAATGCCTATTATAAAAGAACAAAAGGAACATTAACGTGAACTTTCTTTTCTAGTGCCTGCCACTGCTGGCAGTAAAAATCGTTAGTCTATTAACAACAACAGAACAATTGTCAGAACAATTAATTTGATGAGAATATGCTTCATGTCGGAAATCCAAGCGGCAAGATGGAACGTCTTTTCAATCTCTTCAAAGTGAAATTAGCATTGTCTACCAATTTAACAGCAAGAATCATCCAAACTAGCAACTAGAAAATCATCCAAGATTTTATAGTTTTTCAATGTACAGTACTTCTTACTAATTTTGGCTATTTGGACTATTGAAACAAATCAGGGGGCATTGAACATTTTTCTTACAGTTTTGGGATTGGTATTCAATGTTATGCATAATGTTAATATTCGATTTACATGCAAACCCCCACAGCTGCACAACTTATGTACAAATAGATTTCAAATTAGATTTATCTATCTATATCTATAATATTTAAAGAAGAGGTGGTGTTTGTGGGTTTGTTGTAGCAAGTAAATGCGAAAAATACTGAACCGACCGGTTTGAAATTTTACACAAAGGTAGATCTTAAACTCATGCAACACATAGGCATACTTATTTCCTTAAAATCCTCTCGGGCTACGCCCTGTGAACGTCCTAAGTTTCAATGTTTACATTTTTAGAGAATGAAAACATAAAATTACTTGAATGTCAACAGCTCTGAACACTAAAATTTGACAGTTCGAGAAGAAGAAGAAGAAGAAGAAGAAAGAGCTGCCGTGACCGTCCTAGGTTTCAATGTTTACATTTTCTAACGACAAAATCCGTTTGCACTATATTTTGAAAGTTCGGGAAGAAGAAGAAATAAAGTTGATTTTTCAGATAAACTGCTGGATCGAAATTAGTGAATTATTTGAAATAGCGGAATGGTAGATTTTAAGTTTTTTTCCGACGACTGTCTCTATTACATTAATCCTTATCCTCTCCCAATATTTGACATATGTCACTTTGAAATGTTGTAGACACTCCTGTTTTGTCATTTTGTAAACAATGAAGAATTAATTAACAATATCTTAAATGTATCAGTAGAGCCTACACCTTTTTGCCTTTTTAGGCCGTGCGAAGAACGGGTACTTTGGCTAAAAAATATATCAATAATCTGCTGTTCATGGTAATTTTCGATTTACGTCCAAGAAGCCAATTTAGTTTTTTAAAATCTAGTTGTTGTCTCTGTGTTGTTCAAAAAGTTGTTCAAATGCGTGTTTTCCACGTCAGTTTGCTGACTAAATATATGCCTAAATACTTGACATGTAGCGTGAGGGAGTTGTGTATTGTTTTATGTAACAGGATGACGAATTTCGATTATTGTGAATGTAATGTATGAGTCTACAGCATAACAAAGTACCACCTGTTAAGTAATATTGGGAAAGCATACGGGATAACTTAATAGCCTTAACTAAAAACCTAATTTCGATCCTACTCATGCAACACATAGGCATACTTATTTCCTTAAAATCCTCTCGGGCTACGCCCTGTGAACGTCCTAAGTTTCAATGTTTACATTTTTAGAGAATGAAAACATAAAATTACTTGAATGTCAACAGCTCTGAACACTAAAATTTGACAGTTCGAGAAGAAGAAGAAGAAGAAGAAGAAGAAGAAGAAAGAGCTGCCGTGACCGTCCTAGGTTTCAATGTTTACATTTTCTAACGACAAAATCCGTTTGCACTATATTTTGAAAGTTCGGGAAGAAGAAGAAATAAAGTTGATTTTCAGATAAACTGCTGGATCGAAATTAGTGAATTATTTGAAATAGCGGAATGGTAGATTTTAAGTTTTTTTCCGACGACTGTCTCTATTACATTAATCCTTATCCTCTCCCAATATTTGACATATGTCACTTTGAAATGTTGTAGACACTCCTGTTTTGTCATTTTGTAAACAATGAAGAATTAATTAACAATATCTTAAATGTATCAGTAGAGCCTACACCTTTTTGCCTTTTTAGGCCGTGCGAAGAACGGGTACTTTGGCTAAAAAATATATCAATAATCTGCTGTTCATGGTAATTTTCGATTTACGTCCAAGAAGCCAATTTAGTTTTTTAAAATCTAGTTGTTGTCTCTGTGTTGTTCAAAAAGTTGTTCAAATGCGTGTTTTCCACGTCAGTTTGCTGACTAAATATATGCCTAAATACTTGACATGTAGCGTGAGGGAGTTGTGTATTGTTTAATGTAACAGGATGACGAATTTCGATTATTGTGAATGTAATGTATGAGTCTACAGCATAACAAAGTACCACCTGTTAAGTAATATTGGGAAAGCATACGGAATAACTTAATAGCCTTAACTAAAAACCTACCATTTTCGGCAATATTAATTTCGATCCTGCAGTTTATCTGTAAAAATTAATTTTCTTACTTCTTCTTCCTGAACTGTAAAAAGTAGTAAAAACAGATGTTATAATTATAAACTGTAAACATTGAAACTTAGGACATTCACAGAAACTGTGTCCCGAACTGTAATAATTTAGTATTCCCAGTGGTTGACATTCAAGAAATTTTATGTTGATATCCATTGAAAATGTAAACATTGAAACCTAAGACGTTCACGGGGCGTAGCCCCGAGGGGATTTTAAGGAAATGAATATGCTTATGTGAGTTTAAGATCCACCTCTGTGTAAAATTTCAAACCGGTCGGTCCAGTATATTTCGCGTTTACTTTCCACAACAAAAAACCCCACAAACATACAGAAACCACATCTTCTTTACAGCATTACTAGCCAAAGTAGCCGTTCTTCGGAACTGAGAGGTGTACTGATACATTTAAGTTATTACATTTAGTTAATTCTTTATTGTTTACAAGATCACAAAACACGAGTGTCTACAACATGCCAAAGTAACACATGTCAAATATAGGAAAAGGATAAGGATTAACGTAATAGAGCCAGGCAACGAGAAAACTTAAAATCTGCCATTCCACTATTTCAAACTAATAATTCGATCACTAATTTCAATCCAACAGTTTGTAAAAATAAACTTTATTTCTTCTTGCTTCCCGAACTGTTAAACTTTAGTGTTCACAGCTATTGACATCTAAGCAACTTTATGTTTTCATTCTTTGAAAATGTAAACATTAAACCTAGCACGTTCACAGGGCGTAGTCCGAGGGGATTTCAAGGAAATGAATATGCCTATGTGTTGCATGAGTTTACCTTTGGGTAAAATTTCAAACCGGTCGGTTCAGTATTTTTCGTGTTTACTTGCCACACAAACCCACAAACAAAGATACAGAAACCACTTCTTCTTTATAATATAATAGATAGATTAGTAAAAATAGTTTTTAAATTTCCAA
This sequence comes from Nephotettix cincticeps, assembly GCA_023375725.1. NCBI lineage: Eukaryota > Metazoa > Arthropoda > Insecta > Hemiptera > Cicadellidae > Nephotettix > Nephotettix cincticeps. Next base: position 43,236,186 of record CM041786.1, on the reverse strand, counting down.
CAAATGTAGGTGTTTGGAAAACATTTTGTATGCGTCTCAAAATTTTATCCTAAAACTGTTTACATAGGATCGAGTGTATATAGCTAGAAATAAACTGTTAATCTCTGATATTTTACTCTAGAATTACTAGAAATTTGGAGGCCGGGAAAAACTTATCCTTACCTCAATTTTCATTATGTAACAGAGGAATGTTTCCTGAGGGTGCATGTTGACCAAGACTTTTGCATCGTATTATGTAAATTTAAAATGTAAATGTAAATTTAAAATTTACAGCAACAATCCCGAATGCAATAACTGTATCCGATTGCGAACAACATTCTTTATACCCAATATTGGCATCTGAACTGTACAATGACCCTTCTAGACTAGAGATCTAGACTGTGGCATGACCCTTTAATCTATCTTTCCTTTATCTATCCTTTAATCTACACGTACAAACTTACCGTCAGTGTTGCGTGATCTTGCCAAGTTTGACAAACAAGACTGTATTGGCCGACGCGTCTACATAATCAGTTTTTGACACCGTTTTCTATATCAGTTTTCGCTCAAACATGGAGGAAGAACTATTGATGTTGGTGACCGTGGTTGCGATTTCTGCTCATAGAATTCGATTGAAGAGGTGTATGCGTACACGATGGTCGCGTAAATGGTTAATGAAGAGACGAAAGTTCTCACATGTAAATCTAATTAGAGAACTAAAAAGTGAACCATCGGATGTGCGTAATTATTTACATATGGACATGGAAAGTTATTGAAAACTGTTTCGACCTTGTAACTCCATACATACAAAAAAAAGGATACTGTGATGAGGACTTCAATCAGCCCCCACGAAAGACTCTGTGCAGCTTTAAGATTCTTAGCAACAGGGCGAAGTTACAAGGATCTTGAGTTTACAACAATAATTTCCAAACAAGCTTTAAGTAAAATAATACCCGAGACCTGTAAGGCTACAACGCTCTGAGGACAAAATACTTAAAGGTAAATAAATTGTAAACAGTTTTTGTGTTCAATAGTGTATTAGTAAATCAAACAAAGAATAACACATTTTTTTAGTAAATCAAACAAAGAATAACACATTTTTATAGTAAATCAAACAAAGAATAACACATTTTTATAGTAAATAAAACAAAGAATAACGCATAATTATTGAGGGTCATCAATTTCATTGGTGAAATCTGAAATATGGGGGAATATGAGGTTGAACGCACACAGTCGTAAATTATAATGAAACACAGTGAAAAACGAGATGACTTCATTATTTTGTTTATTTGTTCATATACGGTATACAAAATTTTACAGTAAAAGACATATGGCTATAACCTATGAAGTAAATAATGTAAAAATCATATACTATATAGGAAAAAACAATACCTACTGTAAGCAAACTATAACAATCGAAGTGCAAATTAGTGGCAAATCAGCCATGAATGTAAAGTAGCTATAATAGCATGTTACAAATAAAAAAAGATAAATTACAATGAATTCAAGAAAAAATACTGGGAAGGCATGTTCAAATGAATGATAATAATAATACAAACTTTTATAACGATAACATAGGTTACTAGAGAGATATAACTAACAGTTTCCAGGGGTGCGCAAAAAGTCGCTACGGCTGAAGTGCCTTTGGAGTAATCCGCCCCTTCGAATGAATGAATAACAGTGCAAAACATTTCATAACACAGGTGCATAGATTGATAAGGTATGCACAAATAAATTAAATGAAAGTGGAATTCAGAATTTCAGTAACCTGAGCTCTTATGAATATGCAGTGAATTTACTTTAACAGTACTTTAGGGGTAACTTTCAGCACTTAGGTTCCTTCAAAGAGAATAAATAGGCCTACAATAGGTAACTTTCAATATTATGCTATTTCTGTGATTTATTACGGGTACGCTACTGTGGAATCACGGTTACTACAAATAGTACACACGGTAGGAAGCATTAACTTATACATTTCCTAAATATGGATCTCACAAAAATAAGGACCATAGCGAACCTACATACCGAAATATTCATTGTGGATAGCCTCTGGATCTTTGAAGAACAAAATTGTGGTTTAAAATACGCCTGTCTGTCGAGAGAGCCTTGTGTAGTTTTTGTGACTACGGCCGTTTCGTGTTGCTAGGACACATCTTCAGGTCTTGAATATCACCGTCAACTGTTCAAAGTACACTAAATACTGTATTACTATTTACACTAACATTACACATCGAGAGAAGCTAACATTACACAAGATGAGCGCGTGGTGCGCGGCGGGGGTGGTTGAGTCGGGTCTGTCACGTTCCGGGGGTGTCGGCCGCAATTTATCCTCATTACTCAACGAAAAAGACCAGTCCAAGACAACATGAACCGCACCGGCGTCTACAAGCTAACATGTGATGACTGCCCTGATTTCTATATCGGCCAAACATCAAGGTTCTTCACCACAAGGTTAAAAAAGCACCTACCAAAGAAATCAATCAAATCCGCATATGCCCATCACTTAATTAACATCAATCACAACAACACCAATGCTCAACAAAATCTAAAAATTCTACATTTATGCACCAAAGGAAACTAAGTAAACACGATAGAAGTCCGAACTGTATAAAGCATCCAAACAAAATCCTGACCACATACTCATCTATGAAAAACAATCACACATCATATACAACACTCAAGGAACAATTTATTCATGGAAGTGTCAAAAACCCATTTAACCACAATTTTTTAGAAGACAATTTTAAAATTGGGCAATTTCGCTCGTTGTTTTATAAATATAGTATTTGGTCGTTAAAGCAGAGTCAGAATAAAATTAAATGTTGTAGTAAGGTCTTTAATCATAGATGAACGGATACTAAAGTACTACTTATAATCCGTTCCTCTCTGGTAACAGTTTTCCTTAGAAACCACTAGAGCTACTGTATTGAATTTTTAATACAACACTTTTTTCCCTATAAACATTTTTTTCTCTGGTAGTATGGATTACTTCTATTGAAAAGCTTTACTCTATGGTACATTGAACGTCAAAATCAGATGATCAGCTTGCATGCCTACATAGTTTTTCAATTTTGTTTTTGTGATTGTGATTGTGATTTGTGACTGAGTGAAGAGTGAAATCAAATGTAATGTTGCCGCCGTAGGCAGACGCTTTCTCACTTCATTTTATTATAAATTACAATAAAACTTGTTTTTACTAAAGTTCATTAGTATGTTTGCCATTTTATTTGTTAGTTAAAGCACTTCATTTTATTACATACCTAAAATGTCTGTTTAAAACCTGTCTGCCACACCAAATGTGAGTATTGTGATGATTCAATAATAACAATATCAAATTGTTTCTTTATAACAGACTGTACTATTTAATAATATGTTCTCTGTATATAAAGTTACATTATCGATTTATCAATAATTGATAGTGTAACTTCAATTATTGTAAACTGTTATATTTTAAATACCTTCCTTAGAATTAATTGTAACTTACTTAGATTATCTAAATGTATGTTCGAATTTTTAAGTGCCAATTCCAAATCAAAATTTTGGGGAATTTTATCCTGCTATCTAGTTTAGATTTTGGATTTACTGAGGAATTATTTTTCTGCTAAGTACAAGTAGACAGATCTACAGACTAGGCCTACTACTGGTGCTGGGAATTAGAGGTAGGCCTAGAAATTTATTCTGATCCTATATCCAAGGCCTTACTAGGTTTTGAATGATTGTAGGTTATTGGTTGGTCTCCATTCAAAATGAATTCATTAGAAACCCAACTCATGGAAGCTGTGAGGAGTGGAAATGTTGATTCGGTTCAAACATTACTGGATAAAGGTAGGCTTACTGCTCTTTCATATTTTAGATTGGAATGAAGTTGAGTGTTAATTGATTTATATAACTTAGGTAGGATCTAAAATATTACCAGGTTTTAGTAGTCTCGATAGGTCTACTCGTCATATTAGCAATGTTGATAAATCAAAGCCTCCATTTTGTTTTGAAATTCCACTATTCGACCAATATATCTTGTGTCAACACAACCTTTCTATGCCTCTGACAGTCAAGTGTACCTTATGAATCTCCAACATTTTAATATTCAACATTTTTGTTTTTTATTCTCAACAAATTCACACAATTTCGGTTCTAATTTGGTTTTCATTTTGGTTCTAAGACTTGGAAGCTCAATTCATTTTATACAGTTATACGATTACTTAATACAAGAAAGCATAGCAATTCCTAGTTTATACAATCCTATGAGTTAACTGAGTCTTTAGAATAACAGCAAGTCTTGTAGAGGTAGTATAAAAATAAGCATTTTAATTGAGATTCGGTCATCCGATAAAACTGGCTTACTTATTCCATAATCTATGGAAGAAAAGATTGTGTGGTTATGGTGAGCGAAACTACAAAATGTTCAGTGTTGCAACTTTTTAGGAGCAGTGACTGTGTTATCTGGTGCGAAAAAAGTATAAAAATAGTTTTCTGCTGCAACTTTTTCATGTTCCCATCGAATAACCAAAATTTTCTAGTTTTATTTACAGTTATTTTTATAATAATTAAATGAACTATGAAAAAACTTATTGCATTGGTGGATTTGTTTTATTTAACAGTATAAAATTAAACATTTGTATTTAAATTCTAAACAACAGTTTGCACAGTGAGTTTAAGTAGTTCCTTTACCCGACTATAGTTGCTTTAAGTTATGATTAGTTAGTGACATTAGTTAGTGGTTAGTTACATGACAAACTCCAAACCTTAGTCAGTGATGGTCCTAGTTCGGATCTCAGATTTCCTAATCAGTTCTGTCCACCCTGTACTGTGTCAACTCACCCAAGCCTCCCTTTGCTTGATTTGCCCCAAGCACAGATCCGTAGTCTATGAGCGAGCAAGTACAGGTAGAGAAGACCAAGGTAGAGAAGACTGGGATTTTATCCCAACCCATAGACAAAATCCATGTCAAGTAAGGCTTATTGTACTAGAAAGTAAAGTATTGTTAAAAAAATAATCATAGGCTGATGTCATAAAGATTCGAGGAAAAATGCCTTATTAAAGATAATTTTTAAAAGTAAATTTTGTGTTTTGAGGGAATTATGACGCGTCTTTAAGTCTAAGGTTTTCGGTTTTTAAACATTAGGCCTATTTATTATTCAATAAAACTATAACAATATTATTTGCAGTGGCGGCTCGTGAGTGAAATGCTAGGGGGGGCGCACACCGAGGGGTCTGGTGGTTATGGATTACCCCCCAGGAGAGCGGGGTCCGGGTGTTCTCCCTGTGGCAAATTTTTGAAAATATTGTGTATTTTAGTGAACTTTTAACGCAATCTAGATATTAAATGATGCAATTTTATGCAATGTGGTTCGTTTTTTAACTAAAATATCTAGTTTTCCTCATAAACCTTGAATAATAAATAGGTACTATACTCTTGGTCTTACGGATCGACTTAGTTTGACCTCTCAATTGTATGGATAAATTATATTGGAAAAAATTTATTTGTTGCTATATTTTGTAAATAAAAACGTAAATACCTAACTTAACGTTTTAGCGCCTTCATTTTTCACGCGGATGTACCTGTAATACACTACTGTTGTTCGTTTTGCAAACATAAGATGTTCTTACTCAAAAAATATATTTGCAATGTATGCCTACTCTAGACAACAAACACTACTACAATTCGCGAGCTTTGTTAATGTAGATGTAAGCTTTGTTTTCTGGAATACAATTAACTTACTGCTAACTGTGTACCAAAACTACACTACTTAGATAAACACAAACATAACCTCTGTTTTACACAAAAACAAACAGACAACCGGCGCGCGTAACTAACTGTCAACTCACCACAAATGTTACTTTGCGCACCCGCGGACGCCGTCCGAAGACTTCCATAAGAGATACGCTTAGACGCGTCATAGCACCAGCCACCCCCACCACTATCTCTCTTCATATAAATGCGTTGTGATGGATTCGGACGTTCTGGCGAGCGCCCCACGGCTACAAATACGAACTTTTCGCGCTATTTTTGTATGTTTTCCCCCTATAATTTTGTCGTATACGACTGTTAAAACATTTTGGTTTGTTGGATCTATAGTTATAACTAAATAAGTATTCAATTATTTTTTCCTTTTTCAAATCTTTTGGGGGGGCGGCGTCCGAGAGTCCTTATAGGCGAGCCGCCACTGATTATTTGGTCAGTGTAGTTGCTTAATAATAATAATTTCATAGCCTATGTATCAAATTATTATTATCAACTTATAACACAAATTTTTTTGTTCAGTCATGTATTTCAAGGTATATTAGATATTTTCCAATTTCTATCATTCTAGTGCAGGTTTAATACAGTATTTTTCCAGGGGCGAATGTAAATTATATACCTAGTAAAGGTAAATCCGCGCTCTCCACGGCTGCTGTTTTGGGTGATGAATCTATGATACAAGTGCTACTGAATGCAGGAAAAATAGACAAAACATTAAATAAAGATGAGTATCCAGTAACAAAATTAGATCATAAAAAAGTGAATAGTTTTGACAATAATAAGGAAAACCGAAATGGTGGTTTCAACGACGCTGCAAAATTGACCAATGATAAACAAAATTTGGGTTATTACATTTTTGTTCATGGGGATGAACATGGGAGTAATGGAGTATTTGAGAATTATATGAATAGAAATGAAAACTTGGACGCCGAAACCCCCGAAGGGATGGATGGTCTGGAGTGGGATGTGGAAATGGAGGGGGGAGAGGAGATAGATGCTGATGACATCTGGTCGAACCAGTATCGGTGGTATGCTGACATCCTGGACAAGACCGGAGGGATAATAGAAGATAAGCATCGCGAATGTGACCTAGACCTACAGGACTACACGGGCCGTTGTGCGGTTCACTACGCAGTCGAGTATTGTCAAGTTGACGCCCTTTTATGTCTTATTTCAGCAGGTATGAATGTGAAATAATATACGGATGAAACTTGTTTTTTAATAAACCAGTAGTTTGTTTTTCATTATACTAGTTGTAACTTTACTTGTATTTTAACTACAGTAAACCCTCTCATATCCGGACTAATGTGGCGATGGCCGATCCGGATAGCAAAAAATCCGGATATGCAAATATTAAATAAAAAAATCACTTTAATAATATCAAAACTCGAAAAATCACGTAATACAGTACAAAGTGGTACAGTACTAGAGTAATACAATTTTTCCTCCATCGTAATGACAACCCTTTTTCTTTTTCCGGCCATAATAACTTATTCCTACCCGAAACTAAAACGAACCGTTACAAGAAAGACAAGGTCACTGAAGCAAAACAAAGGCGACACTGACCACGGCGGCAGGTGTTGTCACTACAGTACACGTGATGCGTTGGCTTTTGGCTATTGGGGTGGTAATGGATAGGTGGGGTGGGGAGGTTTATTGTTTCGTAAGTCAGTGATCTTGCACCAGATAGCACAGATTACAGACAGTAGCGCTAGAGACTCAGACACTCGGGACTAGGGTGACTCATCGTTTCCCCATTCCGCTTTTGAACATTATCGCTGTCCACATGGCTTCAACCCCGCGTTCGGCGATCGGCGCTCTACTAACCGGCCTACTAACATCGTTCGTGTCTACTGGTTTAACAAATATTAACCTTCTAGAGTAATTTTAAATTTTTGCATTCTTTCAAAATCACGTCCGGATATTGGATGGTCCGGATATGAGAGATCCGGATATCAGAGGGTTTACTGTACTTCTAGTTGTAATTAGTTGAACTTTTAATTATACCTACTTCATGCTTCACTATGTGTTTTGCTAAAACTAATTTTGATTCAAAATATTTTAAATTCATATTCATGATTACATTAATATTCTATGAATTTTAATGAATTATTGGCAACGTGAGAATTATTCGTGCTGATTGGAAGGTTGGATGGCCAGTGTTGAGATTTTACTTAAACCACCTTGTTTTGTGTTTTTAGAGGACAAAGATATTTTTAAATCCTTTCTTAATACACATCTAGTGCCTATCAGGAATATTTTTATCAACTTCTATAGCCTTATATTTTTTGAATAACTGTGATTAGTAGGCCTACCAATGGTTTGTCAGAATGGAGAAAGTGAGTCAATGATATTTGTCTTTAAAACAATAGATTAAATAGATTGTGTGTTAAAACTAATACATTCAATGATTTTTTTCAAATTGAAAAACAAATCACAAGATATATTACTTGTATAATCTTGAATTGATAGAGGAATTGTAACATTCGTTTGATTTTATTGCCTACATCATGTGTGCATTATGATTTTGTTGGCAAGCAGAATAAGTGGATCTGTGCTGTCTTAATCACTTTTAAACTTTGGCATACTGTATTCATAAATTATTACAGGTTTTATCTATTTTAGGTTTTACCTATCTACTATATTTTACCTATAAACTCCATAACTTTTTTTGGGTAGTGTAATGTACATTTTAACTGTTCACATTGTAAACAAAAAAAATGTAAAACCCCCCAAAAATTATAAAAAACCTATTGTTGCTAAATAATAAGTTAAATATTGAATTACAGGATATTTATTGTTACTTAGTTACTTATCTTGTTGTACTCTAGTTGTAATTAGTTGAACTTTTAATTATACCTACTTCATGCTTCACTATGTGTTTTGCTAAAACTAATTTTGATTCAAAATATTTTAAAATTCATATCATGATTACATTAATATTCTATGAATTTTAATGAATTATGGCAACGTGAGAATTATTCGTGCTGATTGGAAGGTTGGATGGCCAGTGTTGAGATTTTACTTAACCACCTTGTTTGTGTTTTTTAGAGGACAAAGATATTTTTAAATCCTTTCTTAATACACATCTAGTGCCTATCAGGAATATTTTTATCAACTTCTATAGCCTTATATTTTTTGAATAACTGTGATTTAGGCCTACCAATGGTTTGTCAGAATGGAGAAAGTGAGTCAATGATATTTGTCTTTAAAACAATAGATTAAATAGATTGTGTGTTAAAACTAATACATTCAATGATTTTTTTCAAATTGAAAAACAAATCACAAGATATATTACTTGTATAATCTTGAATTGATAGAGGAATTGTAACATTCGTTTGATTTTATTGCCTACATCATGTGTGCATTATGATTTTGTTGGCAAGCAGAATAAGTGGATCTGTGCTGTCTTAATCACTTTTAAACTTTGGCATACTGTATTCATAAATTATTACAGGTTTTATCTATTTTAGGTTTTACCTATCTACTATATTTTACCTATAAACTCCATAACTTTTTTTGGGTAGTGTAATGTACATTTTAACTGTTCACATTGTAAACAAAAAAAATGTAAAACCCCCCAAAAATTATAAAAAACCTATTGTTGCTAAATAATAAGTTAAATATTGAATTACAGGATATTTATTGTTACTTATCTTGTTGGTTCAGTATTTTTATGTACTTTTAATTTATAGGAAGAAATTACCTGTTCATGGCAAAGTTAACAGACCATGTTATTTTTTCTTCTTTATGCCCAGAACAAAAACAATAGTCGTAAAAATTTTTATATATATATATATGTGTATATATATATATGTGTGTGTCTGTGAACACGATAACTCTCGTAAAAATGGTCCGATCGAGACCAAATTTTGTAGAGACGTGTGTTCCTACAAATTCTCGGACGAGTTCGTAAACCAGACATATCGGTCAATGGGAACGGATAGTTTGGGGGGGTTTTGTACCCCAAAATGGGGTTTTTTGTGTTTTTCACATGTAATTTTAAAAAATTTCTAATTTTTTATTTCACCATTGGAATCAGCTTAAAATACTACACAATTAAGTTCCTTAAAGTTTTTCTCTATCTTCAACGGTTACCGAGATATAAAAAAATCTAAACACAGTACGTTGTATTTTGAGGCTCCAATGTTAATCTTATGGAGGATTAGGAAAAATTAATTTTTCACTTATTATCTAATATTTTTGGATGAAACTTGATATTTAGCTTCATATGGTTGAGATTCAAACATTTGTGCTAAAAAATCATAGTTTATGTGTTTATCATGGCAGCAAACCTGCATACTCTTTTCCCATGTTAATCATATGGAGATTAGGCAAACTCCTTTATTTATGGACAAATGTTGATGAAAGTTGGTATAAATGTTAAAAATAAAATTTTTGATGGTATAAATGGCTACTTTCAGTGTTCCTCACAGCAGCAAACCTACTCACTCTTTCCCATTTTAATCTTATGAAGAATAGGCAAATAATTTTCATGTTTATCGACAGATTTTGACCAAACTTGTCATATATTATTATTATTATATCATTGATTTGGAAATTCGCTGAGTACGCAGGTCTGCTGCGACGGGGGTATTTAAAAACAATATTTTTATTTTTGCTGCTTCCCTAACCTGGAATTATCAGATTAGATTATTGAAATGACAACCTACCCAAATAGGTATTTTAAGCCAAGTACGAACGAGAAATGATTGTAAGATGGTTGTGGCACGATGTTGTAGTAGTTACTGACTAAGGCTGACTTGTTCCTTAGACAGGACGTTAATCAACAGCCGATGGCAACTAAGGGACCTACAGTTTAATGTAGAATTCGAACCACAGCCTCTGAATTACGAATTGGTCTAATTATGAGGATGGTCTTTATGGATTCAATAGTGCGGATGTTAATCCACACAAGAGAACACCACACCCACTGACCATCGCTTATAACTATCCCCAATTCTTGACCTCTTAGTAGCTGGATTACAGGTTTTTTCACCACCACCCCAGTCAAAAATAATGTCAGATTAAATTTCAAATTATCTTAGTTGTAAAAATAACCTTATTCATTGTTCATTCAATTATTCATTGAATTGTTATTCTTCACAGAAATTTGTGTAGTTTCAATAGCCTTAAAGCCAATAAGCCTTTTATGTCAGTTACATTATAATATAAATATACCGTGTGACACACACTATATTATACTGTATATTATTATCGGGTAGAATATAACATATATTAGATAAGTTAGTTAGCTAAATTAAAATACATTTATTTTATACTTCAAAATGAATTACCAAGGACCATATTTGTTTCCTGAGGGTTATTTGTACAGATTCTGTTTTTCAATCAGACTTTTGCAGATTCTAAGCATTTTTGTTGGATAGTCCTAAAAATTATTCTTGAAAAATTTCAAACCAAAAATATCACAAAAACAAATAATCCAAACTAAATTTAACTATTCTTTATAACTTTTATGACAAATAAAACAAACTAAATATAACTATTATTTAAAACATTTCTTTCAGACTAACCTAAAAATAAAACATTCATTTACTAATTTTATTTAAAAAAACAACCTAAATCAGTTGTTTTGGCTAACTGCAGGCTACAAAAAGGGTCCTTAACTATAACATGAACACTTTGAAGGGCTATAGAGCTAAAACCAAATTTTTCCCAGCGTTAAGACCTGCTCCAATCGATTTCTCGGTGCCAAATACCCTGTATAAAAAAAACCTTAAAACCTTTGACAGAAGAAAATAAAAATTTTACCCAGACAGTGCTTGTTTTAGAGTATAAGGCCTAGCGCACATGGGCTATTATTTCAAGGCAACTATTTCATCAGCCAATCTGTACAACATAGATTAGATTGGAAGCGCACGCACAGGCGATCGAGAATCGCACCAATTAAAAAAATCGTGCTTCCATTCTAATCTATGTTGCACAGATAGGCCGATTATTTCATCAGCCTCTAAATAATCGCCCGTGCGCTTAGTATAATATAAGATTAGTTGTTCCCTATTTTCTTGGTCTATCAATTGATGCGTGTTTGTATGCACTATTATTTTATAAGGAGATATGTATCAATTTCAGAAAGTAGAACATTGAAGCGAATTTCCCATAGGAAAGAAGCTATTACCGTAGGTTTCATGGCAAGACTTAAGCCTGAGACCATGTAATTTTTTGGTCTTTAGGTGCCCAGAGGCCAAAAACAATAGTCGTTAAAATTTATATATATATATTATCTTTAAATAAGTCAACCGAGTACCCTTAGAAAACATTTTAATTATTTCTTCGACATGTTTCGGGAATCATCCCATCTTCAAGAAGTACAAAAATGTTTAACCTAATTTGATAATCTTAATTTATAAATGTAAATAAATGTCATATGATAATTTAAATTTCACTGTATTCAAATTGGTGGAGTGTGTTAGCATGTATTATTTCTTCCTTGTATAATTTTTTCATATATTGGATTGTTTGTTTCAATTTGTGAAGTGTTTAGTATATTATTTTTGTCAATTTGATAGTGAGTATAAATTTGGAATTCTTCCTTTGTATCCAATTTTCTTCCTTTTTGTTCGAAATTCAATATAGTCATATTATGTGTCATACTAGTGTAATTGTGGTTTGAGGAAAGAATATGTTCGAAGGAATATGATAAAAAGATGGGAGAAAAAGAGAGGAGGATCGAAGATAAAAGAGAAAATCGAAGAAAAGAGTTTATTTGCATGCCATACAATTTAAAACTAAACAAAGCCATACAGAAAACTTTTACAAAACAAAAATTCAATATAAGTTACAGAACAAGACACAATGCATATGAAATAATACAAAAGAAATCACGAAACAACAACCAAACTAATAAATACACAAGATCAGGAGTATATAAAATTAAATGTGATGACTGTAACAAATATTATATTGGACAAACCGGTAGAAATTTTCAAACAAGATTCAAAGAACATATACAAGCGCTAAAATCAAACAACAAAACAACACAAAAATCAGCATTCGCCGAACATATTCTTTCCACAAACCACAATTACACTAGTATGACACATAATATGACTATATTGAATTTCGAACAAAAAGGAAGAAAATTGGATACAAAGGAAGAATTCCAAATTTATACTCGCCATCAAATTGACAAAAAAATAATATACTAAACACTTCACAAATTGAAACAAACAATCCAATATATGAAAAAATTATACAAGGAAGAAATAATACATGCTAACACACTCCACCAATTTGAATACAGTGAAATTTAAATTATCATATGACATTTATTTACATTTATAAATTAAGATTATCAAATTAGGTTAAACATTTTTATACTTCTTGAAGATGGGATGATTCCCGAAACATGTCGAAGAAATAATTAAAATGTTTTCTAAGGGTACTCGGTTGACTTATTTAAAGATAATTATATTAGTAGCCCTACTTGATGAACTAAATAGTGAAATATATATATATATATATATATATATATATATATATATATATCTTGAATTGGTAAATGAGGGCTACTATTAATATTACATAATTATTCATAACGTAGTACTTTTTTTTTGTGTGATACATTATTTTATTTAAAAAATTCACAACATGTTTCAGAACTCAGTCCATTATCAAGTGGTGTACACCACTTGATTATCATATCAAGTGGTGTATCATATCTGAAACATGTTGTGAATTTTTTAAATAAAATAATGTATCACAAAAAAAAGGGTACTACGTTATGAATAATTATTTAATATATATATATATATATATACACACACGTGTTTTTACACGATAACTCTCGTAAAAATGGTCCGATCAAAACGAAATTTGGTAGAGAAGTGTGTTCCTACATTAGCTCAGAAGAGTTCGTTAACCAGACATATCGGTCAATGGAAACGGGTAGTTTGGGGGCGTTTTGTACAGTAGAACTCCAATTATCCGAACTCCGACTATCCGAATCGCCGATTATCCGAATCACTTTCAGAAAAAAATTTGTCCAAAAAAAGTCTAAGTGAGCTATTATTCTTCCCTCCGCGAAGGCCGAGTGTGACGACTTGCAACTGCTCACCGTCAAGCGAATGCGTGACCTGGCTGCCTGAAAACGGATGAAGACCGCAAAATAGCTTACATTGACGGAGATGTTTAAAAAACAATGATTTTTATTTCTAAACTGGTACGTACATTTTATTTATATTTAAAATATGTGAAAATATGATGTTTCTTACATTTAATTCAATAAAAAAATAGTGCAATATCAAAATGTAGCTTTTTTCTCTCTAATGGCGATTTTTTAAAATAAAAACTCCGATTATCCGAATATTTGATTATCCGAATGGGTCCCGGTCCCCATTAATTCGGATAATTCGAGTTCTACTGTACTCAAAAATTGGGTTTTTTTAATTTTTCATATGTAATTTAAAATTGTTTAAATTTTATCTTTCACCGTTAGAATCAGCTTAAGAACCTACACAATTTAGTTTCTTAAAGTTTTTCTCTATCTCCAACGGTTACCGAGATATTAACCCTAGAACACAAAGGCGTCGTCTGAGAGACGACGTGCAAGGTGTCATTTTTACCCCTAACCCACTTCCACTCCACTAAAATTCACAAAACTCCGTGTAGCTGTCGGTCTTGGCCTAATATTAAAAGGGTCTGGTTGGTGTTCGCTTGCGTCCTTTGTTTAACAAGATTTTAAAGTTTTTTAAGTTCGCGTCGTCAGGTTGCCTACGCCTTTGTAACAACGCACAGTTCGCGGCAGACTTGCAATGTGTACGGATCGTGGTGTCTTTTTGTAAAGTATAGTATACCTTCGCTTTTTCGCGTGTTTTGGTGTTAGTTAAACATTATATTGGAAATATATGTTGTATATAGTGTAAATATTTATTTGCATTGGACCAAATGTGCAGTAACTCTTCCTGCAGTCGTAAAATAAAAAAATGCCCCTATGCATGTTTATAACATCATAAACATCACTTTAAATGATATATACGTATTATATGTAGAAAATCGTGTCTGAGACAATCGTGTAAGCCCCTAAGTCGGCAAAACTTTTTAGAGAAACGCACATAGAGCTCCTGAAGTACTGGCTTGAAGCCACAATTTTGCCATGAACTGTCGTCTGGCAATCTATTGCTTATATTTTAATTGTAAGTGTATTAAATGAAGCTCCACAACTAGTCCAACAAGGTAGGAAGGTTTGTGCCTTCTTACCTCCAAGATTACGGCGCATGACAAAACATTTTTGTGGACGTTGCGCAAATGTCATGTGTGGCGAACACCAAGGGACAATCTGCTGCCAGTTATTAAGAACAATTAAGATTTGGAGATTAAACTCTCAAAAAACATTAATTCAATTTTCACTTTAAGTGTTTTTATAATTTAAAAAATTTCCCAGTCATTAAAAGTATTTTTTATTTATTTTCAAAAAAAGTAGTCTGAGAGACTACGCCTTTGTAACAACGCTTGGCTCAGGGAGCCTTTGTGTTCTAGGGTTAAAAAATCTAAACACGGTACGTTGTATTTTGGGGCGCCAATGTTAATCTTATGGAGGATAAGGAAAAATTAATATTTTCCATATCAATCAATATTTTTGGATTAAACTTGGTATTTACCTTCATTTGGTTGAGATCTATCCATTTATGCTTAAAATCATAGTTAATGTGTTTATCATGGCAGCAAACCTGCATATTCTTTTCCCATGTTAATCATATAGGGAATAGACAAACTCCTTTATTTATGGACATATGTTGATGAAAGTTGGTATAAATGTTAAAATTAAAAATTTTTTGATAGAAATGCCTACTTTCAGTGTTCCTCACAGCAGCTAACCTGCATACTCTCTCCCATGTTAATCTTATGGAGAATAGGCAAATAATTCCCATATTTATCGACAGATATTGATAAAACTTGTCATATATTATTATTATTATTTTATTGATTTGGAAATTCACTGAGTACGCAGATCTGCTGCAACGGGGGTATTTTTTATACCCCCAATAATACTGAAATCATGAGTAAAATCTGCTTACAAGAGTATATATATGTAATATACAATTCTATATATCTATATTTTACTAGACACTAGTACGAAGAACTGCACTTTAATTATTTTGAACTATATTCAACCACATGAATATTTTTGTTTTATTTATAGGATGCCGACCCGATGTAGGAGATATTGATAATCTAACGCCCCTTCATATAGCAGCCATGAGAGACTATCAAGATATAGCCAAGCTCCTAATCAGCAGAGGTGCTAATGTAAACCGGAAAACCACAGATAAGATGGCACCCCTGCATTACGCCGCAGCTCGCGGATTTGTGGAGATGGCTGCACTACTGGTGCGTGAGGGAGCAGCTGTAGACGCGCTGGATGCCAACGACCGGACTCCTCTGATGCTAGCAGTCACACGGGACCACTACGATGTTGTCAAACTTTTAATCTCTTTAGGAGCTAAAGTCAATATAGAGGAAATACATGGTACTTATTTCATAATAGTTCTTGTACTGTATACTGTTCCAATTTGTAGATTTGTAGACTATTCGCGGATTCCGCGGATAGTGAGAATCATGGATAGTCCACAAAGGCACTGAAAACTGTTAACATGAAACAAGACAGTAATTTTAACTGTAAAATAAACACTACCAGTAGACTCAAACAAACTTCTTCCTTAATTAAATTTAAAATCTTCAACCTTTAATAAGAATATTTTATTACTGAATCTTTAAAATTCATAATGGGATGGGTCATTGACCCTTACCGGGCAGCTGACGACATTTCTTGCAGCACAGTAGGGTCGCACGGTGTGGTATACCGAGTTTATTCGTGATCAATCATTTTGCCACATTTATTGCACTGGAGTTCGCTCAACAACCAATTGAATGTATGGTTTTGTTGCTTTATCCTCTATGCACACTCAAAACCAATATGGCAGCTTTGTTGAAATATTGACTGAAATTAGTTGCCAGGCGACTTTGGCCCGTATTTGTGCGCTCCCGTACTGCTTTTGACGAGAAAACTCACGAGTCACTACGGCCAGCTGTTTTAACTTTCGCTAACCTTGTTTGTTGACATTTTTGCTGTAAGGGTTTATTTTCATTGTGTTTTATCAGTAAATAGTGTATATTGTGTGAATGTTTTTATTGAATAGGGTGTATTAACTAATTATTATTAACTGAAATGGCTCATCCACACGAAGAAAAATGCTTTTTTAACACCTAAAAATAGTCTTAAAATCTTCAATAATTAAAAATGAAGCAAATTTCTGTTTTATACTTTATTCAAGCTACCTAAATCCAAAAAGAACTTAGGGAAAATAATATTTTGATTTTTTACACTAAATGAGCAGCGCTAAAACACACATTTCTACACTAAAGCTCTATTTTCAGAAGCGCTTTAAGGGTTAATTATTCAATATCTTTTATTGAACTTTTCCAACATAATAAAAACACAGAGGCGTTGTTAAAGTCCAATAAAAGATATTGAATAGTATTATATTCTTTAAAATTTATCTAACTATAATTTAAATTTTATCGTTTTCCAATTTCTTAAACCAACAACAAGAGAAAATAGGTTAAATTAATTGTAAGACACTTTATGAGGCATTACAGGGGGTGGTACCAAATCTTTTTGAGTGGGTGTTGTTGGGTGATGTGACCTTCCACTGCATACTAATTTACATGGAAAATAGTTCAGGAATAAGCAAGAAATTAATTATTTTTATATTCTGCATAATAATAACATTTGGCACTCTCAGACAATGTACTGTGTGTCTGTTTACCATTGACATTAAATTTAACTTTTCTCCAGAACTGATTTTTCATAGAGTAATTATTCAAAATACTAATTTTTTAGGTTTTTAAGTAATTTTTTAATGGTAACAGTCTATTTTATACTTTTTTTCGACAAAAATTTAAAATTCATTTTTTTTACATTTAAAAGCCTATAGTTTTTGAAGTTTTCATTCAATAAATTTGTATTTTTTATGGGTTTTTAACCCTTTGCGCTCGAAAACACGGTTTATAGTTTGTCCTCAGAGCTCGAATGGCCAGGACTGCTGGCCGCCGCAATTTGCCCGTCAGGTCGTATTTGATTTTGCTATAATGGCTTCACAGCTCGAAAGGCCACCTGTACTGACCAAGACGGAATACGTCTATCGCTCGAATGTCCAGTACCACTGGCCACGAAACAAAAACATTATTATCTAGCATTATATTTGCATTTTAATACGTGGTGAGTGCTGAAACCTATCGAACAACTCTTGAACTAAAAACCACTTGTTTTCCGCGGCAAACATAGTACATATTATAGTGAGGTTAGTTACACCAGTTTATTTGGTGACATTGCAGTGTTTATCGTACTGTTTTATGTTGTTAATCAGCTGTAAAATGTTATTGTTTTGTAAATAGTGTAAATATTTGTACATAGTATTGTTTTTGGAAGGTTATTTTGTAGTTGAGTAGGCCTAATAAACAATGGATGACGATTTACATTCCGACGATATAAGACAAATATTGTTTTGTGATTCTGAACTTGACGGGGATAGTGGTTCAATTCACAACAGTGACATTGCTGCAAATATAGGTGAAGAATTTGAGAATTTAATACAAGATGAATTAGGTGACAATTATGAAGAATACAGTGATGAAGAAATACAGGCTAATGCAGCTACAGAAGATGAAACAAATCAGGAAGTGGGTGCATTTGATCCATTGCAAGAAGTTGAAGAAATGGATGCTGATGAATCACAATGGAGAGAATGGAACGAAGGTGACACTAAGTTTAATAAATATGCATGGGCAAATAACAGTGGCTATAAACCACCACAAGGAAAACAACCAGAGACTCCTTTAGAGTTTTTTCAGCTTTTTTTGATGATAACCTACTATCACAAATTGTAAATGAAAAAAACCGTTACGCTAAAGAAAAAATTCAAATGAAAACACCACTTCCAAAACGATCTATGTGGTGGTCTTGGAAGGACATGTCGTTATCTGAACTAAAGGCTTTTTTAGGTGTACTCTTAAACATGGGTATCAATGAAAAACCAGAATTAGACGACTATTTTTCAACAGAATGGGTTGATTACCAACCATTTTTCAAAGATATCTTTAGTAAGGAGAGATTTTTGCAACTATTCTGGAACATCCATGTCAGTCCACCCCCCTCTGGCCCAGTTGCTGGTACACTAACACGTTCTGGGAAAATACGTAATGTGGTTGCATACCTCGATAAAAAATTTAGAGACTATTATGTGCCCTCCAAAAAAGTCAGTGTTGATGAAAGCACAATTGGCTATAAAAGAAGAATAGTGTTCAAAGTTTATAATAAAGACAAGCCCATAAAATGGGGCATAAAGGTCTTTGTATTAGCAGATTCAAGTTCCGGGTACATATGTGCGATGGAGCCATATTTTGGAAACACTACAATGGCCCGTATGCCAAGACAGGACTTGGGTGCTACCAGTCGCATAGTAATCCATCTAGTTAATAAACTGAAAGAGTCCTATACAAATGTAGAAGGACTTCATGTGTTCACGGACAGGTACTATACAAATCTCGATCTTGCGAAAGCCCTCATTGAAATGAAAATTCATATCACGGGCACTATCACAACAAATCGGAAGGGCTTACCAGAAGAAATAAGATCAAGAAGGAAAAACAAAGCTGGTAAAATGAAACTTAAAAAAGGTGAGGTTAAAGCCTTTAGAAAAGAAGACCAGTATTCTGTTCTTCTGTGGCAGGATTCAAAGTTGGTTGTTATGTTGAGCACTTTGTACGATAACACAAGTAAGACTGTATCTTGCATGAAGAAATACCCCCGTTGCAGCAGACCTGCGTACTCAGCGAATTTTCAAATCAATAATATAATAATAATAATATTTGAAAAGTTTGGTCAAAAACTGTCGAAAAACATGAGAATTATTTGCCTATTCTCCATAAGATTAAAATGGGAAAGAGTGAGTAGGTTTGCTGCTGTGAGGAACACTGAAAGTAGCCATTTATACCATCAAAAATTTTATTTTTAACATTTATACCAACTTTTATCAAGATCTGTCCATAAATAAAGGAGTTTGCCTAATCTCCATATGATTAACATGGGAAAAGAGTATGCAGGTTTGCTGCCATGATAAACACATAAACTATGATTTTTTAGCACAAATGTATGGATCTCAACCACATGAAGCTAAATATCAAGTTTCATCCAAAAATATTAGATAATAAGTGAAAAATTAATTTTTCCTAATCCTCCATAAGATTAACATTGGAGCCTCAAAATACAACGTACTGTGTTTAGATTTTTTTATATCTCGGTAACCGTTGAAGATAGAGAAAAACTTTAAGGAACTTAATTGTGCAGTTTTTTAAGCTGATTCTAATGGTGAAAGATAAAATTTGAAATTTTAAAAAATTACATGTGAAAAACGCAAAAAACCCCATTTTGGGGTACAAAACCCCCCCAAACTACCTGTTCCCATTGACCGATATATCTGGTTTACGAACTCGTCCGAGCATTTGTAGAAATACACGTCTCTACCAAATTTGGTCTTGATCGGACCATTTTTACGAGAGTTATCGTGTTCACAGACACACACACACACACACACATATATATACCGGGTGATTACAAATGAAATAGACAGTTTGGATAGCTTGTAGAAAATTTATTATTTAAAAGTTTAGATAATTTCTTACATGATTACATAGAAGAATTCTTGAAGTTTTTATTGAAAATTTACAGATGTTCAATGTGTGCACCATTTGCAACACGACAGATATCAACACGGTAGTCAAATTCTGACCACACACGACTAAGCATCTCACGGTTAACTGTAGCAAGAGCATTTGTGATTCGTTGTTTAAGATCATCGATATCAACAGGAAGCGGTGGTACGAAAACTCTGTCTTTTACATAGCCCCACAAGAAAAAGTCGCAGGGCGTTAGGTCCGGACTACGAGGTGGCCACGGCTGAAACACAACGTTTTCCTCACTTGCACGGCCGATCCATCGTCTAGGAAGATGTTCATCCAGATACCCTCTGACGTCTGAGTACCAGTGAGGCGGAGCTCCATCTTGTACAAAAATGAAGTTATAACTATCTTCATGGAGTTGAGGCATTAACCATTCGGTTAACATGTCCAGATAAATTCTTCCGGTTACTGATGGTTCTTGGAAGAAGAAAGGCCCGTAAACCTTTTCACAAGATAAAGCGCAAAACACGTTCACTTTAGGAGAATCGCGTATATGCTGTACAGTCTCTCTTGGGTTTTCTGTTCCCCATACTCGTACATTATGTATGTTAACTTTTCCACTAATGTGAAAAGTGCATTCATCACTGAAAATTAGGCGATTAAACAATGTGTCGTCATTTTCAAGACAATGTTGCATCTCTTGACAAAAATTTTTACGTACAACTTTATCATTGTCATTTAAACTTTGTACTAACTGCAATTTATAAGGTGTCATTTTCAAACGTTTCCGCAGAATTTTCCACACAGTAGGTTGAGGAATTTGCAATTCTAAACTCGCTGATCTAGTCGATTTTCCTGGACTTCGTACAAAAACATCACGAACACTATCAATTTTTTCTTCTGTAACAGAAGGTCTTCCAGTACTCTTCTTCTTACACACACATCCACTGCTTACAAAACGTTCATACCAGTCATAAATTGATTGCCTTGTTGGTGGTGGTTTACCGTATTTTGTTCTGAAATGACGCTGCACAACAGTAACAGAGTTTGTTTTGGCTAATTCAAGAA
This sequence comes from Nephotettix cincticeps, assembly GCA_023375725.1. Lineage (NCBI taxonomy): Eukaryota > Metazoa > Arthropoda > Insecta > Hemiptera > Cicadellidae > Nephotettix > Nephotettix cincticeps. The sequence continues at coordinate 43,214,699 of CM041786.1, read as the reverse complement.
CACAATAAGCTTTCTCCACTTGAGTAGCGGCCATATTGCTAAACTAAACTGGCTGTTGTAACACGGAGCAGCCAACAATAGCCAGCAACAGTTCTACCAACATAAACTTTAAGAAATTCCCTACAAACCTATATCACTTACTATGTTGAAATACACCAGTTTAATTTTGTACAGGCTATTGAAGTTGTCTATTTCATTTGTAATCACCCGGTATATATATATACTAGCTGACCCGGCGAACTTCGTAACGCCTCACAGTAAACACATGGTAACTTTAAGATTGGCCAAGTTCTGAAGTCGAATAGCAATACGGCTTCATTGTGAAAGGTTATATATTCTGGGTCTCTGCATAGTGAATAACAATACTGAAATGATAAAACATATTAATATCATTCCCATAAAACAAATAAATCTGAGTGGATTATATACAATTTTCAAATCCAATCCAAACCCAAACGAAACCTAATTGTAATACGGCTTTTATAAGAAAGATATACAACAGCTGATTATTATAATAAACGTAATATTATAAACATTGTAATTATCATATAAACACGTGACTTTAATCAGACAGAAAATAAAAATATAAATACATAATACACCAAAACCGTAAACTATTAATGTGGTGAACAAAGCTGTTCATTTTTTACAGTACACATTTACTTCATAGTTTAACATTAATGAATGATTCAGATGGCATTGGATACTAAAGCTAATGGAAAGTAAACCAATCAGCTGTAGCTAAGAAATCAAATGTTTTCATTGTAGACATTTTGTAAACAAACTTACTCTCCATAAGGTTAACATTAGAAATTTAAAACGTCATAAAATGGAAACTTATGGGGTTTTCAAAAATATTTTTTCACTAAAACCTTCCCGGACACATGTAGAGCAACTTCCTAAAATTTCATGGCGATCGGATGAGTAGTTTGGCAACGCATAAAGGACAGACAGACAGACAGACATACATTCAATTTTATATATAGAGATAAAAATTTTAACGACTATTGTTTTTGGACTCTGGGCACCTAAAGAAGAAAAAATAACATGGTCCCGGGCTTAAGTCTCGCCATGAGACCTACGGTAATAGCTTCTTCCCTATGGGAAATTCGCTAAAACGGAGAAAAGGAAGACATTGCAAAACCAACTGTGATCTGTAAGTATAACAAATCAATGGGGGTAGTGGATCTGGCGGATCAGTATATTTCTACGTAGTTTCACACGAAAATCCATCAAGTGGTGGAGAAAGATTTTCTTTTGGCTACTGGAAACAGCCGTTGTAAATGCGTCTCTACTGTACAACATTAACCAAGGAGGCAAGAAAGTGTGCCAAAGAAAATTTCGCAAAATGCTTATTAAGGAATTAGTCAGAGATGTAAGAAACACAGGAAAACGAGGAAGGCCTTCAAGTACAGAAGAGGAAGAGAGGTTGAATGGAAAGCTACACTTACCATACCCACTGGATGGAGGTAAGGTTAAGGACTGTGCGGTGTGCAGTGATAGGAGGGCTGGAAAAGAAAGGAAAAGAAGTAAATTTTACTGCAAAACCTGTTCTAGCAATCCTGGACATATTGGTGTTTGTTTCGAGAAGTACCATTCAGAAAAAAAATTAAAGACTAAGAAAGACGAGAAAAAGTTTTTGTCTGAGTGAAACATGATTGTAAAATCCTTCTTTGCAACTATATATTTAGTTATCTCTGTTACAAATGTCCGTATGAAATATCCATTATGCAAAAGTATGTTTATCGTAGTTTTAGTTTGTGTAAATAAAAATTAATTTTCAACTGTCCATTGATTTTTATTTATTAATTTGTTTTGAGTGTGCATATAACACAATAGTCATCCAAATATAATTACGAGCTAGTGGGGATACAACAAGTATGGCGGCCAAGCCATCAACGACAGTAGCGCGTCCAGCGGTACTGGCCTTTCGAGCGCCGAAGCCAAATCACGGCATGAGAAACTCAAGCTGTCTACAACCTTGACGCGGCCAGTACAACTGGCCTTTCGAGCGCCGAAGCCAAATCACGGCGTGAGAAACTCAAGCTGTCTACAACCTTGACGCGGCCAGTACAACTGGCCTTTCGAGCGCAAAGGGTTAAGAGTAAACTACTCTTAAAAAATTAAAATAAAAAAATGGTCTGGAGATATAATCAAAGTGCACCATTGTACCAAATTTCATAAAAACCAGACGATAAGCGTGGTCTTGGGGTTTGTGCACAGACAGACAGATATCAGTCCGAAAACCACTTTTTTGATTCAGGGAACGTCAAAATGTATATGATATATCCACCCTCAACTTAAATTCAACAATTTAGACTAGAACAATATTTTCACCATATACAGTAGTGAGGGGTCTTACTGGACCCCTCAGATCGATATAATGATTGGAATCGAGCCCTTAGCCTGTTAACGATTTGGCTTATATAATCCAACGTATTTTTGAATTGATAATTTATACCTAATAATATTAAGTTGATGAATAATAATAATAAGGGTTTAAATCTCTTCTGTGTTTGTTTTTTCAAAAATATACACGTTTATAAAATCAATACAAAGTGTCATCAACTATCTCTTAGGAACATTTTCTTAAGTATTGTCTTATATTGTTGTTCGTATAAAACCACTCTCTATCTCTACCAATCAAGGGTTTTCGATTTTGATGCCAGTCTTCAACCATACTTTTTCCCACATTTAGTTCATTACATGTTCTAGCTTTAGATTCTCCTTTATTAACACGTCCAATCCCGTTGAGCTTTTGTTTGACTTTCACGACGCTACGTTTTTGTTTTGACACATTAGTTTTCTTGAGCACTACCATCTTACAATGTCAAGTTGATTTTTCGTAGTCAACTGCGTCATCATAGATATATAGGCTATATATCTGTGTCTAAGAACACGATAACTCTCGTAGAAATTGTCCGATCGAGACCAAATTTGGTAGAAACGTGTGTTCCTACATTTGCTCGGACGAGTTCGTAATCCAGACATATTATTCAATCGGAACAGGTAGTTTGGGGGGATTTTGTACCCCAAAAATTTGGTTTTTTCTATGAAGTTTTTAAAATTTTAAAATTTTCTCTTTTACCATTAGAATCTGCTCAAAAAACTACACAATTTAGTTCCTTAAAGTTTTTCTCTATCTCCAATGGTTACCGAGGTTTAAAAAAATCTAAACACAGTACGTTGTATTTAGGGGCTCCAATGCTTATCTTATGGAGGATGAGGAAAAATTAATTCTTCCTTACTAATCAACAATTTTGGATGAAACTTTGAATTTAGCTTCATGTGGTTGGGATCCATACGTTTATGCTAAAAAATCATTGTTCATGTGTTTCTCACTGCAGGAAACCTGCATACTCTTCCCCCTGTTAATCTTATGGAGAATAGACAAACTCCTTTATTTATTTCCAGATAATGATAAAACTTGATATATGGTCAGAATAAAAATAGTTCATGGTAAAAATGCCTACTTTTACTGTTCCTCAAAGCAGCAAACCTGCATCCTCTTTCCCATGTTAATTTTACGGAGAATAGGCAAATACTCTAAACTATCAACAGGTTTTGATTGAATAATCTTTTCACATACTTGTACTATTATTGTCATATTATTGATTTGGAAATTCGCTGAGTACGCAGGTCTGCTGCGACGGGAGTATTTTTCTAATGTTTTCTGTTAAACTTTGAATAAAATTGGCCTTTCCAGAATCTTTGATCTACTTCTGGAGATAAGCGAAACATTATAAAATGTGCAGTTTTGTATGAATTTAAAATGGATCTTAAATTAATTTTCAGATAATTACTTTTCTGTTAAGATTCATACTACCTTTAGCTATGTCTGGTTATTTTACTGTTAAAGAACTAAATTTTTTCATTAACATTATGTTTTAACAGTATTTAAGCAAAATATTCCTCTTTCAAGTTTAGTCGCCATTATCTTAAAACCGTAATGGAAACAAGGTTCTATTGAAAGTTAGTTTTCACTCTAACTATCAAAAATAGTTAATGTTTTATTTACATAGGTTATACACCTGTATGTGAGGCCGTGTGGAACAAGTCGGTGGAGGTAGCGAGCCTACTGCTCAAGTCCGGAGCCAAGTTGACCCAGAGCCAGCACCTGTTGCACTATGTGGTGCTACATCGGCACACTGCCATGGCAGAGCTGCTATTGAGGCATGGTGCATACGTCAACTTGAGAGATGAACACGGTGAAACACCCCTGGGAGTGGCTGTCACCTGCGGCCACCTCGATACCATCAGGCTCCTTCTGCGGTATGGTAAGTAACTCAGCGAGTCATTCCTTTTAGGTAAGTGAGTCATATAAAAAAATTTGGGCAGAAATTGGAAAAAATGAACACATTAGTGACCAGGATATTACATCCTTGGATTGTAATACTTTTCATTTAACCTGCCTGTGTTTTGTTGTGTTCACATCAAACAATATGTGCAAATGTGTCAATCGAAAGATGTAATTAATGAATGTTATTGAGGATGTAGAAATAATGGTCAGAGATTGCTTAGTATGTAATCAATTGAAGGCAAAAGTAACCAACATTTCTCTAGAAATTTACATTTTTAATGATGTTTTTTATGAGATGATGACATTTTAAATTGTCACTATCTCAGAGCAGGTAAGGAGTAAGGGGAAAATATCAAATCAGACTTTAAAGGCTTTAATATTTTTCACCAACTTTTAGTGCGGTCTACTGTAAATATAGCAGAAAATGTGTATTAGATTCAAAATACCCAAAAATGAATATTTTATAACTTTTTTCGTATAAAAGTCTTCAAAACATGGACGCACTCATAACTGCATAATACCCTCTTTGTGGTGAAAGGTCATGGCTTTTCTATTTTTTTCTCTTTGTGAAGAATCTTCTCACACTTCAAGGTGAGAAAAAGTTATTCGCACGCTTTTATTACCTGACAAAACTTCACGCCGCCGCCACCACCTTTCCCACTGCAGCCACCATCATATGATACCCCCTCACCCGCGGATTACCTACCCTACCAAATACACCATTACACACATGCCGCATAACTGGCACAAAGCGGCTTCTTCGACACGGCCACGCTGCGGTGGCGCATGGGCCCTGTAATCTAACATTAAACCTACGCTTTCTCGCTTATCCTTGTACGGATATCGTTCATCAAAAAGCGATTGATTTGAAACTAAAATTGCAATCTTTTTTACCTCTTGTAAAAATTTTTAAATTAATTGGTTTTTTTGTTATTTTAATTAAAAGATTTTTATCTGCCGCCATTTTGAAAACATATAGGTAAACTAAATGATATTTTGAGAATGTTTTTCTCTTTGGCCAATAAATATGTGTGCAAAGTTTGGTTTCAGTATCTTAATTAGGTGTTAATATGTAACGTTTTTTGTATAAAATACAAAATGGCGGCTAGTGGCTAAATGAAGGATTTTTCGACATATGTTTATGAGAAATTTTTATTTATTTTGATGAGTACTATCACCACTCAAAGTTTGTCCCCGACTTTAATGAACACCCTGTATATATATATTAACGACTATTGTTTTTGGGCTCTGGGCACCTAAAGACAAAAAAATAACATGGTCCCAGGCTTAAGTCTTGCCATGAGACCTACGGTAATATCTTATTCCCTTTGGGAAATTCACTAAAAGGATTAATAAAGGAAAAATCTGTAGAAAAGAAAATAGGAATGGGAAAATTAGAAGGAGATTACAATTTTTTGACTGGAAATTTTATTTTAAAAATCTGTTGTAGAAAATTAAAGCTCAATTTCTCTTGCTTGATACAACTTAACCTTCCAGAGCTACTGACCCACCCCTTATCTATCAATAGGTTTTACAGTATTTATGCATATTTCTTTACAGAAGCAAACCCAAATCATGCTAACAGTGTGTCCAACCTGACACCACTTCACAAAGCTCAAGAGATTGATCATGTCGACTCTCTTTATGATGAGATACTCAAGCTGTTGTGTTCATACAACGTTGACCTCAACATGCCAGGTGGAGGTATTAAAATCAATTAATATTGTTTAAAATAGTTTTGCTTATTAAAACATATAAGTTTGAACATTTTCAAAAACCTCTAAAGGAAAAAATTAAAGTAGAATATGTTTTTTGATGTGTTCTTTCTTGGATGTGCAAAGGCTCGAATCATCGAGCATTTTTAAAGCTTGGCTTGGCTCAAGGCATATTGAAAAAGCCGGAAATTCAAGCAAAGGTTTTGACAAGTAAAAAGAGAATTTACATTAGAGAATTACGTAATTATTAAATGATTGTTCTACGGTCATTTTTACATCTGCGAGCGTGATGAATGTAGATAGAATGAAGAGGTGATGTTGTTACTTATTTTGAAACGTCGTGAAAGAGGCGGAACAGACGAAATTGTTATCAATCTGATGAAACTCGACCAGGAAATCAGCTTTAGCGCTGCCGACTTAAAATTATCCTACACTTCTAGATGTATACTGAATACGACCGATGATTGATGGAGTAGTACGACCGGGAAGCCAGCCATTTTCAAAACAATTTCCAAAACTGAAACCCCAAAAATCATCTCAGCTCAAATAAACTTTAATACAGTAGAGCATAAAAAATCTGAAGGTCAAAATTTAGGAACGTCCAAAATCTGAACCACTCCATGGAATATTTTAAATACTATACATATATTTAATTAGCACCGAAACTACAATGAAAATAATGAAGACAGTGACGTACAAGATCCAGCAGACGACGACTCAGACTTTAGCCCCTTTGCATTGTGAAGCTTTTACAGCATTAGAGACAGTGATGTCTTGGTACGAAACACAACCTAAACGTAATCAGTTCATTCTCCTTTAAGTCGAATGAAGGACTTAACTGGCAGAAAACACAACTAAAGATTAGAGCATTTTTTATGAAAATAAAATAATTACTGTATACTGTAAGGGATTTTGTTGAGTTATATTTCGAGTACAATAATTATTTTTGATTACTGTTATATGTCATCAGTACTATTTAGTTTGTTTCCATAAATATTTTTGAAGAAACAAACCTCAGTAATATAGTTGTAATTTACATAAATACAAAAAATATTTTGTTTAATTTACCGTATCCTAGAACTGTATTTTTAATACTGTGGCCTTAATTATCTATTAAAGAGGCATTTATTGGTTATGTTTGAAAAAAATCAATTTTTCTTATTTCTTAACTCCTATTGGGTGGCTAGCGCCTTTAAATGCAGCACTGCATGTCCACACGATATGGCTAGCACCTATAGACGTGACCAACCATTTAGCCAAAATTACTGCGCTGAAGTTTACAAAATAACCATTAAAGTGCATGGTGATGTTGCTTTTGCCTCAATGCACTCACAAAACCAATATGGTGGCTTTGTTAGAATATTTAGGGACTGATATCTGTTGCTAGACAACGGCGTCCAGTATTAGTCAGCCCCAGTCTCTTTTTTTGTGCTTATAAACGTGAGCCATTTCGGCCAGCTGTTTTCACTTTTGCTATCCTTGTTTGTTGGTATTTGTCGATGTGTGTTTATTTTCGTTGTGTTTTAGCAGTAAATAGTGTTTCTTGAGTGAATTTTTTTTACGTATAGGATTTATTAACTAATTATTATTAATTGAAATGCTCATCCAGATGAAAAAAAATTACTTTTTTAATACCTAAAAAATAGTATTAAAATCTTCAATAAATTAAAATGCGCAAATTTCTGTTTTCTACTTTATTCATGCTACCTAAATCTTAAAAAACATTGGCAAAATATAATATTTTGATTTTTTTACTCAAAATGAGCGGAGTAGGATTTTCAGTAGGGCTTTAAGGGTTAATTGTTTTGTATGAAACATTGAAGGCAGCAAAAAATTACATCACCCAAAGGAACATTTAAAAAATTGTATATTACCTGTGTGCATCCCCCCAAAATCTATGAACTTGTAGTAATATTAAGAAAAAAATGTGATTGGTACTTTTGAAACAATTAATTTGCTGGATGTTATTTTAAAAGCATTAAAAAAGAGGCTACTATTAAATGTATGTAAATTGCTAATATTATCTATTTCCATTCACCGTTCCATTGATCAATTGGAAGTTGACTGTAGTTTTTTTTGTTTATAGCTAATTGTCTCACACCGTTGACCCATGCCCTATTATCGGAAAAGCTCAACTGTGCCATTTCATTGATTAGAGCTGGAGCAGATGTCAACAAGTTCTGTCGCCACTCCGGGAGTACATGGCGAAACTATCTCCATTCTAATCTGGATTTGGCTCTAGTCCAAAGAGCAGATGATGTTGCACATTTGATGGTTGCAGCTGGGTAAGCTATTTTATAGGATAAAAATTACTAGTAGCCACTACTAACAAATATATTTCTAGTTATTGCATTTGTTTTGAAATATTTTATTATTTTCTTTAATGTAACAAAATAGTCTAATACAAGAATTTTCAGCACTCAATAATCGAGGAGTTCTGGTGATTCAACTAGGACTTGAATAGATCCAATTTAGAATAATCTTCACAATATTTACAACTATGATATCTCAGAAAAACAATAGTTTTGTTGGCAATTCCATTCACAACATAAGTTAAAATACACAGGGTGTTGTGAAATTCAGTTTGTGTAGTAACTCAAATCCTTTATTCATTAAAATATCTCAGCAAAATCTCAAGTCATCAAAGTCTTTTAGTCGTCGTCCTCCTCACTACCGGGAGGTTGGTCTTCTGCACAGTTCACACCAATGAAAGTTGTATGCTCTCTTTATGTCGCAGGTGTTGCGTGTTTTCTAACTTTTTCCATTAATTTTTAACAGAAAAGTTTAAGTCCAGACTCCCGTCATCAGACGACAATGAAGGTCTGTCAACAAAACGTTCTCGTCTAATCGCTCCTGGACTTCATAGGTTTGCTTCCTCACGGTTAATTTCTTTGTAATAAACATCGTGTAATAAATTTTGAAGTTTTTCTCCTCTATGATATATATATATACTTCACCTCTTTCCTGCGCATCAGTGTGGACTGGAGTTCGTTTATGGCGTATAACTGTGGATGTTAGTGTGGTTTTGCTGTTTAACCAGTGATATTCAAGTGTGTTAGTGGCTTATATATATAAAAGCCACTAACACACTTGAATATCACTGGTTAAACAGTGTGTTAGTGGCTTATATATATATATAAGCCACTAACACACTTGAATATCACTGGTTAAACAGCAAAACCACACTAACATCCACAGTTATACGCCGTAAACGAACTCCAGTCCACACTGATGCGCAGGAAAGAGGTGAAGTATAGTCAAATTGCAAGTGTATAAGTCCATTTGAAGGTATATGAAGGGAGAAAGCTCACGACCTTGACATTCCAAAGATATTAAACAAAAACAGATGACCCGGTGGAAAAGTTAGCGACGAGACCCCTCACGAGTTAATCATTTGTCTATAAATTTGTGTTTTGTAATCCATGAGGTTTGTTTTTAATCAAAGATAAATACATCCATATTTCCATAATTTACTTATATTGACAAAATAATCCCTTTTAGATCGTAAAAAGTAAGGACTTTTTTGTAAACCGAATCATTTTTTATGAATTGGAAAATGTAAAAGAAAGTGGAAGATGGTAAACAACGATATAACTAGTATTTATTTATTTGTATTTTGTTAGGTTTGATTTGTCAACATACAAGATAGATTTCCCGAGAGATTTTTCAGCGGTTGAAGCTGAAGATGCCCGTGGATGGTTGACAGTGATGAAGTTCAACCCACGAAGGCTGGACCATATCTGCCGACTCAGCATACGCTCTCAGCTGGGCAACAAAGCACTCCAGATGATCCCTCTCATGAACATTCCACTAGTTGTTAAACATTTTTTGCTCTTTGATGATATTTATGTCAGAAAAAGAACTGTACATGACTCATACAAACCGTATTTTGGAAACTTTTAGGTATTTTTTATTATTGGTAAAACCATTTATGATTTTTAGTCACAGAACTTGTTATGTACTGTTTTCAAAAATGTGGAGTTGAAGGTGGGCTATGTTTAGCATCCTTCCAGGTAGTACCATGTCAGCTTCTTTATATTCAGATAAACCAGCTGTAACCTTTTTCTTAACATTTGTATATTCAAAATTCTACATATATATGTTGTGTTGTGTATAAAACTGACATCAGTAGCAGAGAAAAGTTGTACAAAAACGAGTGTTTGTAGTCATGGGGATAAAAAATTCAACCACAGGTTTTTATTGAACAAAGTTTAGTAACACTGACTTACTTTCACTATACACAAATGGTAGTAGAGATTATGTTAATTAGGAACCTATAGAAACAATATGTATTCAAGATTTTAATCTCATCTGCTCCCTATAATTGGTTAAGTATCAAATTATTTCTGATTGGTATTCCCTCAAAAAATTGTCTTGTCAAATATTTTATTGTAGGATGTAAATATCATTTATCTATGTCAGAAGTAAGATACATCTTAAGTTATGATTGGTTTGTGGTTACTATTATTAAATTATATTTAAATGAGAAAATCATGCTGAAAAATACCATAAGACTGATGCCCAATTTGCCAAACATTAATATGTGTTGGTGGACTGGCAAGGAAGTTTAGATTTACCCAGTTTCAAGAACTATTATATAAAATATATTTACGTTATACATGTGCCTTTAGTTTGTGTTGTAAACATGACTGGGACGGTGGCGTCATCCTGTAATCCAGCTACTTGGAGGTCATGAATTGTGGATAGTTGTGAGCGATGTACGGTGGTTGTGATGTTCTCTGGTGTAGATTAACGTCCGCACTGTTGTATGCTATGTTCATCCGCAAAGACCATCATCATAATTTAGACTAGTTGGTAACTGAGAGGCAAAAGTGGTTTAAGGAAAAAATCAGCCTTAGTCAGTAAAAAGACTATAAGATTGCGCCACAATCATCTTACACTCATTCCTCATTCATACTTGGCTTGAAATATCAACCTGTGTAGGTTGTAATTTAAAATGCTAATCTAATCTACTTCTTGATGTAGATTTATTTGCCTTAATATGTATTTTGTCACGAGTGTGGCATAATCAGAAGACGTTATTATTATTCTGTTACGCTAAACAAAAAAAAATTAAACAACTCTGTAATTTTAAAAATCATCAACAATATATAAACAATATACAAACAATATGGCAATATTCATAAAAAAATGTAAAAAATTATAAACATACAGTATGTAAAAATTATGTAAATATTTATAAATATTGTAGTACATTAGGATCTCGAATTAGGTTATATTAGTGATTCACAGTGTCTTCTGATGATGCCAAAGTTGTGGCAAAATTATCAAGGAAAACAAAGCGAACATCAAGAACTGAAGTTTTTTTGTTCACCCATTACACTGCTGACATGTGTAGCTGTGTGAGACAACGTGATCTGCATGTATATGCTGATGATTGCCAGATGAATGTTTTGTACGAAGTTGGTTCTGCTGACTAAGTATTCGTGGGAGTTAATTCTGATCTGGAGAGAATATGTCAGTGGTCATGGAGGCATAGTCTAAATTAAACGTGGAAAAATGTGATGTACACTAGAGTTCAGGTAAATCCGAACTAGTTGGGACCGAACCCTGTTCAGATTACTGAGTTGTTCGTATTATCCGGAAATGCAGTGTAAAGTTGCATTAAAAGTACAATACTAATAAAATCCATTATTTTAGACCCAAACTGTGAATTTAGACCAATTAACTTACATCTTATTACAGTACATATAGGTTTGTTCACTACATGTTTTGTCTGAACTTGTAAGTAAGTGCTCCTGCAGGGACGTTATATCCGTTATGGATTTTTTTGTCGTTATGGTTTTTAGAAATATAAAATATGAAACAAAAATTGACACATAAAAACGAACATTGATTAAAAAGTGCTATCTGGAGGCCTACTTTTTAGGCGATCGCGGTAATTGCTGGAGATAAACTCAAATTTTCGAAAAGTCGTTCAGTGAAAAACAATGATAATGATTTGGATCGTACTGATCTACTGTGAATGTAGCTAGACATCGCCCTACGCTATATCAAGCAACGGTGTACTTCTACATCCACATTTGATGTTTATGAGACGATGGCATAACTTTGCATTGTCTAACATTTCTTTGTTACGTCAAACGACTATAACTGCATTATTATGTTCCAAAAAGTAAGTTATTATGTGTACTTAACATTATGTACGTAGTATTTTACAATTAATGATAACATGGATTATGGATTAAAAGTTCAGGTTACATTGCTTTGTTTTTAATTGAAATTTAGTAACCTTTTGCCTCATCAGGTTGTCCGGATTAGCCTGACTTTCGGATTACCGGGACTCTGGTGTACTCCACATTAAACCTGCATGTAAAGCTTGTAGTCGTACCGTTATCAGTGAAAGACACTGTCAAGACTTTGGGCGTAGTATTTGACAGTGACCTCACTTTCTCCAACCATATCACATATGTTTCTCGGCTGCCTTTGGGAAGGCTACGAGGTCTGTACAAATACAGATCCGTCCTACCGGTAGCAGTCAAGCTGATGCTGCTCTAGGCACTTGTGTTGTCAGTGTTTTATTACTGCCTTCCTGCATAGTGCATACTGTAATAGCATTACCGGCGAGGAAATGGCCCGACTCCAAACATAGCAGTTTGCTTCGATTATGGTGTCTGTAGACGTGAGCATATTTCGGCCTACTGAGATGCTGCTGGTTTTCTTACAACTGATACAGAATTCAGACTTGCAACCTCACTCACCGGGTGTTGACTCTCAATGGGCCACAATAACTGGTGGAAAGACTTGTTGCTCACGGGCAAGTATCGCAGCACAGCACCCGACAGGACGCCCTGCTTCACTTTCCGAAATTGAAGCATTTTTAACTATTATTTTTTATTGTTGTTGTTTGTTATGTTTTATTATTTATATTAATTTGTTATGTGTTATTTATTTATTTATTGTGACCAGAGTAACTCTAAAAATCAGTATTGTACGAGAGGCCCTTAATAATAAAGGCTTTTTGATTTGAAGTGGTTTTTTGGTCAGTTTAATAACTTGAGAATTTTGTACAAACCTTTCTATTAATTATTTAAATATTAATTGGAGGGGTTCAACCGACTGTAAAGCAAAAAGCTTTATACGACTTTTTAAAGATATTTACATAGAGCATTTTTCGTAGAGCATTTTAATCTCACCAATTTTATTTGATTTAAAATTTATTCTGCATTTTTATATGCACAATGAACCCAATTGAACTTAAAGGGATATTTTGTCTCTGGTTCTACAAAATAAATCTTATACAGCTATTAATTTGTTTATTGTTTCAGACTATTTAAACTTTACAAAGCAACTAAACAAATTAAGAAATTCCAATTTCTAATCTATTTTCTCTGCTCAGGCAATAGTATAGTAAGCACCAGTTCAGGCAAATACAGAGAGACACTAGGGATAAGTAGCCGATTTTAGTCGCAGCCTAGCTATTGTTTAAATTTTTTTTAAACGTTTGAGAATCTATTGGAATGAAACTTGTAGTTTTTGTAATTCATATTCATAGATGAGACATAGACCCAATCTGAGTTTTGTTACTGACAAAAATCAGCTGATTTGTCAGAATCATAATTATTAATGAATAGAGATAACTGGACCCAATATCAATAAGCAAATTTAGAGGCGGTTCATGAGCTCGGGTTTATCTTAAGTTCAAGCGCAAAATCCAGTTATAACTGATTTTTTGTACCGTGGCTCTAAAATCGGCTTCATGAGCTCAGGGATACCCGCGCCCGAGCGCAGAAGGAGAAACTCCAGGCAATTATGTCAGGAATAAACCGTGACTCAAAAAGTTTGCTTCACGGAAAATGGTTTTCGATTCCGACTTAATCCTAGGGGGGCCAGAGTTAACAGGAAATTATGTTGGGATTATCTTATCTGTTTGTTTATTGTTTTTTGTTTAGTTAAAAAAATGTTAAATTCTAAATCCTCATTAAATTTTGAACAATTTTACTAACCTTACACTTTGGAGCTAATGCCTGACCCTAGATCGGGCGGCCTCATTTAATTCCATAGCGACAAATTTTTGGCTTATAATCGGGTATTGGTACAACACATTCTTTAGTCATAAATCTTTACACGTCTTTGGTTTGCTATGTAGTCTGCCGTATATTTTCAAAAAAATTACATTTTTCTAACTATGTTTCACCCGCTCGCTCAAAGCAGACAGCTGTTGCTACTAGCCATGTTCGAGTTGTTTTTGTTTATGATACATGCGAGCTACATTGTTGCCTACTGTCATATAGTTAGTTATTTTTAGTTTTTCGTCCTTAGTCAATATGACGAATGGTGACGATCCTTTGAAAAGTGATACAACTCTACAAGTATTGCTTGATGAAAGTATCAATAGTGATGCCGACGAAACTTACAACTTACTAACACAAATTTTTATAAATAACAAGTATTTTATGTTTCTTTCAAGGGCGTTTTCTTTCTATTCTTTATGTTGCACTATATGTCCTTGAAAGTTGTACAATATATCATACAAAGGCTCATACTGTACATATATGAACCTCCGTAGCTATTTTTGTTTTCATAAATTTTTCCCTAATTTTTATATATTTGTCAAAATTACAATTTTTTTACAAATGACAATTATTTTATGTTTCTATCAAAGGGGTTTATTTCTGTTTCCAAAAATATATCATATGTACAGGTTATGTTAAATTTGTTGTAACAATATTTTTTTACTACCCTCTAACCCCCAGGCCTCTGTATAAAACCAGTGTTAGAGGCTCCAGGCTCCTAAGTGTTAAAATTTTTATTTCATTTTTTTCAACAATCGGTAACGATCCATTGTAAATAAATACTTTCATTCATAGTTTTTGTGTATTCACAAATAGATTAATTCAAGAAACTTTGATTACTGAAATCTCAGTGTTTACAAGGGGAAGGTACAGTTCTTATCAATTCAGTTTGATCTTATCAATGCGTAGGAAACATCAAAAGCAATCAGTTGCGTGGTCCGATTTCTTTGCTGTGCTTTTCAGTTTTGTGTTATGTGCTGCGCTGATGTGTGTACAATGAATTACCTCGATTATTTAGACTATCATGTTGAATCACCACCTCACATGTTACCAGCTCGCTACCACGCTTACAATCCGTTTACTGATTTAAACAATGCCGAGTTCAAAGACAAATTTAGATTTTTTAAAGAGGTTGTGAATGAATTAATTGACTCATTAATTCCAAGATTCGGTAACCATGATGATAGAGTCTATCACAGTGTTCCAGTTTGGAAAAAAGTGTTAATTGCTCTTAGGATTTTTGCTGAGGGCACATTTCATAGAGAAACATCAAATTCGAAGAGATTTTTTCAATTAACGTCCTAGGAGCAGCAGGGGCAGGCCTTGAATTCACAAATATAGTTGCTAGATGGAAAAGTACCCATGATTCTAGATCTTGAAAAACTCAAGACTTTATGCAGCATTTGAAGAAATTTGAAGAAGCACGAGGCCGTTGCCAACCCTCTCAGTGAAAATTCCCTGCTGTAAACCGAGGATTAGCGTTGGTTTCGGCTAAGCTTGATCTTGTATAACTGCACTTTAATCTCCGTCTCGTCAACCCAATTTTTAGTCCTCGGTTAAATTTGGTCGAGACCAACGATTTGCCCGGACTACGAAACCCCGAGCTCCTTAACCGCCTCTTAGTGCTATAAATATTTGTATTTTAAATTACAATACTTGTAAACATTGACGATGTACATTTGTATATAATTATAATGTAAGAATATGGTACAGCCATCGGGCAATAAATATATTCATGAATGAGAAAGTCAGGAGCGAACAGTCTGGGGCACTTATGGACCCTCCATGGGTACCCCAACAGGGAAACATTCCAATTCAGTCCAGCCCCCAGGTGTTAGTCATGCCCAAGCTTATTTGTATTACCAAATAGGTATAATTTCCAATCTATTCTGGAGTGGTTCCAATGAAAACTGTATGAACTGTATGAAAACTGTGTAAAAGAAAAATTTGGAGGTTGCCATACCCAAGAAAGATAATAAGAAACCAGAGTTGTGAATGAAGCTGTTCACTTTGAATAGCCAAAAGACTTTCATACATTGTAAATATGTATTAGATTGTGAACTTTACTCTGTATATAATAGTATCATGTATTAGACACAGGTTTTCGTTGTTATCAGAATTAAAGGTTAAAGTTTTTATTTATAAATGGATGTTTTTTAAAAATATTCCTTTAGAATAAAGTTGTTAAGGAGAACACCATGGAGATATTGCAAGTTTTCAAAACTTATTCCATCTATTTACCAGTAATATATTCATTTTTTTCTACATCTGTTTTAGTGAATTTCCCATAGGGAAGAAGCTATTAACGTAGGTCTCATGGCAAGACCTAAGCTCGAGACCATGTTATTTTTCGTCTGTAGGTGCTCAGAGGCCAAAAACAATAGTCATTAAAATCTATATATATATATATGTGTGTGTGTGTGTGTGAACACGATAACTCTCGTAAATATGGTAGAGACGTGTATTCCTACATTTGCTCGGACAAGTTTGTAAACCAGACATATCGGTCAATGGGAACAGGTAGTTTGGGGGGGGTTTACTCAGAAATGGGGGTTTTTACGTTTTTCATATGTAATTTAATAAATTTTTAAATTTTATCTTCATCCATTAAAATCAGCTTAAAAAACTACACAATTTAGTTCCTTAAAGATGATTTTCTCTCAATGATTTTGAGAGAGGTGATTTTTTCTATAGTTTTATTAAGCCTTTTACTTGTTTATGTGTACGTTTCATTTAATTTCCTCTGGCAATAATACTAAGATTGACAATATACTATTTTTCATAATTTAATTTAGATGGGAACCATCTTTTATCACAACAATGTCTAGCATGTTGTTAGGGAAACCCAAGTTAAAATGAAACAACAATAGATGGATAAAAATATCCAATTTCAAATCTATAGGAGGTATGTACAATAATAATGACAATATGTCGCAACTTTTACTGTTAGAAATTAGCCCAGGTCATTTACTTACTGAGGGAATCAACAGCCAGCAAACCATATTTATTAACAACTCACCACTCCCTCTTTCAAAGCCAAATCAGTTATAAACTCATGGTCTGGGGGCTTATGCACCTGCATGCCACGATACATTTAAACTTCAGAAGAAGGCTGTAGTACCTTTAGTCATTGTTCGGACTACTGTAGGCTGTCACGGTTAGTTTTTCGGGATTGTATCTAGGATTGTAAGAATATACTAAAAATATTGTCATTGAATATTGCCTTTTAATAATACTAATATTTATATGTGGAAAAAACACATGCAGTTTTTAAAAATTGAAAGTACAAAATTTAAAAAAAAACAACTAGTCAAATTTAACAAGATCACAATCATATTTGAAATTGTTAGAATAAAATATTATATCAAAAGAATGAATGAAGATAAAAGATATAATAAAATATCAATTGAATTAGTATAACACACAAGCTCCCAACAAATAAAACAATAAAGTTGTGAAAGTTATTAATTATATTCATGATAACACGAATTACTTACTTACTTACTTACTGCTGGGGCATCACAAATCTCAGTCGATTTTTTGCCTCGTAGATTAGCCTCCTCCATTCTTCTCTGTCCTCTGCCATTTCAATTGTTCCTCCGCACCGGACAACGTCTTTCCCAACTTGGTCAAGCCACCTTAATTTAGGCCTTCCTAACGGTCGCCTTCCTTCCGGTGCGGCCTTGCATACCTCCTTCAGCCTTGTACCTTTGACTATACATATTAATACATATTAATATGTATAGTCAAAGCTTGTACCCTCCCCTCTGCGAAGTACATGACCTAACCAGCTAATTCTTTTGGCTTTTATGAGGGCTATTATGTCTGGTTCTTGGTATAGGGCACGTAATTCTCTGTTTTTTCTTATGCGCCAAACTCCATCTTCACATACTGGTCCAAAGATTTTCCGCAGAACCTTGTTCTCAAAAACTATTAATCGTCCTTCATTTCTTTTGGAAAGGACCCATGTCTCACTGCCATACAATAACACCGGCTGTATGATGGTCTTGTATAGTCTTAACTTTGTACATCTTGATAGCAGTTTGGATGATAGAAGTTTTGTACAGGCTCCTAAGCTCTTATTGGCATTTGATAGTTTGCATTGCATCTCTAAGTCTTCAGAATTTGAACTACTTACTGTAACTCCTAAATATTTGAAGTTGTCTACACAATTTATTGAATAATCGGCAATGTTGAAATTTACGTTTCCATTTTGAGTGTTTCGGCCAAAGTGAATAATTTTAGTTTTATCTTCATTTAATTCTAATCCTACTTTCTTACATTCTTTTACTAGGCTTTCAGCTAACAGGCAGAGGCTTTCAGAATTTTCTGCTAGGATCACTACATCGTCGGCGAATGCCATATTATGTTTAGGTCTACTCCCAGTTTAATACCTCTTTGGAGGTTCTTTGTTTTTTGTAAGGCTTCCTCTACAGCTATATTAAAGAGAGTGGGGGAAATTCCATCTCCTTGGCTTACTCCCATGTTTATAAGGAAACTTTCCGATATTTCTCCGTCTATTTTCACTTTAGCTTTGGACTCTTATGCACATTTTTGTTAATCTTATCAATTTTTCTGGTACACCATGTTTTTCCATGTTCTTGAATAATGATTTCCTGTCTATGCTGTCATATGCTTTCTTAAAGTCTATAAATATTCCATAAAAATTCTTATTAAATTCCCAGTATTTTGATAACATGATAACACGAATACACAAATCAATTTAGTATTAATTAATTAAGAATAATTATCAACCAATCTCGCAATCAATAAGTATTTTTTTTTAAATATAATCTGAATTTAAAAGACTTTATAAAAACGAAATAAATCGCCTTACCACGAAACTCGGAGGACAAGATGTTCCCTCGTGAGAAGTCTGGGGCCCAGTGTACTCTCCTTGTCTAACCAGGCCTCATGGCTCACCCAGTTCAAATCGCTGAGGCCATCCAAATTCAATGGTCAGAACTAGTAAGTAAGAAACGAGTCATCATAAAATGACTCTATGTGCCAATTTCCCAACACTGGTATGTGGATTGTGAAATCCAAGTACCAGGTTTTATGATTGTAAGTGGAACCCAAATTTTAGAAAATAATTTGGAAAAGGTGACTATCGCATAAGGCCTTTGTTCATTGAATCAAGCATCCTTACCATCTACCGCAGCTATCTTCTCTTTATTACAGTCTATATGTCCACAAAACATGACTAAATTGGCAAAAGAGACGCCTTCCACTTCCTCATTACAAGGCACAACAAGAACCTTGACATCCCGTTCTGCAGGCTATCCAAGGTTCGGAATTCATTCCTTGTACTTGCGCCCTCAAAACATTCAACAAGCTGTAGGTTGCTCTGAAGGATCTAGATCCAACCGCATTTCCGAATGCCCTTAAAAAACTCAAACTCAGACCCTATTATAGCCTCCGTGAGTTTTCCGAATCTTAAAATCTGTACTGGGCATACCATCCACCGCCTGTGCATACAGTTTAAATTTCCCTCTACGGAAGTTAGTTTTAAATAAAAAAGTGCTATGTATATACATAACACTTTCTTGAACGTATGTTCAAGAAAATCAAGTTCAAGTTTTGAACATTTAAACTCATTACACAACCCTTTCGGCTTTGCTGGTATCGGTGATGACGGAGGTAGTAAGGCAATAAGCTGTAATGTCGTCGATATTCAACAAGAATAGAAAATATTTTTAATGGTCTGTATCATACATCCAAAATTCAAAAACAATTATTTCTTTTCATAGATCATGTGGGCATTGGCACAGGCACAAATCAAAACCAGTATGGAAGGTCAGCTGGACAGAAGAAACTGACGGCGAAACAGCTGATACATACAAGTTAAAATAATTCATTGTGAAACCCTACTTTCACTTTTGATTTGAACGTTTTTGAGTTTGTATGATTGACCTTATTCTTTCTGTCGTCCGTAGAGATGGCTTGGTTATGTTCCATAAGGATAGATTTTGTGAATGAAAAATGTAGATAGTAATTAAAATTGTTAACACAAACAATCTACTGCAGTGTCAGTAATTGTTTCTTTGATTTATGTGCTATTGATTGGTCCAACGATCCCTGGTAAATTATAGTGTTCAGTTGATTAAGGTTTGTAATGTATCATTGTTTTCAGTCTTGAAATAAATAATTGTTATTTTTCACTATTTTCTCCCCTGATAAAACATTGTCATGGATAACCAGGAAAAGGTAGTGAAAGTTGGGTCTAGAAAAAGTGAGGTGAGTTGAGTATTGAGTTTGTAATTATTATAACCTACCTAACCTATATTTGAAAGTAAAAGTAAGGTTATCTCAGGGTTAACGTAGTTAGTTACCGTTTCAAAAAGTCACTACATCATACCAATATGAAATGTAAATAAAATGTTTAGACTCCTGATTTCTGGATATTAGTGTTGTTGTGTTTAGCACATTCACTTTGAATACATTTGTAATCCTATTGAGCTTTAACTTTCCCCATAAAAGCATATTTTAGGTAAGTTATGTTTAATATTATGCTAAATTTTACCCACCATCAGTCTTGATAATTCTCATTCATTCATTTATGGTGAACTGGTAATCACATCCACCTTATCTAACATTGTATTTTTCTTTAGCAATACATCATAAACAATGTGCTAAAAAAAAGAAAAAAAAGCTATGTTGCTTAAAGTGTTTTATTTGTTGTGATCATGTCAATTCATAAGTAAAGTAACTGCGAGTTACTTATAACTTGAAAAAATAAACTAAACTATTATAGGTAAACAAAGGTCTTGAAAATGACAAGAAATTGAATGATTTAAATAATACTTTTTATTTTAAGTAATATTATTGTTGCAAATTTTACAAGTTTCTTTTTTATTTTTGAGATGTATTTTTGTAGGCATGATAAAGTGGACAGAAATATTAAAAAAAATGCTTGGTGTAGCCTAAACTGCAGAAAGCATAGTATAAACAGTCATTGTGTTACTAAGGGGGAGTAATACTAGATGAGGTTCAATTTCCACCCTTAGCTTTTTTTGTCTCTCACACAATTAATTAGCTTTAAAATTTCATACTCTACATAACATAATCTAGTTAGAGTGGCAATTTACTATTTGATTAGTATTATTTAGCCTATTTTCATTCTTATATTAGACCTGTATTACAATAGCCTATATTTATTTGGGTTTTACTGTTACCTGCTTCATAGTAGAAAATAAAAATTTATGGAATTTGGTAAATGATTGCTATTTATACATGTCACATTTTTGTTACAGCTTGCCCTGATTCAAACCCGTTCCATAATCAGAAGTCTAGAAAATATTTATCCGAACAAAAAGTTTGAAATTGGTAAGTTTAGAATGTTTTTTAATTAGTTTTGAATGTATAGAAGTTTGAGTTCTAGTTTTTGTCCAAATCGTCCATAGAAAAAATTCAGTATCATTATAATGTTTACTACAGTAAATTAGTTAGAAAACATTTTTTAGCTTGCCAAGCAAGTTGTTACTTTTTACCTTTCTGTATAAGTGTCCAGCCTACAGCTACTACCCATTTTTATGTCTTAAACTACTGAATAAAATGTTTTTATTTGGTAGAAAATGCATTTAGTGATGATTTTTCACGTTCAAAAAATACTGTTATGACAAACATGGTAGTAAGGCCTAAGTCCAAAATTGCTCCTTTCTATGATAGATTTATTTGACTTGCATGAGCATTTGTTGTTGTCGTAAAATTAAATCTTTATGCTACTGAGAATAAAATAAAACTGTATACTATAATAATCTATGATGTGTATACAGGTAGGGCCTATATGATATTATCTTTAATTCTTCATAATTACTTTTTTATTTTTTCTTAATTAACATTTTTATAAACTCAGGAAAGATTTGATTCAGCTTTAAATCTAAATAAATTACACAATAGCCTATACAAACTAAAACAAAACATGATAACCAAGTTGTCATACATAGCAATATAAAGATAAAAATTATTTTATTATGTTACAGTAGGCCCTACCCGTTTACAGAAGAGTAGGCCTATGCAATTAGATTCTTATAATTATTAGTAATAATAATTAGTTTTATCACATCCTAAAATATACGTAGAATATTAGCTGTTTTCATCATTAAGATGTATTTTACAGTTACCATGTCTACCTTAGGAGATCAAATATTAGACAAACCTCTTCCAAAGATTGGCGAGAAAAGTTTATTTACAAAAGAACTGGAAATCGCTCTAGAAAGAAGCGATGTTGATTTTGTGGTCCATTCTCTTAAAGATCTCCCAACTATTCTACCTGAAGGAATGGCTATTGGAGCAATCTGCAAGTATGAATATATGCATTTCTTCATTTTCCTGAATTATGTAGTTATGAATAATTGTTTATTATATATACATATTTATATATACATCATATATATATATATATATGTTTATATATACATATATATATGTGTATGTCTGTGAACATGATAACTCGTAAAAATGGTGTGATCAAGACAAAATTTGGTAGATACTTGTATTCCTACATTAGCTTGGACAAGTTCTCTCCATCTCTCATTGGTTGCATAGATATTAAAAAATCTGATTACAGTACGTTGTATTTTGGGGCTCCAATGTTAATCTTATGGAGCATGAATAAAAATTAATATTTCACTTATTAATCTAAATTTTTGTATGAAACTTAATATTTAGCTTCATGTAGTTGAGATCCATCCATTTATGCTCTCTTATTTACTACGAATATTGATCAAACCTGTTATATTATTATTGATTTGGAAATTTGCTGAGTACGCAGGTCTGCTGCAACGGAAGTATTTTTATCACTGCAGGCATTTCCCTCTAGTCCGGACTCGGATGGTTTGGACACCGGATGGTCCGGACTACCTCTTGGAAATGAGTCGTTAGCGTGCAGTCGCGTTTCTCAGGGCAGAAATCGACAGGATTAAATGTGTTTGTTTATTTCCGGCCTAAATATTAGTAAATAACATCACAAACATCAGTTAAGTTTACAATTGGGTTCGATATGGATCTTCAGTGAAATGGGAAATGGCAATGTTGTGGGAATTTTGACTATTGCAGATGTGAGCACTGCAACTGGCAACAATGTCGCCAGTTGCACTACGTCGAGTAACAGATATCGCATCAGCTGTGGATGTAATGTTTATGAGGAAATGGCATGATTACACGTCCAAGAAAACGGTTTAAGTGAAAAAGCAGAAGATAATAACAGATCTATTTTAATACGTACAGTATTGTAAAGCTAAGATTTTTATTCTTCTTAGGTTATAGTAAATATGTTTGAGATAATCTTACTAATATAAAGTTTAAGTTTTTTTCATACTGTAAATCAATTTGTAAGATCAAAGGTTCAATTTTCGGAGCTTTATAATTTCACGTTAATTCCTATTTATGGTGACACATTTATTTTATCAACATCTCAAAAAACTATGATCCAACAAACAAAAACCTAGGTATAATGTTTGGGAAAGTATGCTTTAAAATCTTATTAAAATGTGATTTGTATGGATAGTGTACGCTTGTACAGGTTGTAATTTATATATATATATATATATATAAACCGCCAGATGCGGGACCCGGAATTTTTTAAATCCGGACAGGGGTCCGGTTCCGAGTTTTGGGATTAGGGGGTGTCAACTGTATTTAGTATTTGGTATCATATGATTTCTTGTTGTTACAAGTAAAATATATTGTGTATTGAACAAGGTTGGTTTGAAATGTATTCATTTCATAATTTTAATTAGGGTGTTGGAAAAGGGTTTTGTTACTTCCCCTTGGGAAATAGGTTAGATCATGGATATATCTAAAGAGAATGTTTTCAGTTCATCTATACAATTATTTATACAGATGTTTCAAATTTTATCTTAGTGTTGGAAAAGGGTTCAAGTATTTTATGTTAATATTTCATTTCTGTGTTTATGTGATGAAAAAATAAAAGGTGTATATTCGTAAAATTTCAATAAAGGATATTTTAGTGCTATCAGCAGCCACAACACAAAAGTTTAACATTTTCAACAACTATGTAAAAGTTAAAACAAACCTGGTTTGAAAGAAGAGAAATTTGAACAAATTAAGTAAAGTTCAAAATCAATTTGATAATATCTGCATATTACATAATGGAAAAATGTTTGAAATGAAACATTCCCTGTTACATATAGATGGATAAAAATAATACATACTTTGATAATTTTAAATCGCAACTGCACCATATACCATATGTATTCCTATTCATATCGCTTAAGAAATAAATACATTAGTATTATTACATTTTCTTTTATGGCCCTATTCTTCCACAGTCTTTACGAAGCCTTCAAAAGACTAATATTGTTTTATTTACTTACATGAATGTTCTAAAACTATAAAGAACTTTTTCTTGGTTAAAAATTTTTCCTACAGTTATAAAGTTTTTAGATTCATTATTTAGAGTGTGAAAATTTTCTCAAATTTCCACAACATTATTATTATGTAAGTTATAGAAAATTTATGTTAGGCCTAACTATAAAGATTTTAAAATGAACAAAGTTCATGCTTCCTACCCATCACTTTATAACTGTTAGAAGGCCATGGTCTGAGGATGACTTGCAGTGTTGGCTTTCAAGTAATTTATTATCAATTCAATTCAAATGACTTTGAACATATAATTAATACGGTTTTTGTTAATACAATATATGAAGACATATCCATGTCAAAAAGAAAAAATAAATGATTGAGTATAATTTTTACATTAGATGATATAAAATTGATAAATGTTTAACATTAGTAAAATGTGTTATACGTTTTAAGATAATAAAGTATAATTTTGAAATAAGTTTATATCAATGATCAATTTAAAGAAATTAAATTGATTTTAATGTGTTAGCTGAAATTTCTTTCGAATACATTAATAATTTCAAAAACACATGTTTGTTTAAATAACAAAACTTAAAAAATTCTTATATCGCTAAGAATTGAGTTAAGATTATTTTGGTAATAAAACTTTAAAAAACTAAAATTAAGGTAATTCTTAGCAATGTAGAGACACAATACATAGTCCCAGTACATAGTTTATGGAGAAAGTACTATATCATTTTTGTTAAAATGATCAAATTTGAGTTGAAAGTGGAAATATCCCTGAATAAAAAATTGGTTTTAGGTTGATTTCTGTCAATGTAACAACACCTCACCGTCGAGACCACACCAATGGACAGATTTTTATGAAACTTGGTGCCATAGTGCACTTTTGCAATACTTTCACAATTTTATTTTTAGAGGTAGTTTGTCCCATAAAACATGAAAAGTCCAAATTAAAAAAAGGCCCTATTGATTTTGATTAAAATTTCATGGCTCATAATATGTATTTAGCACCCCATAAAATGACACCACCCACGTGTCTGTAAAAATGACAGCTAAAAAATTACAGGCTTTTAAAATGTTCAAAAAGGTTTTTAAATTTACTGGCATAACAATAAATTTGTAAAAATTTAACTACATCACCTTTGAAATCAGCTCAAAAACAAACAACTTAGTAACTAGAACCATTAGTCTATAATTGAATGTTTCAAAATACTGTCGACGGTAAACACAGTAAGAGGTCTAAAAGTATAAAATGTTATTCTTATTGAGATGACCAAAAAATCAATATCTTCCTTATTTCTCAATCTTTTTTATAGAACTTGGTATGCAGCATAAGGTCACACTACCCACACGCAAAAATGTTTTTCATTACCTCTTTTAATTTGATAACTCCGTTAAAAATTACCTACAAGTCGTAATGGCGTTTGAAAAAAATTTAATGAATACATTAGGGTACAATACCTTTTGTTAAATTACATTTTAATAAGCATTCAATATTGTTATAGTTTATTAAAGGTGCACATTATTTAGTTTACTTTCAAAGGGAGAAATTGCTTGTCATAAGCAGGATCTTGGTGTTTTTTTCTTCCCTAAACCCTAGTGTTGTGTAAGCATTTATCTGCTAGTTGTGGCTTTAGAACTTTTTTCAATCTTTTCTATCACTAATACATGACTTAAAAAGCTAAAACATTACTTTATTCAGCTTAATTTCAATTATAATAGCCCACATACTAAAAGAATTTATGGCAAAGGAATAAAAAAGTTTAATTAGCATGAAGAGTGTTCTTAATATATTCATACCCAAACTTGTTTTAGGAGGGAAGACCCCAGAGATGCTGTAATTTTTAGCCCAAAATTCAAAGATAAAACTTTAGCTACACTTCCAGATAACAGTGTGATAGGTGAGTAACAATTCAGGCGCTCTCTATCAATCCCGCAATGCTCGTTTGCTTGTTGTACAATGTTGCGTGGCGGGTTGCGTCATTGTCATCATCAGGGTCCCAGTTCAGGCGTCGGCCAGTCGAGCAAAATTGAAATAGAAAATAGCATGGACCTTGCGTGGAATTGCATTAAGAGGTTATTTGATTTTGTTTAAGTATTCAATTCAGCAAAAACTATCCTAATATATAAAGGGATGGGTTTCAAACATGTATTTTTTTTATATATTCATAAAATACAATGTAATATTAAAAGTTCAGTTACACATAGTCTTCAAAAAAGCCTTCTATTTTTACGTTTGCCGTGGCCCTTGTGGTGCTTCCAAAGCTGCTGCTTCCATGGGCACCCATGCGACGGCCCTGCTTATTTTCAATCCAGTAGCAATGTTATGGAGAGAAACATACAGTAAACTCTCTCATATCTGGACTTTTATTCCGGATATGGAAGGGGACAAAAGCATCCAAGTATTAAATAAAAAACAATTTTGGTTGTAATACTAACACTTTAATAACATTAAAACTCAAAAAATTATGTACTGTAATACAATACAAAGATGTACAGTATGTATAGTAATACCCGCTTGCAAACGTTTTCATGCATGAAGTTTTTCCTCCATCGTAATGACAACCTTTTTTTCTTTTTTCTGTCCTTAATAACTTATTCACCTCTAACACTCTTCCTACCTGAAACTAAAACAAACCGTTGTAAGAAGGACTAAGTCACTCAGGCAAAACCAAGACTATACTGACCACTGATGCGGGTATTGTCACTACAGTACATTGATGCGTCGGCTATTCGGGTGGGAAGGGACAGGTGGGGTGGTGACGTCTATTGATTCGTGAGTTAGTAACCTTGCACCTGATAGCACAGAATACAGAGAGTAGCACTCAAGACTCAGGCGCTCGGGACAAGGGTGACTCATCGTTCCCCCCACTCCGCTTTAGAACATTACCGCTGTCCACATGACTTCAACCCTGCTTTCGGCGACCAGCGTGATACTAACCGGCCTACAAACATTGTTTGTGTCTACTAGGTTAACAAACATTGACCCCCTAGAGTGATTTTTAATTTTTTCATTCTTTCAAAATCACATCCAGAGATCTGAGGGTCTGGTTATGAGAGATTCGGATATGAGAGGGTGTACTGTAATTATCATCTCTGGTTGGGTGTGATTAGTAGTTTCTCTATTTTTTTAGTATTTAGTTTTTATAGTAATATAATAGTGAATAATCTAATTTCTCTTATCGTTTTAATCAATTAAATTATTTTTTTCACTAAAACATTTCTTCCTCCCATCATTAAATGTAAATGCTAATTATATGAATACCGTTATCAAAACACAGTTTTCTTGTTAAAAAGCTAAGTGTTTCATTAAAGAATATGGTTAACAAAGTTAAATATGGTGATAAATGGGGTTCTTACAATATATTTTAGAAGATGAACAGTATGTATAAGTTGATAAACATGTCTATAATTATTTTGAGGGGCTAAATTTAGAAATGAAAGTATTTTTGATGTCAGATAAGGAAGAACTTAAACTTGAGTTTTTGCGCTGTGTGTGAAGCATTTGTTGGATCTGCTGTGGCAGGTACTAGTTCTCTGAGACGCACAGCCCAGCTGTCTCGCCATTACCCACACCTCCGAGTGGAGAATATCAGAGGGAATCTTAATACGAGGCTGCGTAAGCTGGACACTGCAGACTCCCAGTATGCGGCCATCGTACTAGCTCTTGCGGGCATTTCTCGGATGGGCTGGACCGACAGGGTCGGACAGGTGATTCATCCCAATCAAAATAAAAACATAGTACTCACAACAATTTCATTATACAACCATTTTTAACCCTCTATCTGGCAAAGGTCCAAAAAATGGACCACTATTTTTCAACTGTGAACTGGCAGGATCCATTAAAGGACCACTGTGACATGATGCGTATTATCGACAGGTTAAAGCCTGATAACTGTTTTAAAGCGCTATTACACTTACACCATTGGAAAGATGAGATTTTGGGGATTCATTTATATATATATAAAACATTATCAAGCGACTATATTATTTTGCCACAAACATTATAATAAAAATACGTTATTTGAACTGATTACGGCGGGAGACAAATCTCACGAGGTGGTCAGAAAATACTTGTTTTTGTCGGCCATTATAAAAATAACTAAAAATCACACAGATTTGCTATTGATGCCATAGCAACCAGAATTTCATCAACTAAAAGTCGTCTATTAAAGGTTTCTTTGTAAAACTTATAGTTTAAGTGGAAATTCGTTTTAAGTAATTGTATGTTGATTTTATTGTATGTTGATGTTGTATGTTTGTATTTTGACTTTGATAGGTCATTTATTTAAATAATATAAACTGTATAGGCCTGAAACTATATATTTTATGAAAGACAATTTAATTTTATTTCAGGACGTATCATAGTTACTTTCCTCTAATGTGTTTCATATTTTCTGTATGGACGAAAGAAAAAGTTGAAATTTTCAGAATAAATTTGTGGCTTCAGAAAAATGTTCATAAAATTTTTATTTTTTTAATCATTTTAAAAATACTGATATTTTCTCGTAGGGAATTGAATTGAATTTACCACAACTTTTGTATTTGAATAAAATGTGTAGAATTTCTTTTTGTTTGCTTTATTGAGGGTTGCTTTCAAAATTTGTGATTTGCATAAACCAGAGATTCACAAATTTTTTGATACTTGATACTTGATAAAATCTAGGGGAAGGATTGCACTGCGACCTATGAGATCTATTGTGCCCCCCAGACTAGTCTCTAGTTCTTGCCTAGAGAACCCCCTCTAGTTCTAACTTTGGAAAATCCTCCACCGCCACCTGGTGTGTTCCCAAGCTTCTGGCTCTCTTCTGACCTATCGCGTCACACTCAGCCAATAGGTGTCTAGGTGTTTCCTCCCCAGATTGGCAGAAGCGGCATTCACCCTCTTGGACAATGCCCATCTTGCTCAGATGACCCCTGAGCCTACAGTGTCCGGTTAGAAATCCCGTCAGTATCCTTAGATCGTTTTTCTTAAGCCTGATCATGGTCTCAGACCTTCTTATCCAAGCATTTCCTTAGCCTGTCGGCATCCCGGATGAGCGGTCCAGGCTTTCCCTCTGGCTTCCTTCTCTTCCTCCTTTAATTTCTTTTTGAAAAAGGAGTCCTCCAGTGCACAACCTGGCTCCGGTCCAACAAAGGGGGTGGCTGCCCCTACCCTAGCCAGTTTGTCTGCTACTTCATTCCCCTGGACACCTTGGTGCCCAGGTACCCAAAGTAGTGACAACTTGTTGTTCTTCCCCAATTGATCTAGACTGCTCCGACAGTCCCAGACCATCTTGGACCTGAAGGCTGCTGAGCTCAAGGCTCCAATGGCAGCCTGACTATCTGACAGGATCACAATCTCCCTTTTCATGTATCCTCTACTTAGGTTGAAGTGTGCACACCTTTCTATGGCCTTGACCTCTGCTTGGAATATGCTGGGGGAACACCCCA
Source organism: Nephotettix cincticeps (assembly GCA_023375725.1). Taxonomy (NCBI): domain Eukaryota; kingdom Metazoa; phylum Arthropoda; class Insecta; order Hemiptera; family Cicadellidae; genus Nephotettix; species Nephotettix cincticeps. The sequence goes on along the minus strand of CM041786.1, from coordinate 43,184,886 downwards.
GTGATTCGTTGTATTTGATCCTGGGACCAAATACCCCTACACCAGTCCCCTCCTCGGTCTTGGAGCCATCAGTGTACCACCTGATGACCTGATTCCTGAGGGAATTAAGGGTTTTCCCGTCCCAGCTAAGTTTATTTCCTAGCTCCACATGGAATTTCCTTTCAAAGTTATACTTCCTTACCTTGGAATCCCTTGGTTGTTTCATCAGGTCCTTTAGGCCTGGCGGAAAGAGCTCCCCGCGAATTGTGGAGAAAGTGTCAAAGCCAGTCTTCTCCATTCTAAGCAAGGTCTCCCTTTGCTCTCTCTACCACAAAGTGTAGGGGTGTGAGATTCAAGATCACCTCCAGGGCAGCAGTAGGACAGGATCTCATAGCTCCTGTAATGATAACGCATGCCAGCCTCTGTACTTTCAAATTTTTTGATACGTTAGCCAAATTTATTTCTGAAAGAAAAAACTTGCTATATCATATTATTCTACTTTATTTGCTGAAATAGTTATTTATCTATATGTATATACTTATTTTTAGAAAAGATCAAAATACAGCGAATAGTTTGTTACCACTACCCAGTGCACAAAATATCCCTGCCACACAGGAATCTAACACTGGCCAGATATAGGGTTAACCTAAAACTGATTAAAACAACAGTCAGTCTCATAGCTAGCTGAGCTGAGAGGTGTGTTTTTAAGAAACTTCTGTTTTTTAGACACTAGTAAAATTTACACTCCTGTCACATTGAGCATGTGTGTGGATACTGGCATGCTTCGGGGAAAAATTTCTCTTAGTTAATAAATTGTATTTACTTCCCCGTGGGAAATTGCTTTAATAAATTGTATTTACTTCCCCGTGGGAAATTGCTTAGATCACAATTTAACATTTGTCATGTTACAATTGTTGGATTTTTATTTGTAATATTGGGTAAGTCTTATTTAAAACAAAGTTGTGCCTTTTTAGTTAACTATAGGTTTTTTTACTAATATGGAAAAACTTTCATGATTATATTTGGCCACATGTCTAAAAGTTTGTAAATTAAATTAGAGTTTTTTTACATTTATCAACTAGACTTTATGTTCAGTATAGCAATAAATGTATGAAATATTATGTATTATGTAAAGGTTAGCTTAAATACTAGCTTAACCATTTTAGCGAGGAAATAAGAGTGGGGTACAAAATTAGTAGGGTTTCTTGGGAAGCCCTTGAACCCGTGAAATTGATACTAAACATGGTCAACGGTGTTATATGTGTAGCTCCAGAGGTGCTTGAATACAACGTACTATACTATTGTTTTTCATTTTTAAGGTGTTTAATTAGGTTTTATTTCTTTTGTTTCTAGCATGAAAATCTCTCAAAAACTCAGCTAATAATGTTGGTGATATATATTCAATATGTATTAGTTGAGCAGAGGTGTTAATTAAATGAATACAAATTAAAGTGTTGTTTTATGTTTTTGTACAACAAGTATTTTTGTAGAGGGATGTTTTGATAAATAATATTGAATATACTATGCACATATAATAGATTGTTGTGTGACTTATAAGCTCCAGTAATACTATGGTTCTTGTTCACACAACAATAAATCTTTGCAATAAATTGCAATAAATCTTTGCAATAACTGTAGTATCCTATCCTTTAGATGTTTAAAAGGTTTTAAGCCCCAGACTATACGGGAGAGAATAAAATACGTGATCTGACTATTCACATTCAGTTCAACCCGTAATAACCTTGAATACTATTATAGATTTTGAAATGTAATAATTGTGGTATAATATAATATTTCATAATGTTAAAATATTATGAAATAATAATATTAAAATATTATAAAATAATGATATTAAAATATTAATACGTGGCCGCCCATTTCAACTTAACTATAGAAAGGACTGCTGTACTTCTAAATATGCTCTAATTAATAAATGTAATTTAATAGCTTTGGGAACTAAAGTGATACAAAGTTAGAGATATTTGATTTTGTCGTTGCACACTCTGTCAATATAAACAAGTTTTTCATTCTTTTAAATTGAGAAGATTGATTTGGAAGCCAACTTACCTTTAATTTTTGACTTTGTTTTACAAACTACTACAATAGGTCTGCCAAACTAGGTTATGTTGTTTGAAATAGGTATATTTAGTAAATTATTCCATTTTTAAACTCATGAATTCCTGGAATTTTTCATTAGGTTTTTTAATTTGGAATTTCTAGTAAAATTATATTCAGTAAAAATTCTTTATTGCCAATTCATATTCTTCATTCTTCATGTCCAAGATACAGATTGGTGATAAATATATAGGCTTAATATTAATTAATTATAATGCTGTGGGACAAGGTACCCTGACAGTCATGATAATAACGAGAACACCATGTCACTGCTGAGTCCCCTGCATCACTAACACACTAACGACACTGTTGAATGCAGGTGCTGGGAGGGGATGAGATGCTGTATGTTGTGGGACAAGGTGCCCTGACAGTCATGATAATAACGAGAACACCATGTCACTGCTGAGTCCCCTGCATCACTAACACACTAACGACATTGTTGAATACAGGTGCTGGGAGGGGATGAGATGCTGTATGCTGTGGGACAAGGTGCACTGACAGTCATGATAATAACGAGAACACCATGTCACTGCTGAGTCCCCTGCATCACTAACACACTAACGACACTGTTAAATGCAGGTGCTGGGAGGGGATGAAATGCTGTATGCTGTGGGACAAGGTGCCCTGACAGTCATGATAATAACGAGAACACCATGTCACTGCTGAGTCCCCTGCATCACTAACGACACTGTTAAATGCAGGTGCTGGGAGGGGATGAAATGCTGTATGCCGTGGGACAAGGTGCCCTGGCAGTGGAGTGCCGTGAGAATGACCAGAACACCATGTCGCTGCTGAGTCCCCTACATCACCGCGCGACCACTGCTAGAATTGTGGCGGAGCGTAGCTTTCTCTGCACACTAGGTAGGTCAGGGCATGTTGGGTGGTATAAAGGAATCCAACTATGAAAAGTTATAGTTGAAATTCTGAAGTTTGTGTAAGAACATATTTCTGATTATATACAGCTTCAGGAAGCAAGCCTGAAAATAATAAGAAATGCCTCTTCTCAGGTTTGGTTACCCCAAGTTTTGTTTGTGACAACTCAAACTTTTAAATGTTCAAATTTATTATATGGTTCATTATTTCAAAAGGAAGTGGCCTTTGTTATAGAAGGCATATTATTAAAACTGAAAGTCCCTATCACAATCTAGTATGAAATGATTTATCAGTTTCAAGGATTCCTAAATTTCATGAATTTTTAAAACTTCCAATACTTTAACAAGGTTGTAAAAGGGAACTCCAATTTTTATATTTTTTCTCTAAGTCATAAGCAAGCGATCGCGTTTCTCATGGGAGAAATGGACAGGATTGAATGAGTTTTATCTATTTCTGGCCTAACTATAAATAAATAACATTACAAACATCAGTTCAGTTTACAATTGCGTTCGATACGAATATCCAGTAAAGCGGGAAATGGCAACGCCGTTGTGGGAATTTTTACTCACGTGGATAGGAGGAACACTGAAACTACCAGCAACCTACACAGAGAAACAGATTGGCGCTGTGGATGTAATGTTTATGAGGAAATGGTGTGATTATGCATTCAACAATCAGTTAGAGCAAAAAAGGAGAAGAAACAGCTTAAATCTCTAGACAAATTTAGGCGATTAACAATGAAATCTAACATGTATTGTTTTAGAGATATCAATATTTATTACATTCATTATCAGTCAAGTATATTGTAGTATTCTATTCAACCTCAGTTTAACATTTACAGATATACAGGGTGTTTCAGGAAATATGTAAAATCCTTGTCAATCAATTCTTTGTATCAATACAAAAAAGAATGTCCAGTGACAAATGTTCTTAACTCTAATGTTTCACTGCGATTGTGTAGGTTTGTTGTCCTGACGACTACCACAGCGCTAGCAGGGATTGGGTTAGCATTATACCAGCTGACTAAGTCTAAAATTAATTGAAACGAAATTGACATCAGAACATTTTTATTTATCAGAAGAAGAACATATTTTATTATTATTATTATTGTCGTCCATTCCCTGATTTTCGTCTTTCCCTCTTAATACGTAATTTATCGAAAGATATTTTTACGTCAAAATGTTCAAATATGAGTTGAGAGTGGGTCATATTCATTTTAGTTTTATGGCTCATTGAATCCAAAAAGTGGTTTTCGAACTGATGTCTGTGTACAGACCCATTTTAACTACCATTTCAGAGTAGTTTAACCCTAAAACCCTTAAAAAATGTGGAAAATATAAATTTCTCAAAATACACTTTAACGACTTTGATTGAAATTTCATAGTAGCTATTAAGCTCCCAAACAATATGACACCATGTGTATGCCTGTAAAACTAATGATTCAAAAGTTCATGGTATGGGTTTTTAATGTCAAAAAATATTTTTTTAATACTCAGGCAAAAAGATAAATCTGTAAAATTGTTTGACTATGTCTATTAAAACCAGCTGAAAAAGCTAATCACCGTTTGGTATCATTACTCTCCAACTAATGGTTCCAGAAAAAAATTTAATTTACAGTCCATTGTAAATGCAGTACGTTGTCTAAGAGCATCCAATGTCGTAAAAATAATTAACAAATCAATTTCTTCCTTATTTATTAACTGTTTTCTGGTATGCTGTTTAGGGTAACAACACCCAACAACACCCACTCAAAAACGTTTGTTACCACCTGGGGGGAGAGGTAGAGTTATGTCCCAAAAAATTCTAACAATTGTACCTTGTTAGTGTAAAAAATTTGATGGTTATCTTTAAATGTTATTTAAATAAACATTAAAGAATATGATAGTTTTATCAAAGTTTCAAATTAATTTTTTTAAATTTACTTAACCCTAGAAATGGCAAAGTTGTAATTTACGACGCATTTACATATTCAATAAGAATTGGCAGGTGGAGGCATCTGTGGTCAGTTTAGTGAATTTGTTAGACACTATCGCCTACGTGACCTTGTTGCCATCTGGGGGCAAACAACCGAAACTGCTTTTGTAGTACACTAGCCTGCCACCGGGCAGGTCTTATTACCAAGTAAGCGCTTTCAACTCCTATGCACTGGTGGACTAATCGGCTAAAGCGCTGCGCTGACGAGCGTAACGTTCTAGCCAATCGGAAGTGCTAGGGTTCGAATCCCGACCATGAGCAATCCCAATTTGGCTTGCAAATGTGTGGTGTAGCGGAGTGGAGGGCCCACCTTAAATAAACGGTGACCGGCTTGGGTGGAAGTTGACGGCATTTGTAGGCTTAATTGGGATTGCAGTGGACACCTGTTTTGCTTTTGTGGTTAGTGGTTATAAGGGGGGGCATGTTTTAAGCTTTTTTTGTTTAAACTTTGATATTTCATGAAGATATTAGTAATTATATTTATGTTACAGTTAAGAGTAAAAAGCTTGCCACTTCTAGGGTTAAGGGAGAATGTATGTCCACTGATGCAGTTTATTTAATCTATTCTTGAAATAGCATAAATCATGTGTGTTGCTCATGCGTGTGAAAAAAACACAAGGCTTCTTTCATACCTCTTCAAATTTGTCAAATGAATACTTATTTTCCACATAGACTATATTTTCAATTTATAGCTAAACATCATGAAGGTTGTCTATAATTAAATTTTAAAATTCAAATATACCTCCTATTACAACGTGTTAGTTTCAGCATTTTAAAATTATTTGTTTCATAATTTTTAAAATTTTAGTACTGTATTTGAAATTTTAAATATCAGTAATTAATTCACAATTTATATGGCTGCCTCAGTTTTAGTTAACTTTTGAAAAAAAAATCAGAGACATCAATTAATTGCTATCGTCTTAGTCTGTAGTTTTAGCGAATTTCCCATAGGGAAGAAGCTATTACCGTAGGTCTCATGGCGAGACTTAAGCCCGGGACCATGTTATTTTTTATCATTGTCAGTAATAATGCTACTTATCATCAAATCCATTCATTACACTTACCTTTCACTCACATTCACCTTAAAATATCTCGGGTAACTTAATAATGAACTTTGGTCTCAATTAATTTTTTATGATCATAGTTGGTGATCATGGTGTGCATGTGCAGGTGGCGGGTGCTCTGCTCCGGTTGCTGTCGAGAGCAGCTTGCGAAGTTCCACACTGGCACTCACTGGTGCTGTCTGGAGTCTAGACGGTACCGAAACTCTGCGTCAGACTAGTGAGTGTCGTCTCCATTCCGACCCTGACAACGATGAATATGAACCTCCCAGGTAGGGACGACTGTGTCAAGTCATTAAAAGTGAACTTTCAAATACTTTGTGGTTTTATTTTGGCTATTTGATTACAATTATTTGTTAAACTGTTGTGTATTTTTCTAATTGTTGTTACTGATATTAACAAGCTTTGAGAGTGTGATGTGAAACTATATTTAAATGTGTATTGCTTTTTGGTATAATCTATCTCAGTCAATCAAGTTGATTGCCGAATGTTCAATTTGTAAATACAACCTTGTCTATTTGGAATTAGCTTTATTACTTGGTTTCTTCCATGTTAGAAAGCCTAACATTATATAGAAATTTTCTCATTAGGAAGTCAATTTTTTACAGTTAACTTAACAGTCTAACTAATTCAATTGATTCGTGTGGAGACATTTCAGATAATGACCAGATGTTATTTATATCTATATTATTAATCACCTTTCTATCTATGTATGAAATGATACATAGATCATATAATATTTGTGATATTTTGTTTATATTAACTAGGTTTATTTATGGGTTTTATATTTATACTCTATAAATACCTAATCTGACTACTATAATATAGTTCTGATTTTTCTGAAGTAATGATTTAACTTCTCTTTGACACCATTAATATTTTTTTTCTTTAAAATTGGTTATTAGAATTTTTATTTAGTTATTGATACTTGTTATTAAGGTTTTTTTTAGTATTGTTTTACTATCAACTTAAGCAGATTAGAGTGTCTTTTAGGTTGCAAGGATGTAATAATGTTTTCCTATGTGAACAGGAAGTGTCCATACCGTGAGCCCCGCCTGTTCGTGGGCGTAGCCCAGGGCTTGCTGAGTCCCAAGGATCTGGAGGCAGCAGAGAAACTGGGTTCAGACCTAGCAGCGAACCTTATACGAGATGGTGCCTTAGAAATAATGTCGGCAGCTAAAAAGGAAGTAGGCTCGTCAATTAATTAACTCCATTTTCATGACATAATAATTTTAGTTAATTTTGCATAATTTACCAGGTGTAGGTTTATATTTGGAAATTGGTCAGTTGTTTCCTATCATCATTTTAGATTATTTTTGTTTTACCTCAATGAGACATAGGCCATGTTTTGTTACTCATTTGTATAGTTTAAGGCATGTTTTACAGATATATGTTTGTTTATTTACTTGTTGGTATTAATTGGTATAGGATTTGTGATATATGTATAAAGATCAATAAAATTACAGTTTTAATAGATAATGTTATTAATTCTCCTCACCATTCTCGTCCGTGTGCCTTACTTTAAGCGAATTTCCCATAGGGAAGAAGCTATTACCGTAGGGTCTCATGGCGAGACTTAAGCCCGGGACCATGTTATTTTTTCTGCTTTAGGTGCCCAGAGTCCAAAAACAATAGTCGTTAAAATTTATATATATATATATGTGTGTGTGTCTGTGAACACGATAACTCTCGTAAAAATGGTCCGATCGAGACCAAATTTGGTAGAGACGTGTATTCCTACAAATGCTCGGACGAGTTCGTAAACCAGACATATCGGTCAATGGGAACGGGTAGTTTGGGGGGGTTTTGTACCCCAAAAAGGTTTTTTTTGCGTTTTTCACATGTAATTTTAAAAAATTTCTAATTTTATATTTCACCATTGGAATCGGATTAAAAAACTACACAATAAAGTTCCTTAAAGTTTTTCTTTATCTCCAACGGTTACCGAGATATTAAAAAATCTAAACACAGTATGTTGTATTGAGGGGCTCCAATGTTAATCTTATGGTGGATAGGGAAAAATTAATATTTCCTATGCTAATCAATATTTTTGGATAAAACTTGATATTTAGCTTCATGTGGTTGAGGTCTATCCATTTATGCTTAAAAATCATAGTTTATCTGTTTATCATAGCAGCAAACCTGCATACTCTTTTCCAATGTTATTCATATAGGGAATAGGCAAACTACTTTATTTATGGACAGATGTTCATGAAAGTTGGTATAAATGTTAAAAATAAAAATTATTTATGGTAGAAAAACCTACTTTCAGTATTCCTCACAGCAGCAAACCTGCACACTCTTTCCCATGTCAATTTTATGGAGAATAGGCAAATAATTCTGATGTTTATGGACAGATTTTTATAAAACTTGTCATTTATTATTATTATTATGTTATTGATTTGGAAATTCGCTGAGTACGCAGATCTGCTGCGACGGGGGTATTTTGACATGGATATGTTTTAGCCCTGGGGGGGTGTTGGTGATTTTTAAGATGAAAACATGTAACATGTGACAGGTTTCCATAGAAACTACCAGAACACTATTGTATTGAATTTTAAATTAAAAGAATACAAACAGCTGTTAAGATGAACTTATAACATTCCCATTAGACATATCCATGATCTAACCTATTTCCCACAGGGAAGTAAATACAAACATTTTTTAAACAAAAGATGTAAGCCTGTCAGTTATCCCCCCTCTCCCATTTTTGGGTTACAGGGAGTATTAACCTAAATCATAAACAAAGAAATTAATAAAAAAAATTGGCTAAATTATTTTGTAATAATTTTTCAAACCTCAGTCATCCATGTTTGGACTACTTCGCAGAAGTGCAGTTTTAGAGCTTAACCCTAGAACTGACAAGAGTTTTCCCTGTAGCTGTAACATTAAATTAATGATGTATCTCTTCTGAAAATATTAAGTATAAATGCAAAAAACACAACATGCCATCACTATATATATGCCATCAAGGTAGGCTTGATGGCATAAGCTTCATGAAACAGTGTAAATGCATGGAAATGTTTAAAATGTATTTTTGGGGGAGTTATAATGTAAAATCGTAACATTTGGCAGTTTTCCTGACGGTTTTAGAGCAAAAGGATTGTTTTACCTAATTTCAAGTTTCTAGATGTTCTTGAAGTGCTTTAGAATTCGTATCCCTGTTCAGTGAGTCAGTTACGAATATATTAACCAACTACTACTGAAATAAAAACTGTTGCTTGAAAAGAAAATCTTGAACTAATTGTTGTGCAACATTTTGCTTCAGGTGAAATGGTAGATCAGTGTGCGGCCATTTTAAGCATGCTGAATAGGCACTGGGATATTAAAGTGGCAAACATAGTACAGTTATTAGAACTAATTCAGTATTAGGGGAAGCTAAGAATTTATTGACACCATGAGACTATTTACTTTTAAACTTAATATTTAAGTACAATATTCAAAGAAAATGTTTTTCAATAATTTTTTCCTATACCAATTAGGTTTCTCCCCATCATAGGCCTAAAAAGCCTATATTAACCTTATTAAAATTTTTACTGTACAATTATTTATTGTGATTCAGGTTGGGCTATACCATTATTCACTGACAATAAAACATAAGTTGTGTAAACAATAGTAAGTTAAATTAGATTAGATCATTGAAATGGCGACCACACCACAAGGTAGGTATTTTAAGCCAAGTATGAATGAGAAACGAGAGTAGGATGATTGTGGCGCGATCTTGTAGTGTTGTTACTGACTAAGGCTGACATGTTCCTTACACAGAACTGTTAATTTAAAGCCCAACAGTCAATGGCATGTCTAATGGACCTACAGTTTCAACAGGAATCCGAACCACTGCCTTTGAATTATGAACTGGTCTAACTACGAGGATGGTATTTGCGGATTAACATAGTATTCAATAGTTAATGACAATAATGGGAAACAGTCAGGAATAAGAATACAAAATATATAGGGTTTGCGAAAATCAAATGCAGTTATTGTTTACATAATAGTAGCAAAACAACAAAATCACTTGTTTGTCAAGTGGTAGATGCTAACAAATTTCAATTACATGATTGAATTTTTTTTATTTATGAACATCTGTTCTATTTCTTTATGATATTGACTTTCAATAAATATACATTCCACTTGTGATTGAATGAGAAATGTTTTATTCAACAAAATAATCATTAGGTCTCCAACAAATTCAATACTAAAAGTATACAGTACATTGTCAGTCTTTGTTTACTAAAGATGCCTCACATACGTTGGATTGGCCATAGACCGGCATCCCATGTTGACTCACCTACTAAACAATTACGACTACGTGCTATTCCATTACTATTAAAAGATAAGTGAAAACAAATCAAAATAAACCAATAACAATTAAACTTCCACAGCATCTTAAAAAGGTATAAAAATAAATTATAAACATTTTTTCATTAAAAATTGAACTCTTGTATAAGGGTGTTGTATTCAACTTATGTTAACTAGCTAATTAATTATTAATTATTATTATAATTACATGGAATTTTTTAAGGCCATTTGATTCTTATAACAGTAAAGGAAGGAAAGATATTATTCCCCAGAAAAAATGGAGCACATAAATAATCCGTTGCCTATATTATCTTTGTAAGGTCTGAAGAAAATTATAAAGCAAATTATACAAACAAGTTTATACAGGATTGGGAATTATTGAAGAAATGTAAATTTGCTGGCCATGTAGGTCTAATGCAATGGGGTATATTCTTAATAACACTTTCATTAAGTTTTTATAAAAAAATCAAAACTAGTTGTTCATTAGTTTTACATTTCTGGAAGGATTTAGGTACGGGGGAAAAACATTTTCACTTTATTTTTTAAGTATATTAGCTTTAAACTTAAAAAAAGAGTTTAAGATTGTCGTAAACCGTGTAAAACTCAGTCCATTATCCATCTTATAAAACCAGTTATTAATTTAAATCTAGATTGGTAAAGCAAAGAGTTTGGAGCTTATAGACTTCGCTTTAACCATGTACTTAATGTACTTATTAAGACATATCTATAAGCATTATACAGGGTGTTTCAGAATTCCCTACCAATACTTTAGGGGATTGTTCCTGGGTAAGAAACATATCTAAATGTCATATTTAAATTGTCCGGAGGTCCTTAGTTACTCACACAGCCTCCATTTTGTTTTTTTCACATATAATATTTTTTCTGAGTAATGGTTAAACGTACAGAATTGAAACTTTGCACAAACATTTATGGCAAATAGACAAAGCTACAAAAAAATCATGACAATTTCTCAAATTCATAAAACAAAATGGCGGCCATTTAACATTTTGTTTCTCAAATAACTCGTGAAACGTTGATTTAAAAGAAAATTTACAAGAATAACTTATTTTAGGTAATGTAATTACAAATCGATTGACACCAAATTGTTTTTAATTAGACAAATATTAACTGAGATATGGTAGCTTTAGTGATAGGTGACCGCTAGAGCTTAGTTTCAGTGCATGTAAAGGCATGAGACTTGAGTCTGCCACAACAATGCAACATTCTCCGCCTGCTTACTGTCATTAAAATTCTAGCGGTCACCTATCACTAAAGCTACCATATCTCAGTTAATATTTGTCTCATTTAAAACAATTTGGTGTCAATCGATTTGTAATTACATTACCTAAAATAAGTTATTCTTGTAAATTTTCTTTTAAATCAATGGTTCACGAGTTATTTGAGAAACAAAATTTTAAATGGCCGCCATTTTGTTTTATGAATTTGAGAAATTGTCATAATTTTTTTGTAGCTTTGTCTATTTGCCATAAATGTTTGTGCAAAGTTTCAATTCCGTACGTTTAACCATTACTCAGAAAAACTATTATAAGTGAAAAAAACAAAATGGTGGCTGTGTGAGTAACTAAGGCCTTCCGGACAATTTAAATATGATATTTAGATATGTTTCTTACCCAGTAACAATGCCCTAGAGTATTGGTAGGGAATTCTGAAACACCCTGTAGAATTTCAATAAATTGGCTTGAGATATTAAAGTATTAATACCTCATATAATTTAGTTAAAATTCATAAAATTATAGATTTAAATTAACAACTGATTTTATAAGATGGATGTCAACTGTGTTTTGAAAGCCAATAGAGATAACAAGGGGGTAAATCTTTAATTAAACACCAAGAAATATCACCAAAAAACACCATTTATCTGGAGAAGGTCAACAAGTGAGGAGCTAGAGATGTGAGTTGTGTCATATAAAACTTTCTTTGAAGCTAGGCTGTTGTATAAGAAAAATATTTAATTAAGGTACTTTAGATTCAATTTCATTAAATAAATCTAAAAGTTGATTTTAATTTTAAGTGTGGTCTCTAATACTTGTTTAGTATTTTATAGTTCATTTGCATATTTTATTTATTGAAATACAAATTGAAATTTAATGTCATAGCACAAAATATTAATAGAATTTTTACAACTTATCAAATGTAAGTTGGACAATTATTTAAAATACTTATTCATTAAATGACAAATTATTACTTTGTAATATAATATTTTTTTACAAAAACTATTTTTAATCCCTCATGAATTATTTTAATTACAGTGATTATCACTTGAGTTCAAACAGTTGTTGGAAATCTATTGTTATCTATATTTTGACTACTTTTTATTTAATTTTTAAGTAATTTTCAAAATATTGTATCTAATATCTAATTAAAATTATTAATGTGAGGGAATATTGATATTTTTAACCTTTAAAATTGTAGGTATCTCTTAATTTTTGCTTATCTATTTATACTTAAGACCTTTTTTCCACACTGCCATTTGTGTAGTATAAAATATTATTATCGCTAACAGTTTTAATGAATATTGCATTAAAGTGTTGGCGTTAGACTGGCTAGAGCTGTACCTTCTGTCACTGATGTCAAAGTCAACAATGAGTAGGCCTACTATCAATTGGACTCTACCTTCTGGGTTTGCCTGTCAATGAGGAAGTACTCGCTTGTTTCACAGGAGAACTGCACCTGGGGTTAACAGGACTTATGCCTCCTTCATTTAAAATAACTACCGTATCACCTAATACCCCCGTCGCAGCAGACCTGCGTACTCAGCGAATTTCCGAATCAATTATAAATAATAATAATAATAATATATGACAAGTTTTATAAAAATCTGTCCATAAACATGAGAATTATTTGCCTATTCTCCATAAGATTAACATGGGAAAGAGTGTGCAGGTTTGCTGCTGTGAGGAACACTGAAAGTAGGTGTTTCTACCGTAAACAATTAATATTTTGAACATTTATACCAAGTTACATCAACATCAGTCCATAAATAAAAGAGTACCTATTCTCTATATGCATAACATGGGAAAAGAGTGTATGTAGGACAGCTGCTGTGATAAACACATAAACTATGATTCTTAAGCATAAATGGATGGATCTCAAAGACATGAAGCTAAATATCATGTTTCATAAAAAATATTGATCGATTAGTGAAATATTAATTTTTCATATCACCCATAAGATTAACATTGGAGCCCCAAAATACAAACGTACTGGATTTGGATTTTTATATCTCAGTAACCGTTGGAGATAGAGAAAAACTTTAAGGAACTTAATTTTGTAGTTTTTAAGCTGATTCCAATTGTGAAATATAAATTAGAAATTTATAAAAATTACATATGAAAAACGCAAAAAACCCTATTTTGGGGTACAAAATCCCCCCAAACTACCCGTTCCCATTGACCGATATGTCTGGTTTACAAACTCGTCCGAGCATTTGTAGGAATACACGTCTCTACCAAATTTGGTCTTGAACGGACCATTTTTACAAGAGTTATCGTGTTCACAGACACACACACACACACTTATATATATATACCTAGGTCTCATGGTAAGACTTAAGCCCGGGACCATGTTATTTTTTCGTCTTTAGGTGCCCAGAGTCCAAAAACAATAGTCGTTAAAATTTGTATATATATATATGTGTGTGTGTGTCTGTTAGCAAGATAACTCTCGTAAAAATTGTTCTATCAAGACCAAATTTGGTAGAGACGTGTATTACTACAAATGCTCGGACGAGTTGGTAAACCAGACATATCGGTCAATAGGAACGGGTAGTTTGGGGGGTTTTGTACCCCAAAATGGGTTTTTTTGCGTTTTTCATATGTAATTTTTAAAAATTTCTAATTTATATTTCACCATTGGAATCAGCTTAAAAACTACAAAATTAAGTTCCTTAAAGTTTTTATCTATCTCCAACGGTTACCGAAATATTAAAAATTCTAAACACAGTACGTTGTATTGTGGGACTCCAATGTTAGGGTGGGTTTCACAAAACCGAGTTTTCACTACGCCGAGTAAGGCTAAAAATCTAATAAATATCGAAATTTCACTAAGCCGAGGTTTCACAAAACCGAGTACGTTATAAAATTCAACTGTTTCACTAAACCGAGTAAGGGGATGGGTACCATCCGCTCTAGAAGTGAGTTCGCATCAAGAGCACGTCGGCCGGCTGGCCAACAACGCGTAGTATCATGCGCTTTAAAGGCATTCACTGCCTGAAATCTGTGTAAATGATATTATTAATCTAATAACTTAAGCTACTTTATACTGTTTTAATATATTATACAGAATTAAAATTGTCCATGGATGAATGTTAAAAAGAAAATTATAGAAAGTAGTAAACGAAAACAATTGTATGCTAATTTTTCCTTTCCTGTATAAAATATAGCTTATCACAAAAAACTATAGGATGAAGTAAAACTCAAGTCTTCCAACACTATGTAATATATTTACTCTTATATTGTAATTATATATAACGGTAGATATATACAAAAAAATCTTAAGTTGTGTTGGAAGACGCGAGTTTTTACTTCATCCTATAGTAAAACCAACACGTATAATGCTAATCAAGAAGTAATTAAAAAATACCCCCGTCGCAGCAGACCTGCGTACTCAGCGAATTTCCAAATCAACAATATAATAATAAGAATATTTGACAAGTTTTATAAAAATCTGTCCATAATCTTGAGAATTATTTGCCTTAGATGATTAACATGGGAAAGAGTGTGCAGGTTTGCTGCTGTGAGGAACACTGAAAGTAGGCATTTCTACCATAAACAAGTTTTATTTTCAACAATTAACCCAACTTTCATCAACATATGTCCATAAATAAAGGAGTTTGCCTATTCCCTATATGATTAACATGGGAAAAGAGTATGCAGGTTTGCTGCCATGATAAACACATAAACTATGATTTTTAAGCATAAACGGGTGGATATCAACAAGATGAAGGTAAATGCCAAGTTTAATGCAAAAATATTGATTGATATGGGAAATATTAATTTTTCTAAATAAAAAATATTAATTTTTAATTAATATTAAATAAAATATTAATTTTAAATATTAATTAAAATTAATATTAATAATTAATATTAATAATTAATAATTAATAATATTAATAATATTTAATAATTAATATTAATTATATTAATATTAATTTTAAATATTAAATATTAATATCGGGAAATATTAATTTTTTTTTATTAATTTGAAATTTTAAAAAATTACATGTGAAAAACGCAAAAAACCCCATTTTGGGGTACAAAACCCCCCCAAACTACCCGTTCCCATTGACCGATATGTCTGGTTTACGAACTCGTCCGAGCATTTGTAGGAATACACGTCTCTACCAAATTTGGTCTCGATCGGACCATTTCTACGAGAGTTATCGTGTTCACAGACACACACACACACATATATATATTTTTTTATTTTATTTTTGTGTATTTCTACGCCAGTGGCATTTTTAACGTTTTGATGGGGAACGGTCCAAACCCCGGTCTTGTTACTACCTAACGTCGACCTGTTGTTAGGAAGCATCATTAATTAGTAGCCCAATGACAAATGGCGACTGGGTCCAGATTCGACCCTTGCGGGATTCGATCCGGCGACCTTCAGTTTTGAAGGCGGGTATTATAACCACTACACCACCCAGCCAGTTTTATATATATATCTATATATATATATGTATATATTTTATGTATATATCTATATACATATATATATATATATAAATATATATATAAATTTTAACGACTATTGTTTTTTATCTCTAGGCACCTAAAGAAGAAAAAATAACATGGTCCCGGGCTTAAGTCTTACCATGAGACCTACGGTAATAGCTTCTTCCCTATGGGAAATTCGCTAATATATATATATATATAAATTTTAACGACTATTTTTTTTGGTCTCTGGGCACCTAAAGAAGAAAAAATAACATGGTCCCGGGCTTAAGTCTCGCCATGAGACCTACGGTAATAGCTTCTTCCCTATGGGAAATTCGCTAACAAGCTATAAGTTATTGATGAAAGAAAATTTTTTGGAGATTACTATTCTCTGGTGATGATTGTATGCTCAAAGCAGAGATAGTTTAATTGTTTATTTGAACGATTTGTTTATTTAGAACAATTCCGTTTTTCTTGCATGTAAAAAATATAACTTATCGCAATAACAAGCTAAAAGTTATTGATTAAAGAAAATTTTCTGAAGATTACTACCGGTAACACAAATTTTTTGTAATCTCACAGCCATGATTTTATGCTGTGTAATAGACTAAATTGCGTATTCTCTAGCAGATTCTAATGGTAAAAAAAAATTTTTAGTTAAAAAGTAAAATATAATTATTTTAATAAAAAAGAAAAGAATAAAATAAAATTTTTAAAAAAAAAGAAAAAAGATGAGACATTTCAAATCATTCATCTTGGAAATACACATAGCTGTAAAGAATTTTAATGTGAAAGGTTAAAAGAAAACACTTAAAACTTTATATAAAAAAGGTTTAATATAAGAAAAATAAGCTATGCCTTATACACCTACAGTTAATTAACTAGCCGACCTACAGTCGCCTATTATTGCCCTGCACATCGGACAACACAGTGGGAGGCGGATTCCCGTGTCCTCTAAGGATTCGTCCGCTCTAGTGACATTTAATGAAATGTCCGTTGACACCATTTGAACGGCACACACTCTGCATAACACAGGGTGGCCGCAAGGACTACAAATCCTGGTTGACTCGTTAGGCACCCCGAGCAGGGATTTCCCTCAGCTGGCCTATTAACTTATTTTTATTAACTAAAATATAAACTATAAACTATTTATTATTAAATCTTCAATATAAATTATGTGTCACGCGTTATGTTCACTACACGACTGGACAGCGAGTGCCTGCAAAGCTTGTAATACTGCACGCTACACAGGCTTCTACAGTCACTTCTAGAGCGGACGGTACCCATCCCCTTACTCGGTTTTGTGAAACTCGGTTTAGTGAAACAGTTGAATTTTATAACGTACTCGGTTTTGTGAAACCTCGGCGTAGTGAAATTTCGATATTTATTAGATTTTTAGCCTTACTCGGCGTAGTGAAAACTCGGGTTTGTGAAACGCTCCCCAATGTTAATCTTATGGAGGATGGGGAAAAATTAATATTTCCCATATTAATCAATATTTTTGGATAAAACTTGATATTTAGCTTCATGTGGTTGAGATCTATCCATTTATGCTTAAAAATCATAGTTTATGTGTTTATCATGGCAGCAAACCTGCATACTCTTTTCACATATTAATCATATAGGGAATAGGCAAACTCCTTTATTTGTGGACAGATGTTGATGAAAGTTGGTATACATGTTAAGATAAAAATTATTTATGGTAGAAATGACTACTTTCAGTGTTCCTCATAGCAGCTAACCTGCACACTCTTTCCCATGTTAATCTTATGGAGAATAGGCAAATAATTCTCAAGATTATGGACAGATTTTTATAAAACTTGTCATATATTACTATTGTTATATTATTGATTTGGAAATTCGCTGAGTACGCAGGTCTGCTGCGAGGGGGTATTGTATGTTGCTTTAGCATGATTAATTTTGACTTTAGTTTTGCATAGGATGAAACTTGATTTTTTGCTTCATTTGGTTGAAATCCATACATTTATGCTTAAAAATCATAGTTTATGTGTTTATAATGGCAGCAAACCTGCATACTCTTTTTCCATATTAATCATATAGAGTTTGGGTAAACTCCTTTATTTGTGGACAGATTTTGATGAAACTTGATATAAATGATCATAATATAAATTGTTTACGCTAGAAACACCTACTTTCAGCGTTCCTCATAGCAGCTAACCTACATACTCTTTCCCATGTTAATCTTATGGAGAGTAGGCAAATAATATTCATATTTATTGACAGATAATGATAATACTTGTCATATATTATTATTATTATGTTATTGATTTGGAAATTCGCTGAGTACGCAGGTCTGCTGCGACGGGGTATTTTTCTTTAGTTAAGTCACTTTGTTTCCTTTTTTTTTGTCGGTTACGGCGCTTTTACAGGAGAAAAACTCAAACACATTTTTAGGAAAGTGGTACAAACCCATCAAATTTTGTGGACATCCCGAGGATTGAACCCGTGACCTCTTGCACTTGAAGTCCAAGACACTAACTGTTAGGCTAGCAAGATGCAAAAGGGGTTTAAAAGAGGGGTGAAGGACAAAATTGAAAACGACCAATTACTCTTGAATATAGCCCTAGTAATATTTTATGTAAATGTATAAAATAACAACTAGATAATTTTATGCATGAAAACAACCTATTTTTCCAAAATTTGATTTTAGATCTAATAAAAATTTAATGACAATTTTTTTAAAGTTTACTAATAAAATTCACAATTGTAATATAAATAGTAAATTGAAATGGTTTTAAAATTATTTAAACGATCGGACTCAAATAGTGGATATTCTGGACACTGTAGCTTAGGTCTATTAGTTTTGGAGTTATTCAAGGTTCAACCCTTAGTCCTCTTCTGTATTTATTACACGTGAATAACCTGGGATATCTAAACTGGAAAGATATTTTTGAACGGCTATGATATGAAAATAATGATTTATTCCTTCAATGAATGCACATAAAACAAATGTAAAAAAGACTTAGGAATTATTACTGACCTATTTCCAGTATTTGGTCAGTAATGTTCTTATCAACTTGATAGTATAAACTAAAAACAGTCTAGAGTTCGGACGGCACCACTTCACTGGTCACTGATAAGGCGTTGTGCTCTGCAGTGTCTGCACGTCCATGATACTGAACAGGTTTGGGTCACTTACACAGGACACTAGCAACTAGGAGGACCCATAAAAAATAAAGAGAAAAAACATAAATTGTATCTCCATCAGAAACCTTTAGGACTGCAACTTTTACATTATGAGTATCTAAACATGTACTTTATTAAAAAAAATTAAGTCTGTGAGTTCAAAAAGCAAATTGTTTAATTTACTATTGAATAGTTTTAAATTAGTTAATGATTTTATGTGACTTGGAACAACATTAAAATATTTCTGTCCAGAGTATATAAATGAATTTCTAAAACAGTTTTCTTTTAGCGAATTTCCCATAGGGAAGAAGCTATTACCGTAGGTCTCATGGTAAGACTTAAGCCCGGGACCATGTTATTTTTTCGTCTTTAGGTGCCCAGAGTCTAAAAACAATAGTCGTTAAAATTTGTATATATATATGTCTGTTAGCACGATAACTCTCGTAAAAATTGTTCGATCAAGACCAAATTTGGTAGAGACGTGTATTACTACAAATGCTCGGACGAGTTGGTAAACCAGACATATCGGTCAATAGGAATGGGTAGTTTGGGGGGGTTTTGTACCCCAAAATGGGGTTTTTGTGTTTTTTACATGTAATTTTTAAAAATTTATAATTTTATATTTCACCATTGGAATCAGCTTAAAAAACTACACAATTAAGTTCCTTAAAGTTTTTCTCTATCTCCAACGGTTACTGAGATATCAAAAAAACTAAACAAAGTACGTTGTATTGTGGGGCTCTAATGTTAATCTTATGGAGGATAGGGAAAAATTAATATTTCCCATATTAATCAATATTTTTTTATGAAACTTGATATTTAACTTCATATGGTTGAGATCTATCCTTTTATGCTTAAAAATCATAGTTTATGTGTTTATCATGGCAGCAAACCTGCATACTCTTTTCCCATATTAATCATATAGGGAATAGGCAAACTCCTTTATTTATGGACAGATGTTGATGAAACTTGGTATAATTGGTTAAAATAAAAATTATTTATGGTATAAATGACTACTTTCAGTGTTCCTCACAGCAGCTAACCTGCACACTCTTTCCCATGTTAATCTTATGGAGAATAGGCAAATAATTCTCATGTTTATGGACAGATTTTTATAAAACTTCTTATATTTTATTTTTATTATTATATTATTGATTTGGAAATTCGCTGAGTATGCAGATCTGCTGCGACGGGGTATTTTACTTTGGGGATTCTGAAAATTTGACTATGTACATTTCTGGTTAAATAAAATAATTCATTAGTCCCTCCGTTTCCACTTCTAATATGAAATAATTTTAAAACTTTAAAAACATACAGATGTTGAATGGGTAAAACTTTTAAGTGAGCAAATAAAGGATAAGAGCTTTCTCTGGCATTTCTTTTTAGAATCAAGCGAATGTAATGATTTTGAGTAACTCTAAGTTTTTCAGTTAGATATTTATAAGTGCCACCCTATGCAACAAGACCGTACTGTATTTTTGAGTGAATCAATGTGAAATAAAGGCTTCTGAGCAATGAGATATTACAGATATTTCTTAGGAAGTAAAACTTTCTTAGACTGTATTTAAATTTTTTTGTTGAGCTCACACATATGTTTCTCCCAGGTAAGTTTTTCATCAAATTCTACGCCTAAATATTTGAAACTAATTACTTTTTCTATTGTTTGACAGTCACAGTTTGAAATACAACAGTTTAATTTATGAAAAACTAATAGGTGGGGTAGGTCATAGTCAAAATTAACAAACTTGGTTTTACTGTTACCACTATCTTAGTATCTTTAAATCTGAATTAATATTTTCCCATAATATTTGATATAACTGTTCTCTTTGGGGGAGTTCTGGCCTGAGGTGTGCAAGGCTGTGGGGCGAATCCTCTGAGAACACATGATTTGATTGTAGCCCGCTGACAGCAAATGTAAATAAAACTGAGTATAGTGGGTGGTTGTGTGAGACGTGACTATGTGGAAAGAGTAAATGAAGAAAAGTATTTGGGTATATTTTTTGACAACAGGTTACACTGAACCATTTGGCGATAAGATGAAATATTTTGTATATTTTGTAAAACAAATCACTTGCTTTTCATTAGTTTTCTTATTCTTATAGGGCTCGAACTTAAACTTAAATTGGGTTTATTACACCTCGTTTTACAATACCACTAAAACTACTGGCCTCAAACAATAAAAAAAAACTTCTCACCCTAATTTCACTGTGAAATAATCCTGTTTGCAGTCACCACAAAACATGTGTGGAAGTATGGTTGTGTTGGGTGGGAGAGGGAGGTTATCTCTTCCAGATATTATTGACAGACTTTTTTTAACTTTTATTACATAAGGGTATAACAACATAAGGGGTAACAAATTGGGTATATAAACAACTTTTATATACCCAATTTGTTCTCCCTTCTAAAATGTTTTGTATTGTATTCTTTTATTTTGTTTAATTTTTTATTTATTACAATATGTATGTGTAATGTTTCATTAACAGTTTTTTGTTTACCCTTTATGCAGGTATGAGCTTGGCTCCCACACTTACATTTTCCTTTGTGTGTCTCTTTTTCCACTATTTGATATAAAATATGCCATAAATATGGTGTGCGTGTGTATGTTACATTATTTTCTGAGGATTTTCATTTTGATATAATGTAAAAAATTAATTTAAATTTTGAAAATTGTACATAAGAAATACTGTATTTAAAAATATTCCACTTAATTTTTCCATTTTTTACAGAATTAACAATGCGTGTTGATCTGCTGATAGTATTATTGGTAAGCTGCGTGAGTCACATCCAGTCTGCTAGGATACTTGCCATCCTCCCTTTCCCTGGCAAGAGTCATTACGTCTTTGAAAGTTCGGTGGTGCGAGCTCTCGCTCAAAGAGGGCATCAAGTTGTGGAGTATAGCCCATTCCCACTGAAAAAGCCCTTTCCAAATCTTACTCATGTGAAGGTGTATACATATTATGAAGAGTTATTTGGTAAGAGTAATCATAATTTTCTCTTCTTCCGTATCACTGTCTCAAATTAAACTCAAAACATATTATTTAGGGAAAAGGTTCATAATTTATTGTAATTTAAACTTAAAGAACCAGAAAAAATTGATCCATCGAAAACTATTACTTTAGCCATATTTAAGGCTACAGTATCGGTACCTGCAGTCTTCAATCCAACAGTCGTTTAAATAGTCGCATTTAAACGACTGTTGGATTGAAGATGGCAGGTACTGTAACCTTTAATATAGTCTATTCTCAATCAAAAACTTTTTAATTCTAAATGGTTCTATACAGTCTCAATATATATGCCTCTTATAAAGATAATTGATTAATTTCAGTGTCTGGGACCAAACGGTGCTCATAAAAAATCATGTAAATGTGTATTTATAAATATAAATTTACAGACAATGTGTATTAAAAACTTTGCTTTAGTTAATTAAATCATGAGAATGAAAATGTAGATATTAGACGATGGTCAATTAACTTTACTATACGGTACATATATTCTCTGAGAATTGCACACAGTCATCAAATAAATATTACAGTGTTTGTATAGGACTTGATAAGAATGACTGGTCCTTCGGAAATTTTCTTCCCTTGATAAACAGTAAAATAATTTAGGTATATTTTATTCTAGAAATCTCTAAATAAAAACAATTGATTTTAGAACAATTTTCAAAGTATTGTAATAATAAACCAATCTGTGAGTGTGTGTATGTGTTTTGCTTATTTATAATGAAGTATGATAAATATTTATATCTTTACATTGAATGCCTTCTTCAATCTTCCTGTTATCAAGGAAAATATTTTACTAAAACTTTAACAGGATTTTTTTAAATTTGAATCTCCTTAAAAGCACCGTTAGTTTTTAAAATTTAAAACAAGGTTTACAGAAAATCTCAAGTGTCCCTGAAGAACAAAAAATTATTTCCAGGACCTACCTTGAAATTATTCAGAGTTTTGAAAATTCATAATGGCGTTGGTTATTAATTATAAAATTAACAATTAGTTGGACTTTTCCAACGCGTCTTGTGTTTAGAATCTACACAACGTTTCAAGAGTTGGATAAACTACTCCCGTTTTCAAGTGCCTAACAATATTTACATTTGTACAAACAAAAGGTTATTTCTACGTATAAAAAAGAAACCGGTCAAAAAAACACAACAAAAAATATAGCTATGGAAAAAAATTATAAATAAAACACTATACTTAGCATATTCTGTACATTCGGAAAATTGCACACGAACGACACTAGCACTCCGCCTCCGAGCTAGCGGACGTAAAAATAAGTAGGACCGCACGACACGAAGGCCAGACCACTACTGACCCCCACCCGTCAAACCGGTCGCTACTTTCACCTCGTGTCCGCTAGGGGCGCTGGCAGCCCAGCGTCGTCCGGCTGCAGCTGAAAACAAATTAGCACACGGAAAAACAATTGTATACCATATTTTACATGATAACTAACCGTTTTACCAATATTTGTGCAAACTAAATGACATTTTCAATATCCTCATATATCATTCCGTTCTCGACCTATAAGAATTTTTCTAAAAATTGGCCTCCGCCATATTGTCCCTCTCCCCCAAGGGGTTTCGACCATCCTGAAAGGCGACAACATTGGTTTTCATGATCACTATAGTGTCTATAACAATAATCGATTTAGCTGCACTTGGCGTTCCATGCAACTAGTGGAAGTGTTCTAGTTGCCCGTAAACAGTATCTTTACTGTCACCCCACTCAACATCAGTATGCTCAAATGACAAATCACTAATGTAGTAATTTTTTATCCTAAGAAATATACAAAATATCAAATCTTTTATTTCTGCATATTAGTCTATTGTTATCATACAAAATGATCCAATGCAATGCAATACAATCGAATGCATATTGAATTGTACTCTTGAGCTTGAGAAGTCAAATACTTGTACCACTTTTATAATTTTTTCAAAACAAAATATTGACACATTAGAATCCAAAATTAGTCAAATAAATTGGGAAGAACAATTGAGACTTAACTATCTGCCTCCAATCCAAAATTCAGCTAAATTTTATTCAATTTTTATTGACAATCTTTTGCATGCGTTTGATGAGTGCTTCCTTCTCATTAAGTCTAGGTCCAGACCAAAGATGGATGTCAAACACAACAACAATTTGTACACTTCCGAACTTTACAGGCTCAAGGAACAGGTTAAATACATGTATGATAGGCTTAGTATAACTAAGAAAAAACATTCTCTACTTGAATATAAGAATATCAAAAATATGTATAAAAAGGTTATTGAAAATTCTGACAGTAAATGCAAATAAGCATGGTCAATTATTAAATTAAATAGACAGGCAGGCAGGTCAAATGATAGTTTAACTCTTGACCCAAATGTCTTAAACAACTTTTTAGCGAATTTCCCATAGGGAAGAAGCTATTACCGTAGGTCTCATGGTAAGACTTAAGCCCGGGACCATGTTATTTTTTCGTCTTTAGTAGCCCAGAGTCCAAAAACAATAGTCGTTAAAATTTATATATATATATAAGTATATATGTATATATGTATATATATATATATATATATATATATATGTATATTTGATTATGTAGTTCACAAGTCAAGTAAGGGCAGCTAATATAGTTATTATTAAATTAAAAGAACTTGTGCTCCCTTTAAACATTTTATTTCTTACATTATACACGACACGTGTTTCGAAACTTAGTTCATTTTCACTACTGTGAAAATTTGTATATATATATATAATCATATATATGTGTCTGTTAGCACGATAACTCTCGTAAGAATGGTCCAATCGAGACCAAATTCGGTAGAGACATGTATTCCTACAAATGCTTGGACGAGTTCGTAAACCAGACATAACGGTCAATGGAACGGGTAGTTTAGGGGGGTTTTGTACCCCAAAAATGGGTTTTTTGCGTTTTTCCCATGTAGTTTTTAAAAATTTATAATTTTATATTTCACAATTGGAATCAGCTTAAAAAACTACACAATTAAGTTCCTTAAAGTTTTTCTCTATCTCCAACGGTTACCGAGATATTAAAAAATCTAAACACAGTACATTGTATTGTGGGGCTCCAATATTAATATTATGGAGGATAGGGAAAAATTAATATTTCCCATATTAATCAATATTTTTGGATAAAACTTGATATTTAGCTTCATGTGGTTGAGATCTATCCATTTATGCTTAAAAATCATAGTTGGTATAAATGTTAAAATAAAAATTATTCATGGTAGAAATGACTTCTTTCAGTGTTCCTCACAGCAGCTAACCTGTACACTCTTTCTTATGTTAATCTTATGGAGAATAGGCAAATAATTCTCATGTTTATGGACATATTTTTGTAAAACTTGTCATATATTAAATTATTGATTTGGAAATTCGCTGAGTACGCAGGTCTGCTGCGACAGGGGTATTTATAGATTCTGTCAATGTCATTTCGATCATTTTCTGGAAAATATTCAGGGAAACCAGCTGTCTTTCAATTTCTCACTTGTTACCTGTAATGATGTAGCCAATGTAATAAACAAAATGAAAGACTCAAAGACTAAAGACTTTGAGTGACTTAAAGTGTCTAACTGGTTAGTAAAGAAAATTGCACAACTGATTGTAAACCCCCCTCACCTACTTACACTCATTAACACCTGACTCCGGAAAGGGTCTTTTTCTGAATGTCAGAAAATTTCCAAAATCTGCCCAAAATTCTAAAAGATGGACAAGTCAAGCACAGGCATCTATCTAGTAACTATACTATCCAAGGTACTAGAACATATTGTTTTCAATCAGGTTAACAATTTTTTGAGCTTTTTATGACACACACAATGCCTTTGAGAATAAAGAATTTGTCAGGTCAACTTTTATCGATTTAAGTAAAGTATTTGATTCTACCATGATATTGTAGAACATAAGTTGGAGTTTTACGGAATGAAAAACTTAGCTTTAAATTTTTTCAAACCTATCTTTCTAACCATGTAGTATATACGGGAGATGAAACATCCTCGGTTGTAGTTAGCAAGTGTGGGGAACCCAAAGCCCAGACTTTGGGCCCCTACTGTTTATAATCGCCATAAACAACCTGCCTTATTGCCTAAACCGTTAGACCTACCTATATGCTGATGACACACCATCCTGTCCAGTCATAGTAGCTTTCAACAGCTGGGGCATGTAGCAAATTATGAAAATTGCAGCTACCGCTGACTGGTTTACGGCAAACAGTTTAATAATGAATAGAGAAAAGACTCAAACTATAGTTTTTGGTCTTAAAAAGAGGTTGGATATTATTTATTTAAATCGGTGCCAAGATATTAAATTTCTGGGTGTTGTCCTTGATCAGATACTTGGTGATACTTGGTCTAATAATAAGATTTGGTCTTGACGATAATTTACGTCTCTTTATGTATCAATATTTTTTAACTTTTCAGATACTTGGGACTTTGAAGAAATGATGAAACACTCAGGAAACATGAACAAATTCTTTGGCCTCTCTTGGCTTAATATTTGGGAATTCATGCTCCCAATATGTGATGAAGTATTTAAAAGTGAGAGTATTAAGGAACTTTTAAACTCAAATGAACATTTTGACTTGATACTAACATCGGCAACATTTGGACAGGAATCTATGTTAGTGTTTGGCCATAAATTTAAAGCTCCTACAGTCACCATTCAGGCCTTCCGTCACTCAGCCATGCTCAATCGAGATGCAGGCAATGATTTGATGATTGCTACTATTCCAGATTCAATGTCACTTGCATTCACAGACCGTATGACTTTTGTGGAGAGATTACGTAATTTTTTCAACAATTGGATAACTCTACTTTTCTATTACCTATGGTATCTTCCGTCGCAAGAGGGTTTGCTCAGGAGACACTACAGAGCTGATGACATGCCCTCATTGCCTGAGATGACAGCTAATGTTTCATTGACTTTTATTAATACTCATGCCACTGTCTCATACCCTCAGCCTTTTACTCCTAATATGATTCCTATCGGTGGAATAACTGTGTCTCCAGACAGGATACCGTTGCCTCAGGTAAGGATTTTACTAGTATTTTGATATCACAAATTTTTTAATTACAGGTACATCCAGTTTTAAACTAAAAAATATGCTTTCTACCATGATTAGATGAGATTAGATTATTGAAATGGCAACCATACCTCAAGGTAGGTATTTTAAGCCAAGTATGATAATGATTGAGTGTAAGATGGTTGTAGCTCAATCTTGTAGTCTTGTTACTGACTAAGGCTGACATGTTCCTTAGACAGGACTGTTAATTAATAGCCCAACAGCCGATGACAACTAAGGGACCTACAGTTTAACGTGAAAACCGAACCACAGCCTCTGAATTACGAATTGGTCTAATTACGAGGATGGTCTTTGTGGATAAACACAGTATTCAATAGTGCAGACGTTAACCTAGACAAGAGAACACTACACCCACTAACCATCACTCACAACTATCCACAATTCGTGAACTCCAAGTAGTTGGATTACAAGACGACGCCTCCATCCCAGTCAAATATATCAGACTAATTCATGGATACAGATATAACGGTAGACAAAACAACTTTATTCAAAATTAATATTTCTCAAGCAGCATACTAGATTAGATATTCTTAGAGATTTTTACTAAGTAGAAAACTTTGTGGAGACTTTGTCAGTCATGAAAAAACTGTTTGATCGTGTTTTTTATTGTGCTGACGAATACCAGACTCTGTAAGTCAATATGTCTTGTCGTGTTCTGATCTATTTAATTGTGTGTGCAGGGCCGGCCTTACAATCAGAGCCTATTTTGTTTTTAATAAAATTAGGTGATTAGCTGTTAGATACATTAAATCTTGTACTATGGAGGGTTAGAAAACTCCGGAAAAGGAATCCCAGGAAATCTGGTAGGTTCTTTTTAATTTACCCAATTAATTTTGATCTCTGAACTAGTTAGAACCAATTAGTGAGCTGATTGGGGCTAGAGATTATTTGTTACTATTATATTTTCATATTATTATTTTAAGTTTTAAAACTAAACCTTTATGTTAATGTGTTTTAATAATTTGACTGTTGTTTTACAGGATATACAGAACTTCATGGATGACGCTAAAGAAGGTGTAATATATTTTAGTTTTGGTACTGTTGTTTCTACTCATCTCATGCCCAAAAAATATCTTCAAATATTTATGAATGTTTTTAATAAATTGCCACAGAAAATCTTATGGAAGATACAAGCCGATGACCTACCTGGCTTGTCTAAAAATGTGAAATTAACTAAGTGGGTCCCTCAACCAGGAGTCTTGGGTATGAGTATAGAGATAAATAAAAATTAAGATAATTATGTGTGTCTGTATGGATGGGTTTTCACAGAGCCTGACCCAGTTGTCAATTGTAATTGGGCTATTTTTACATTTTTACTTTCGCCCATTATACATAGTATATGGAGAAAGTATTGATTTGGTCAACATTTTTGAATTTGAGTTGAGAGTGGATATATCCGTTTTGGGGTCCCCTGAATCCAAAAAAAGTGGGTATCGACGTGATGTCTGTCCGTCTGTGTGTGTGTGTGTGTGTGTGTGTGTGTGTGTGTGTGTGTGTGTTTGTGTATGTGTGTGTGTGTATATGTGTGTGTGTGTGTGTGTGTGTGTGTGTATCTGGATGTGTAGAGAGCCACAGCCTACCCCGTTGGTCCGATTTAGATAAAATTTGGTATGTATGTATATATTCACCGTATCTCCAGGCATTTTTTCATTTTTTTGAATTTTGTTTTGTATTTTTAAGGGTAGTTCACCATTAAAAAACCTTAAATTAGATTTTGATTAAAATTTGATAGTTTATAGTATATAGAGTACTAAAAAATTTGACACCACCCGTATGTCTGTAAAAATGACAGTCAAACTGATACTGATACTTATAAAATCTAGGGGAAAGATTGCACTGCGACCTATGAGATCTATTGTGCACCCCAGACTAGTCTCTATTTCTTGCCTAGAGAACTCCCTCTAGTCCTAATGCCTTAATAAAGTTTAGTATTATGAGGGGTTCTAACTTTGGAAAATCCTCCACCGCCACCTGGTGTGTTCCCAAGCTTCTGGCTCTCTTCTGACCTATCGCGTCACACTCGGCCAATAGGTGTCTAGGTGTTTCCTCCCCAGATTGGCAGAAGCGGCATTCACCTCTTGAACAATGCCCATCTTGCTCAGATGACCCCTGAGCCTACAATGCCCGGTTAAAAATCCCGTCAGTATCCTTAGATTGTTTTTCTTAAGCCTGATCATGGACTCAGACCTTCTTATATTATGCCCTCCAAGCATTTCCTTAGCCTGTCGGCATATCGGATGATCGGTCCAGGCTTTACCTCTGGCTTCCTTCTCTTCCTCCTTTAATTTCTTTTTAAAATAGGAGTCCTCCAGTGCATAACCTGGCTCTGGTCTTACAAAGGGGGTGGCTGCCCCTACCCTAGCCAATTTGTCTGCTACTTCATTCCCCTGAACACCTTGGTGCCCAGGTACCCAAAGAAGTGACAACTTGTTGTTCTTCCCCAATTGGTCCAGACTTCTCCGACAGTCCCAGACCATCTTGGATCTGAAGGCTGCTGACCTCAAGGCTCCAATGGCAGCCTGGCTATCTGACAGGATCACAATCTCCCTTTTCATGTATACTCTGCTTAGGTTGAAGTGTGGACACCTTTCTATGGCCTTGACCTCCGCTTGGAATATGCTGGGGGAACACCCCAGTGATTCATTGTATTTGATCCTAGGACCAAACACCCTTACACCAGTCCCCTCCTCGGTCTTAGAGCCATCAGTGTACCACCTGATGACCTGATTCCCGAGGGAAATTAGGGTTTTCCTGTCCCAGCTAAGTTTATTTCCTAGCTCCACATGGAATTTCCTTTCAAAGCTGTACTTTCTTACCATGGAATCCCTTGGTTGTTTCATCAGGTCCTTTAGGCCTGGCGGAAATAGCTCACCGCGAATTGTGGAGGAAGTGTCAAAGCCAGTCTTCTCCATTTTAAGCAAGGTCTCTCTTGCTGTTCTCTCTAACACAAAGCGTAGGGGTGTCAGATTCAAGATCACCACCAGGGCAGCAGTAGGACAGGATCTCATAGCTCCTGTGATGATAACGCATGCCAGCCTCTGTACTTTCTCCAGGGCTTTCCTCGTTGCTTCAACTTTGGTTCTACCAGTCCAGACCACACACCCATATGTAATGATAGGCCTCACTAACAGGGTATACATACTTTTTAGTATATATGGGTTACAACCCAACATCTTCCCCGCATATCTTCTGCATGTCATCAGGTTATTACTAGCCCTGTTGGTCACCTCCTCTATGTGTCTATTCCGCATAAGTTTCTTATTTAGTATTAACCCTAGAAATTTCACTTCTGATTTCCACTCAAGCTCCTCCCCCTCAAGCCTGAGAACGACAATGACTGGGTATAAAGGGCGCCACCTCATTTGCCGGATTTAGTAGGGTTAGAATGAGGAACTGTCCCCACTGCAGGAAGATGTAGGCTTGTGGAGCACACTATCGTTAACGTGATCAGTTTTTCCCCCAACTCAAATTTTGGCTTAACCAAGTCAGCTTTACAATAATTATCCCCTGGCTGAGAAATATATAAAAGAAATAATTGGTCCCATAACTTAAATCAATTATTTTGCGGCTAGGGCCGTATTTATAGTTATGTACTCCAGGTCGATACAAAAAAAAATACAAAACTAATTTAATTCATTACAAGCTTTTATTGCATGCAAAGTGACTAATTTAATAGCATTTGACTGGTGGCTCCCACAGTAAATAAATATACGGGCAATTGGACTTAAGTTAAATAAATATCTAATAATAAATAAATAAATACATTACATTCAATTTATATCTTAAAGGAACAAGATCCATACAACATTTAAACAACAAGTACTGCAGTTCATTAATAGTCCCTGCTCCCCGCAATTGCATTTGCAAAATAGTCTGCCATTTATGCACCAAAATATATATCCTAAAAAGTCTTCGCCATCGCACAATGGTTATATCTAAAGGTTTCACTTATCGGTTGACGGTATCACAGGTCCCTCGGTAGATGATGAGACCAGTTCCTGAGCTGTGTCCGAGGTGTGACGAGATAAGCAGGATGGCAGGCGGCGGCGACGTATGCACCGACAGATAGTGGCCGCAGAACGGTCGTCAACCCGAACCCTTTAACAATAAATCCTCTTTCTCAAAATCAACCTATAGCTTAGTCTAATTATAATAAACAGGTGGGTAATAGGTCTAATTATTAGGTATTTTAATGCTATTTTAATAAATTACTGACTCAAACAAAACATATAGCATGCATATACTAATCTTATTTCCCTACTCTGAATTACAGACAATAAGAAATAATAAAAGTTTAATATTCCTCTAAATTCATGACATAATATAGTTACTCCAGATGAACTAAAATTAAGGAGTACATTTTACTATTAGCTCACTTGTACGGGATCTAAACCCAATTAAAATTAATTAATTTATTAGTTGGATTTCTAAAATAAATTATGTTGGCTTTTACTTTTAGTTATTCAGCATTTAACTTTTGCTTTCTAAATCGTTAACACTATAATGGACAGTAATAACGTAACGTATTTTAATTAACAACCTAAAATAAATAATGTATCAGAAGTATCAATAATAACCTTGGACATAATAAAACAATAAAAGTAATTTCACACGGAACTATTATCCTGCCTGAATAAGTTACTGAACCATTACAAATATAATAAATTACACAAAATACATGTTAAATAACGATTAATTAATTACTATAAATACAAAATTTTAAATTCAATAAGAGCTGGCCTGGTTAAGCAGGACATTAACGACGTGCTAGTTCATCAATAAATATTCTGTAACCTTTTTCTAAATTTCTTGATGCGTCTCAAACTTCAAAATTAACTAGTGTGTGCACAATTCTCACCTCTTAAGTCTTCAAAAATATCCCCAAAATGTCCAACGACGCGTGGGATGACCAGAGGGTGATGACGGGATACGACCTCTCCACGTGGACGGCAGACTACAACAGGCTAAACTCAACGGCTACTTCGTCGCTCAGATCGATGCTGAGTTCGGCTTATTATCAGTAAGCGCATCGATAAGGCTCGAAACAATGAGCGGCCCTGCGACACTAGTTTCACTTTCATCTTGAGGTTCGGACAACTTTGGGCGTGCTCCAAAATTGATAAATGATTTTAATGAGGTGATCAGTCTCATTTCCGTGGCATATACAAGATGAGAATTTATAATGTCACAAGCCCCCTCCCCATAAATAACACGCAGAGAGTGTTTTCGAACCTCCATCTTGCGATGATGACTACATCATCTGCATATCCGATGCATCGCAAGCCCTTCCTGGTTAGTTTCCGAAGAAGCTCATTGACTACCAGACTCCAAAGGAGGGGTGATAATACCCCGCCCTGAGGGCACCCCCTCACTGTACCCATTTGAATAATTCTATTTCCTACGAGTGTTTCCACCGTTCTTGTGGATAGCATATTCCTAATCCATCGGGTTGTGGTCTTGTCAACCCCTCTACCTTCCAATACCCCCTCTATTGCTAAATGAGAGGTGTTATCAAAGGCTCCTGTTATGTCCAGGAAGGCACATACTTCACCCCTAAGAGGTAGGGCAGTATCTCCCTCTTTCCCTCTTGGAGTAGTGCCGGAAGAATGCTATCTATTCCAGGCGACTTTAAGGGCTCAAAAGAGTTGATGGCCCATTCTAACCTCCCTGGTGAAATGACTGCTTTAGCCACTTTCCAGTCATCCTTTTGAGATCTAACTGCTCTTGGTTCTGTTGTCACCCCCACCCCCCCAACGGTCTGCACCCTGGAAAATGTGTCTCCAGGAGAAGGAAAGTGCGTTGAACCTCATCCTCTGTATAGCCCCCCTCCGGGGTTTGTAGTGACATTGTCCCATAAGTGCAGTCCCTAACCAAGGTCTTGTGCAGTCTGGCCCCCTCTGGAATAGAGGTAATTTGCCCACAAAACCTCCTGAAGCTGTCCCATTTAGCTCGCCTTATCTCTTTGTTGTACAGAGTAAGGGCCTTGGAATATCTTTGCCACCCTTCATCTGTTTTTGCCTTATTGAACAACCTTCTAGTTTCCACCCTTAGTTCTGATAGTCGGTTGTTCCACCAGGGGACATCCCGACTGGCTGGTTCCTTTTTGACCCGACAGCTAGAGACATATGCATCCATAATGGCTGTGTTCAAATTCTCAACAGCCTCTTCCACTTCAAAGTTACTAGAAACCTGAGAGCTCAGTTGGTCCATATTACAGCCTAATATAGACCTATACTTCTCCCAGTCCGTATTTCTGGGGTTTCTGCCATGGGTAGTACCCGTGATCGTTCCCACCAGAATAAATTCTATAATTCCATGATCAGAAAGAGAAGGCTCATCGGACACCCTCCACCTTTCGATGTTACCCCTCACACTGTTACTAGCCAGTGTCAGGTCTAGCACCTCCCTTCTGATCTTCGTTACGAAGGTAGGTTTACTCCCTACATTCATAATCTCTAAATTAGACCTTACAATAAATTCCAGAAGATTCTCACCTCTTCCGTTGATGTTGCTGCTGGCCCACACAGTGTGGTGTGCACTCGCGTCACACCCCAAGATCAGCGGAAGTCCCATCCTGTTGCAGTACTCTACCAGGCCCTGAACTTCTGGAGGAGGGCATTCCCTCTCTGCATCAAAAGAGGTATGGATCACATCACGGTCGGTGCCCCCTATGCTTAGACAGGTTCTAATTGGCACTAGGTCCCGTGATAGGTACTCTGTAACACACATACACCTCGTATAATTCCTTACCAGAATGCAAGCCCTAGGTTTACCCTCCCTAGTGTCCAAATTACCTTTGCATCCTTGCTCTGGAGGCCCATAATCTTCTTTCTGAGGACCCAGGGTTCCTGGATCAGCACCACCATCTGTCCCTCCCGGGAAAACCTTCTCAGGACCAAGGCCGAGGCTCCCTTGGCATGATGAAGATTTACCTGGCCTACCCTAAAGTTGAGGAGATCTCTTCCCAACATCTTCTTGAGGGAGGGCATCCTCCTCGCTATCTAGCAGTGCCTGCTCTTCCTCTTCCTCCATGCTCTCTACCATTTTGGGGGTCGCTATACTGAGGCTAGAGAGGTCCAGGTCATCGCCCTGTGCATCGCTCCCCTCAGCTCCCCCTGGCTGGTTGGTCTCCTCCTGGTTGGAGTCTCCCGACTTCTCGCCTGCCTCCTTCTCCGTGGGCTTGCGCGCATGCACAGGGATCCTCCCAAATCGGTAGAAAATTTGGAATTCCTCCTTCTTGATTTGCTCCCATGCCTGGTCATCAATTCCAATGTGCAGGAGCTTTCCCTGTCCCTCCTCTTTACTCCTCAGAACCTGCCACATCTGGGTACCAAGCCCCTCGTTCTGACTTTCAACCAGGGACAGGATAAACTTGTCATCCTCGCCTTTGCTTCTTGGGAAGAAGATCGTGACGTTATGAGCCTTGGGTATATCATCCCCAAGGCACGCCATCAGTTTTACCCCCTTCCACTCCTGCAACTGGGGTCATCCCCTGGTTCCCCCAGTTTTGGGTATCTAGCCAAAGGTCGATACCTTTGACCCCCCTCCTGTGTCTTGCGGTACTGGCCCGCGGAAGTTACTCCTGCCCTGCATTCTTGGTATTTACTTGTGTGGTACTTGTCCGCAGCAGTTGCTCCTGCCCTGTGTTCTTGGTGTTTACTTGTGCGGTACTTGCCTGCGGCAGTTAATCCTGCACTGAATTCTTTTCGTTTTTATTTTTATCACCTTCCATATCTGTTCCCACGAGTAGCTAGGGAAATATCCGTCCGCCTGAACAGAGCCCCGCATGTCCAGGTAAGGCTACTTACTGCAGGAGGTCGCCCGGTATCCTGCAGGTACCGTTCTAGACACCATATACAAGGCCTGGTGCCATCCACTCCTCGGCACGGTCCACGTGACACCTTGAGTTGGCCTGTAACAAAGTGGAAGAGCAGGGGAGAAGGTGGAAGAAGAAGAAATAATGGGTTTGTACAGATAGATGAAGACAGTCTATCCACGCATTGGAGGGAAGAAGAAACGTGGGTAGACCCTGCTCAAGAGGAGAGTAGAGAGTCAGGGAGGCTGTTTGCAGTGGCTACGCCACTGGGCGGTGGGATCACCAAGCAACGGCAGTGCGGTAGCTGGAGCAATTATCAATTACTCCGCCCCTCCGCTAGCTGTGTGTTAGGCCGTTCCAGTGAACCTCACCTCCGCCCTAACACTCTACATGAGATGCTGCTCCCCGTCTCACAGGCAGTTTGTCGACCGCCAGGTCTAGATCCGCTGCCTTCTGCTAAAAACAGGGGCACCCCGAGTAGGCTATGTGCAAGCACACAGCACGACCAGCAACAAGGCCAGTCGGGCAGCACAAATGCTGCTTCACAGCGGCCTTGCAGAAGCAGTATGCCCCACGAAGGTCGTGTGGCACTGACTTCTGCCTGGGGGCCTTACGGTACCCCCTCACCCCCATGACGGTCAAAAGTTATGGGCTTTTAAATTTCAAAAAAATCAAATTTTTAAATTTTCAGCCAAAACAATAAAAGTAAAGTACAACTTGACTGGGACAATCGAAACCAGCTTAAAAAACTAAACAAATTAGTATTTTGAATTATTTGTCTACGACCAACGGTTCCAGAGAAAAGTTAAATTTATGGTCCATGATAAACGCAGTACGTTGTCTGAAAGCGCCCAATGTTATTCTTATGGAGAATATTAAAAAATCAATTTCTTCCTTATTTTCCAACCGTTTTCCATGAAACTTGGTTTGAAGCGTTAGGTAAAATCACCCAACTAAATCCTCCCAAAAAAGCCTGGTATTACCTGCGGGGTGGGGGTGTTCCCCCCATAAAATTCTAACAATTAATTTAACTTTGTTTCTCTTGTTGTTATTTTCAGAAATTGAATGATTATTTTTGAAACAATAAATTTTTAAATGATACTTAAACCTTAAAGAATATGATAGCTCAATTACAGATTGTCATTTTTAAATTTACTTAAGGGAGAAAGTATGTGTTAGTCCAATGATACCGTTTATTTAAATATCATGCTAAAATAATTATTATGAAACAGTTTCACTATTACTATCAAAACCAGCCCAAAGACTAAACCAATTAAAAATATATTTTGAATTAGTATTTAGAATCAGTTTTGAATTAGTAGTTGGTTATTTAGAATTTGTATTAGTCTATGTTTAATAGATCCAGAGAAAAAGTTTTTTTTTCATTTATCAAAGTGCACCCCACCCTTATACTGAATTTCTTTAAAATGTGGTCTATGGGTCGTTACTTAGTCCAAAAACTACTTTTTTGGATTCAGGGAGCCTCAAAAGGGATATTTATACCCTCAACTCAAATTTTAATATTTAGACAAAACCTATTATTCTTCCTTCTTTTAACTCTCTATGGGTTTGAGGAGAAAGGAAAAATAAAATACAATTATTACAACTAATATTCTAATGCTTAGTAGATAACATTTAACAATTTTATTGTTTCAAAAATACCTACAAATTCTTTCATTCACACTCACTTTCTTCAGAATTAAAGATTTTGTTGAAATACCCCTCCACAGGAGGCCAAAATTTTTTTAGTGGGTTTTACTGGCTAATTTGTAACCACCATGGGCTACATACCAAGTTTCATTCAAAACGAAATTTTTAAATTGTGTGTTATATTTATTAACATCACAGGAATTCTGTAAATAATTTATTAATACTTGTTTTTCTTTAACAAAGAAACCTCTCAGTTAAAGACAGTGAGGTACCGTAGTGGCATTAGTCACATAGGCTAGCCAGAGATGACCACTCATGATCTGACAGGAGTTACTGGCTGCTGGTTTCAATCCAGCAACCTTTGACTTGCAGGGCCCTGAGTTATACCGTACTAGTATAGTTTTTTAATCGAATATAATCTAAAACTATGTTTTTCAGGCCATCCAAACTGTGTTGCCTTCATTACACATGGAGGTGTTTTCAGTCACCTAGAAGCACATCATGCTGGGGTGCCAACTGTTGGAGTACCATTCTTTGCTGACCAATTTTTCAATATTAGATTCAATGAAGAACAAGGTATTGGTGTCAAAGTTGATTTCAGGACGTTATCTGAAGATAGTTTTTTTTCTGCTTTGACCAAGGTTTTGAACAACCCGAGGTAAGCTCATGCTTTTCAAAATGGTTGGCTAGAATAGTGGTAAGAGACATGAAGCTATTCTGAGGCTCACAATATGCCTCACATTAAATAGTATTTAGTTATTGTGTTAAAGATGATTATACATCTTTGTATTATTAATGGTATTGTCTACTGATAAAATTCATTAATTATGTTTAAAACAAAACTAATCAAAATGAGATCATTATAATATATGTATTGAGTTAGCAGAGATAGTAAATTAAATGAATAAAATTAAAGTAAATGCTCCTTCATATTTTTTGGTTACAGATTTTAAAACTAACATTCCTCATTATTACATTACTAGACTAGTTTAAAATCAAATAGAATGTTTGTACTGTAGCAAATTTAGGCAGCCTTTTAACTAAATTGTTATTAACTCAAATTTGGATAATCAGACAATATATTACTTTTTCTCTTTTACAAAGTATATGGAGAAAGTATTGTTTTTGTCAAAATTTCAAAATTTTAGATGAGAAATGATGTACCGTACAGTATCCATTTTGAGGTTCCCAGAATCAAAAAAAGTAGTTTAAGTATACTGATGTCTGTCTGTCTGTGTACAAACCTGGAGACCAGACTGATCATCAGATTTTTATGAAGTTCGGGTCACAGGTGCACTTTGGCTATATTTCCAACCATTTCTTTTTTTAGGACAATTTACTCTTAAAAAATGTGAAAAATACAAATTTCTCAAAATCAGTTACAAGGAATTTGATTGAAATTTCATGGTTTATTAAGTTTGAAAAAAATACGACACCACCTGTATGCCTGTATGTCTTTAAAACTAATGGTAGAAAGGTTATGGGGTTTTAAATGTCAAACTAAATAATTTTTTTAGCTTTCTGGTAAAACAGCAATGTTATTAAATAATTTCACCTTCAACGGGCTTTAAAGCTAAACAAATTAGTATCTTGAATCATTAGTCTACGATTAAGGGTTCCGGAGAAAAATTAAATTTAATATCAATGGTATACACAATGGTTTATCAATGATTAATCAATGGTTTATGCTACTATAATAGTCACGAAGATAGTTTTACGCCATCTAGGAGTTTGATACCAACAATTTTAGTTACTAAAAATCTTAACTCTTCTTAGATTTAAAATGAACGCGGATCGAGTATCTCGGGTGTTCCGAGATGTACCAATGTCGCCAGCTGACACAACTGTGTTCTGGACCGAGTACGTGTTGCGGCATGCAGGAGCCACCCACCTTCGCCCTGCGGCATCGTCCCTACCCTTTTACCAGCTGTTGCTATTGGATGTTGTTACCGCAGTGTTGGCAGCTTGTCTCACAACAGTTGTTGTATTCTATTATATTACCACAAAATTACTGATTTTGGTGTGTGGCAAAAATAAAAAGAAAGTTAGTACCAATAAGAAATATGAGTAATTTAAGTAAAATAGTAGAAAACCTATATTACAATAAAAAAATAAAAAATTATTTGCAGCTACTACTTATAACTTTCCTTCCTCTTTATCCTAAAGCCGAAAATGCCTTCTTACTGCATTATAACTCAGAATGATGATTTCCTATGCCCAGCCATAATTTTATCATCTCCCACCCACACGATAGAAAGTGTATTGTTTTCATACATTTTTTAAAATTTGAATTACTAGTGGATGGATATATCTGTTTTTGGGTGCACAGAACCCATAAAATTGGTTTTCAAAATGATGCCTGTCTGTATATGTGTGTACACATCCACAGCCTATACTATTGATCTGATTTCAATAAAATTTGGTATGTTTGTATACTACACCAGAGTCCCGGTAATACGAATCCACGTAAATCCGAACGTCCGGCCCTGGTGGGGGAAACGTTTTCTGAGTTTAAAATAAAAACAAGCAATGTAATCTCAATTGTAATATTTTAATCTACAAAACGATTATATTAACTTTACATTACTGTACTGTGTAAACGTGTGTAAATGAAATGAAAATATCTTTATTCAATAAAATGTACAAGTACAATGGAATGGCGTCTTAGCATCATAAATTAATGAAACTATTAATATCTTACTAAACTATTAATTAAGACTATTTGTCAACATACAGATAGTTTATTTATGAATTTAACTCCCATATAAATAGTTTTCTTTTCAAATAATTTTAATCGGTGACGGGGTAGCCCAACGTTATCTTTGTGCCTTGTTTTGTAAAAGTAATATCACCCAAATGTGGAAATGTATCAAATTTTGTAAGTAAAATTGTTTGATAAACATAGTTATAAACTGTCACTATTCCAAGAATTGCAAAATGTGTCTTGACTGACTCTTACCGATTTCATTTTAACATTTTATAATTTTATATTCCTCGCAAATTTTATGTCAATATATAGTGAGTGTTTCTTTTGGTAGATGTGTTAAAAGGCTACAACAGTGTCTGTGAGGGCATGGCCTCCTCACCTTCCCCCTACACACACACTTACTAATACCTAAAACACATATTTACAGATCTATTATTATTGTTATCTTATGTTTATATATTTATTCATGTTATCGCATTATGCTGTTTATGAATTTGTTATTATTTATATTTACTTGTTTGTTGTTAAAGTTTTGTAATATTTATTGTTCTCTTCATTATTTTTTATAATAGTATTTTTGAGCCATACAACCTTATAGCTGTTATTTATTGAATAACAAAATAAAAATAAATATGAAATTTAAGATAGTTATCAAAACACTGAAAGTGTCATTCATTTTCAAACTGATTTTAATGATATCCTCTAATAGATCTGAATTTAAAACAAATGATGATCTGTCAACAACAGATAATCTCAAGTTTACCTATTGTAATATGTCTGTACTTAGAACTTATATTGATACTATATATTTTAACCGTGTGAGGAAATGGAAATATATCAACATAAATAGGGTTAAATAAGAGTTTGTCTACAGTAAATTGGTGAACAACATTTTAATTATCTTGATAATATTGAGTGGTGATGTAGAGTTGAACCCAGGGCCCTTAAGCCAAGCTGACAGAAAAATATATTCTGAATGCCCACATTGTCAAAAACTTCCATCTCATATTAAAGGCCACATAATAAAGATTTTTATCCGATTAGTAATGGATGTTGATTTGTCTTTATCAAAGAGAGCACGGAACAGCTATGACATGGATAGTTCTACAACTGCCAATTTGGTTGGTTGGGTTGAGGACTGGGGCAATCAACCAGGTCCATCATCATTTAACCCATTCAGGATAGTATTTCCTTCAAACAGGGACCCACGATATTTAAGACCTTTTACAAACGACTTGTCGAAGAGTAGAGATGAAAACACCCAACCAATCACAAATGATGAACTTAGTTCATTATTTGTCAAAGGGGAAATACAAAAGTACTTCCCATGATAAACACTCAAAGTGTTTCAAATCAAGGACTTGGATCAAATATTCAGGGCGAGCTTTCTTTCCAGTGACGACTTAGGCTTACTTGGAACAGACCCTGATGTCAGTGTATCATATGAAATACCAATGGTAAAATGTTCTATTTGTGGAGGTAGTTTTAAGGAAAATAGAATACACATTCACATGTAAAGACTCATTGTGATAGAAGAAATACCCCCGTCGCAGCAGACCTGCGTACTCAGCGAATTTCCAAATCAATAATATAATAATAATAATATACGACAAGTCAAATGGTCAAAATCTGTTGATGAACATGAGAATTATTTACCTATTCTCCATAAGATTAACATGGGAAAGAGTGTGCAGGTTTGCTGCTGCGAGGAACACTGAGAGTAGGCATTTATACCTTCAGAAACATTTATTTTTAACATTTATACCAACTTTCATCAACATTTGTCCATAAATAAAGGAGTTTGCCTATTCTCCATATGATTAACATGGGAAAAGAGTATGCAGGTTTGCTGCCATGATAAACACATAAACTATGATTTTTAAGCATAAATGGATGAACCTCAACCACATAAGGCTAAATATAAATTTTTATCCAAAAATATTGGTTAATAAGTGAAATATTAATTTTTCCTTATCCTCCATAAGATTAACATTGGAGCCTCAAAATACAACGTACTGTGTTTAGATTTTTTTATATCTCGGTAACCGTTGGAGATAGAGAAAAACTTTAAGAAACTAAATTGTGTAGTTTTTTAAGCTGATTTTAATGGTGAAAGATTAAATCTAAAAAGTTTTTAAATTACATATGAAAAACGCAAAAAACCCATTTTGGGGTACAAAACCCCCCCAAACTACCCGTTCCCATTGACCGATATGTCTGGTTTACGAACTTGTCCGAGCATTTGTAGGAATACACGTCTCTACCAAATTTGGTCTCGATCGGACCATTTCTACGAGAGTTATCGTGTTCACAGACACACACACACACACACACACACACACACACATATATATATATATATATATATATATATATATATATAAATTTTAACGACTATTGTTTTTGGTCTCTAGGCACCTAAAGAAGAAAAAATAACATGGTCCCGGGCTTAAGTCTTACCATGAGACCTACGGTAATAGCTTCTTCCCTATGGGAAATTCGCTAAAAAAAACTGTGAAAAAAATGAAAAAATTAACAAAAGAATTTCAATGAATACCATAAAGAAAAACATAAACCGAATAGTAGTATAGACAAGAGCGCAAAGAAAGGGGATGACAACTACGCTAACGTTAGCTCAAAAGATAAGGTGACAGATCAAGTAGAATCATCCGAGGAAAACATTAAAAATGTTAAATGTCAATACTGTGGAAGGATTTTTAAAGATGTTAAAGCTCTTAGTATACACATTTCTAAAAGTCATCATTTAAGTTATATGAGAATATATATAAGAAATACCAATCTGAAAATTATTCATGTCTATCAGAAAAAGAATCAGAATGTGATGAATATAAAACATTGTTAAATGATGAACTAAACTCAAATATAGAAAAATGGAATAATATTTTCTCACAAGATTTAACTTTTGATGAATTTGATTATAATGTGACAATCTTCTCGAAGTTCCTCTCAGATTTAGTACATACACGTCCAGGACTTAAGCATCCAGCTCGTAGATATTATGAATTACGTTAAAGAAATCAAACAGTAGGTCATAACAGATCATATAAAAAGAGTACAATCCCGAAAGAGCAACAAAAAATGATCGTAAGAGAAGGCGTGAAAAATATTTTATAAATTTAAATATAAAAGGAGCAATTTGAACAAAGATTTTCAAAACTAAACCTAAAAACATTAGTGGATTACAAGAATA
Source organism: Nephotettix cincticeps (assembly GCA_023375725.1). Taxonomy (NCBI): domain Eukaryota; kingdom Metazoa; phylum Arthropoda; class Insecta; order Hemiptera; family Cicadellidae; genus Nephotettix; species Nephotettix cincticeps. The sequence goes on along the minus strand of CM041786.1, from coordinate 43,142,300 downwards.
TCCATGATTGCACAATAAATGAACTAAATGAAACATACATAGAAAACATAAGTGAAGAAAAAGTGTTTAGAGCAAATAGGACAATGAAAGTAGATTCTGCTCCAGGACCAGACAAGGAACTCATTAGAGCAATAAAAGTTAAGAGGCGGCAGGAGTCAGTCCAGGCGCTCACACGCTTGACATGGGATGGGTTTAATTATCTTTTATTTGCTCGTAAAGGAAATTTATTTAAAACAAAATACCGAATACAAAGTATTTTATAGGTCCTTATCAACATATTGATGTGTTTAACTAGCAAAACTAAGGTTTAGAAATGGTTTATTTTTTTAAAATTAGAAAATTAAAATCCCATGAGGATTTAACAAAACTAATTCTGTTGTATTATTTTGTTTATCAGTGGAAAATTTCAAACTTTTAACCCAAATAAACTTCACGTATTCATAAATAAAAAGTATTTAATACTTTTTGTGTATTTGATTTGCTCTTAGCCATAATAATTTTTTTAAGCGTGAACTGTTCACACACTTAAAAAAAATTATTATGGCTAAGAGTAAATCAAATACAAAAAGTTATTAAATACACACAGCCTTACTAAGGTCTGAGAAAATGTCCATCACAGTATCCCCAGCCTTGACTGCATCACATCATTCATTCACAAAATCAATTAAAGCCAATTTAGTGTTTTTGACTGCCTGAAGCCATAATGTCTTTCACACAAGAGATTGTTGGTCTCTAGGTAGGCCACAAGTTGGCAACAGATAGCCTTTTCCAGAAATTTGGAAACAACTGGCAGCTGTGAAACCGGTAGATAATTACACACCTCGTCCTTGCAACCATCTGGGAAAAGCCTTTGGGTGATTGATTCATTATCAAATGCAGAAGAGGCAGATCCACCACTTCCTGACAGTATTTAAAAACCTTCACCATCAAACCATCAATACCCAATGGCGTCTTAGGCTTGAATTTTTTAAAACATTTTTTTAGTTAATTTCTATTTATATTTTGAAACGTATTTAATACAGAGCCCTTCATAATATTTGATCTGGAATATGTTATTGTGGCATCTCAGCTTCAAAGTTATTTCCTCTCAATTCAACGTCTATTTTAATTACGTATAATCCGAAGCTACGACAATTACGAATTGTTCTAATTATGAGGATGGTCTTTGTGGAATACCATAGTATCAGAGAGAAACGGATTACAACTTCACTATCCGTTCATCTATGGTAGTATTCAATAGTGCGGACGTTAATCCACACAAGAGAACACTACACCCACCAACCATCGCTCATTGTTATTCACAAAATCGTGACCACCAATAGGTAGCCTACCTCACTGGATTACAAGACGTCGTCACCGTCTCTCAGTCTAAAAAACTTGGTTGAGATTACTGTTCTCCTTATCTTGGTGAGTAAATCTATATATATATATATATATATATATATATATATATATATATATATATATATTCAAAATCTCTCTATATAAATTCAATGTATGTATGTATGTCCTTTATGCGTTGCCAAACTACTCATCCGATCACCATGAAATTTTAGGAAGTTGCTCTATATGTGTCCGGGAAGGTTTTAGTGAAAAAATATTTTCGAAAACCCATAAGTTTCCATTTTATGGCGTTTTAAATTTCTAATGTTAACCTTATGGAGAGTAAGTTTGTTTACAAAATGTCTACAATGAAAACATTTGATTTCTTAGCTACAGCTGATTGGTTTACTTTCCATTAGCAATATGCTTTACTATCCAATGCCATCTGAATCATTCATTAATGTAAAACTATGAAGTAAATGTGTACTGTAAAAAATAAACAGCATTATTCACCACGTTAATAGTTTACGGTTTTGGGGGATTGTGTATTTATATTTTCATTTTCTGTCTGATTAAAATCACGTGTTTATATGATAATTAAAATGTTCATATTATTACATTTATTATAATAATCAGCTGTTGTATATCTTTCCTATAAAAGCGGTATTACAGTTAGGTTTAGATTGGGATTGGATTCGATTTGAAAATTGTGAATTAATCCACTCAGATTTATTTGTTTTATGGGAATGTTATTAATATGTCTTATCGTTTCAGTATTGTTATTCTCTATGACGCGACCCAGGCTATATAACCTTTCACAATAAAGCCGTATTGCTATTCGACTTCAGAACATGGACAAACTTCAAGTTAACATGTATTTACTGTCAGGCGTTACGAAGTTCGCCGGGTCAGCTAGTCTTCTCTATATATAAAATTGAATGTATGTCTGTATGTATGTATGTATGTCCTTTATGCGTTGCCAAACTACTCATCCGATCGCCATGAAATTTTAGGAAGTTGCTCTATATGTGTCCGGGAAGGTTTTAGTGAAAAAATATTTTCGAAAACCCCATAAGTTTCTATTTTATGGCGTTTTAAATTTCTAATGTTAACCTTATGGAGAGTAAGTTTGTTTACAAATTGTCTACAATGAAAACATTTGATTTCTTAGCTACAGCTGATTGGTTTACTTTCCATTAGCAATACCGTATGCTTTACTATCCAATGCCATCTGAATCATTCATTGAGGTTAAACTATGAAGTAAATGTGTACTGTAAAAAATGAACAGCTTTATTCACCACGTTAATAGTTAACGGTTTTGGGGGATTATGTATTTATATTTTTATTTTCTGTCTGATTAAAGTCACGTGTTTATATGATAATTACAATGTTTATATTATTAGGTTTATTATAATAATCAGCTGTTGTATATCTTTCCTATAAAAGCCGTATTACAGTTAGGTTTCGTTTGGGTTTGGATTGGATTTGAAAATTGTGAATTAATCCACTCAGATTTATTTGTTTTATGGGAATGATATTAATATGTTTTATCGTTTCAGTATTGTTATTCACTATGCAGCGACCCAGAATATATAACCTTTCACAATGAAGCCGTATTGCTATCCGACTTCAGAACATGGCCAATCTTAAAGTTAACATGTGTTTACTGTGAGGCGTTACGAAGTTCGCCGGGTCAGCTAGTATTTATATATTTTTTATAAGTTTCTATCAAATTTAAAAGGAAAATTTAATTATAATGTCAAACACTACTTACTTCTTCGATTTCTATGCAGATGAAGAACTATGCAGATAATCTCGCAATAATTTCTATGCAGATAATCTCGGAACTATTAGTATTTTGTGATGATGACCTTATAAAGACGAAATAGGTATTTTGTGAGATAATATGTAGAAGGCTATTGTTCTCCATACCATCAGGAGAAAATCCATACATTATGTCAATAGGTACATTATATAGTATTATTATAAAAATATAAATTATCAAAAATTAAAATTAAAATCAGCACATTACTCATATAGCAGTACTCGAGCAGTAGGTCTTGCGTCCATTTGTCACATTTAGTGATAGTCATATATATTTTTAATACCCCCGTCGCAGCAGACCTGCGTACTCAACGAATTTCCAAATCAATAATATGATAATAATATTATATATCAAGTTTTATCAACATCAATCTGTCGATAAATATATATGAGTTAGTTATTTGCCTATTCTCCCTAAAATTAATATGGGAAAGAGTATGCAGGTTTGCCGCTGTGAGGAACACTGAAAGTAGGCATTTATAGCATAAAATATTTTTATTTTGACAATTATACCAACTTTCATCAACATTAGTCCATAAATAAAGGAGTTTTCCTATTTTACATATGATTTAACATGGGAAAAGAGTATGCAGGTTAGCTGCTGTGAGAATCACTGAAAGTAGGTGTTTCTACCGTAAACAATTAATATTTTGAACATTTATACCAAGTTACATCAACATCAGTCCATAAATAAAAGAGTACCTATTCTCTATATGCATAACATGGGAAAAGAGTGTATGTAGGACAGCTGCTATGATAAACACATAAACTATGATTTTTAAGCATAAATGGATGGATCTCAACGACATGAAGCTAAATATCATGTTTCATAAAAAATATTGATCGATTAGTGAAATATTAATTTTTCATATCACCCATAAGATTAACATTGGAGCCCCAAAATACAAACGTACTGGATTTGGATTTTTATATCTCAGTAACCGTTGGAGATAGAGAAAAACTTTAAGGAACTAGATTGTGTAATTTTAATTTTAAGCTGATTTCAAAATTTTTAAAAATTAAAAAAAATAAAAATTTATACCAACTCGTCCGCCCAAATGTAGGAATGCACGTCTATACCGAATTTGGTCTCGATCGGACCATTTTTACGAGAGTTATCGTGCACACACACTCACACACACGCACGCACGCACGCACACACAGACACACACGCATATTATATATATATATATATATATTTATGGGTGTGTGTGTGGTGAAGACGGGGTGTTGGTGATTTTTAAGATGGAAAATATGTAACAGGTTTTCATAGAAACTACTAGAGCTATTGTATTGAATTTTTAATATAAAAGAATAAGAACAGCTGTTTAAATAAATTGAAAACATCTTGGTCTTCATCAGAGATGGACTTTTCATCGAATCTAAATTCTGAGAAATGGTACCGTAATCTCTGAAACACCAACTGGAATTTTTTTAAGTGATCAAAAATCAAAATACCCGCGTCGCAGCAGACCTGCTTACACATTGAATTGCCAAATCAATAATATGGCAATATTAATACAAGTATGCGACAAGATTGATCAATTAATATATCAATCTTGTCGCATACTTGTATTAATATTGCCATATTATTGATTTGGCAATTCGCTGTGTAAGCAGGTCTGCTGCGACGCGGGTATTTTGATTTTTGATCACTTAAAAAAATTCCAGTTGGTGTTTCAGAGATTACGGTACCATTTCTCAGAATTTAGATTCGATGAAAAGTCCATCTCTGATGAAGACCAAGATGTTTTCGATTAATAATACATGTATTATAAAAATTAATTAGAAAAATCAAAACACATTTATTACTCAATGAAAACATTTATGTGGTTTAAATAAAACCGATTTAATACACCATAATTAATATAGAACTGAACAAAAAGTATCGCCACTGATGGGGATGAAACTCACGGCCCATAGATCTTGAGGCCGACACGCTACCACTCGGCTACGGCGTTAGTCAATTGAGCGATGCAGTTTAACGTCTTTTAGCCAAAGCCGATCATTTACTGTTTAATTATCCATACCGTTATTATTAGCCTGTGATCAACTGATTTTGTTAGAAACGGAATGAGGATTGAAAAGCAAAAGATAAATTTAATTTACACCAATTATTTGGTTTGTTACAGTAGCTTCAAGCAATACAACGAATACGTTTTCTATCAAAACACGGAAGAATTTATTTTTCCTATTTATTTCGCACAGTTATGTTACCCTTAAGTTTTTACAAATTCTTTAGTAACCTGATAATTTTACATTTATTACATACATAAAATTAATATTTATGAAAAACCTCTATTCACATATTGTTCTTTGCCGTCTTCAATCAAGAACTGTCAAACGTTTATAAACAGCTGTTTTGGTTTGCATTGTTTACATTTGATTCTCCATAAGCGTAATGTTAAATTTTTAGATTTTAAACTTAATATTACAGTAAAACACGAATTTTCCTGGACATTACACCTATCTAGAACTTATTTTCTACTCGGAAATTAGTTATTTCCAAAATTTAAAGAAATTCCTCGGTGCCGTTTACGAGATCCGTGTGCAAATATATATATTTCATAAAAATATTGACTGATTAGTGAAATATTAATTTTTCATATCACCCATAAGATTAACATTGGAGCCCCAAAATACAAACGTACTGGATTTGGATTTTTATATCTCAGTAACCGTTGGAGATAGAGAAAAACTTTAAGGAACTAGATTGTGTAATTTTAATTTTAAGCTGATTTCAAAATTTTTAAAAATAAAAAAAAATAAAAATTTATACCAACTCGTCCGCCCAAATGTAGGAATGCACGTCTATACCGAATTTGGTCTCGATCGGACCATTTTTACAAGAGTTATCGTGCACACACACTCACACACACGCACGCACGCACACACAGACACATACGCATATTATATTATATATATATATATATATATATATATATATATATATATTAATTGATCAATCTTGTCGCATACTTGTATTAATATTGCCATATTATTGATTTGGCAATTCGCTGTGTAAGCAGGTCTGCTGCGACGCGGGTATTTTGATTTTTGATCACTTAAAAACATTCCAGTTGGTGTTTCAGAGATACGGTACCATTTCTCAGAATTTAGATTCGATGAAAAGTCCATCTCTGATGAAGACCAAGATGTTTTCAATTTATTTAAACAGCTGTTCTTATTCTTTTATATTAAAAATTCAATACAATAGCTCTAGTAGTTTCTATGAAAACCTGTTACATATTTTCCATCTTAAAAATCACCAACACCCCGTCTTCACCACACACACACACACACCCATAAATATTTGCATATATATATTTTTTTATATTTGCATATATATAAGCAAATATAAAAATTTTAACGACTATTGTTTTTGGTCTCTGGACACCTAAAGAAGAAAAAATAATATGGTCCCTGGCTTAAGTCTTGCAATGAGACCTAAAGTAATAGCATTGTTTATATATAGAAGAAATAGTTCTTCTATAATCTATGGTAATAGCATAGATGATAGGAGAACTATTCATAAACAATGTTAATACAGTAGCTTATTCCCTATCGTAAATTCGCTAAAACGATACGAGTTTTTCTGGCAGTATAAAACATTTAATTTAATGTCGTTTCAAACATTTTTGCGAGTAAATATATACATCATAACTCTCAATACTGGAATAATTAAGATGTTTAAGCGAATTTCCAATAGGGAGGAAGCTACCGTAGGTCTCATGGCGAAACTTAAGCCCGGGACCATGCTATTTTTTCTTCTTTAGGTGCCCAGAGACAAAAAACAAAAGGGGGCGTTGTATCCCAAAATGGTTTTTTGCATTTTTCCCATGTCATTTTTAAAAATTTCAAATTTTATCTTTCACTATTGGAATCAGTTTAAAAAACTGCACAATTAAGTTTCTTAAAGTTTTTCTCTATCTCCAACGGTTACCAAGATATTAAAAATATAAACACAGTACGTTGTATTTTGGGGCTCCAATCTTGTGGAGGATAGGGAAAAATTAATATTTCCCACATCAATCAATATTTTTGGATTAAATTTGGTATTTACCTTCATATTGTTGATACCCACCCATTTATGCTTAAAAATCATATTTAATGTGTTTATCATGGCAGAAAACCTGCATACTCTTTTCCTATATTAATCATATAGGGAATAGGCTTACTCCTTTATTTATGCTCATTCTTTCTCGTGTTAATCTTATGGAGAATAGGCAAATAATTCTCATGTTTGTGGACAGATTTTAATAAAACTTGCCATATATTATTATTATTATATTATTGATTTGGAAATTCGCTGAGTACGCTGGTCTGCTGCGACGGGTGTATTTTGTCATGTAATACAGTAAAATCTAATAAAAAGTGTAAACATAATATATTGCATTGAAGGGGACACTCACCTTACAATTAATTAGACCCAATTTCTCAATACTATTATTGATGAACATGTTAATTTCCAATTTTCACCTTTTCACTCAATTTTTGTCTTGTTCTCGTCATCATCACCTGCCGTTGTTTCGTTGATTTCACGTTCATGTTTCATGTCATGATGATTGCAATGGCAATGGCAGTTTCATACACACTTTTATAATATTACATCTTCTACGTTTATGGCTATTTTCCTCAGATTTTAGGTGTATAGTGTATTATTTTAGACGAGATGATTATGAAATCTTATTTTATGGATTATGGGAAGGTAAGATAAGCCTTTAAAAAATCCAAAATTTGGCAATTGTCAATTTTTTGATTAGGGTAAATGCTTAAGAGTTCAACAAATTAAACTAATCTATTTCTGAGACTCAATTATTAGTCTACATTATGCTATTACATAGGTCTAAGTATGAACATATTTTCTGAGAAAAAATGTCCAATTTTTTATCCCAAATTACCATACTGAAGCTTCCAGTCTACCTTAAGTTGGCCTAGGCCCCCTATCTTAACACATTCACTGCTGTCAGACATTACTTTGGTGGGTCAAAGTACAGATTACAGTTTTCATTTTTTGGTAAATATTCCGAACACAGTATTCTACCAATCTATATCAAATCGATCTTAGACTTACTTTTTCACTTTCTTACACCTTTTTAACAATGTTTCTGTCCGCGGAAGAACCCAATTTTAACGTTTTGTATGATTTTAGGCTGAATTATGACATTCTGAAACCATACCGTCTAGCTAGGGAATTGGCGGGAATCAGGGTTCTGGGCGGGGAAAAAAATCGCTCTTACTTATTTCACTCTCTAATAACATGATTAAGAATAAAAACACCACGGAACACAGTTTTTCCGACCTTTTCTAATGTTTTTTAGACCAAAATATGGCACTCTGTAACATCCAGTCAACATTGAGGTCAGCAGGCATCTAGCTTCTGGACGGGGGAAACCGGAAATATTTGGGAATCAGGGATATTATTTTAGGGGATCTGGGATTTTTTTCCGTGGTTCTGGGTTTTAGGTAGAGAAAAACGGGATATTTTAAGAGAATCTGGGTTATAAAAGGCTTATTTTAGCAGAGGTTTTAACAACATTGGTAACAGCTGACTAACTGAGGAGTAATAATGAAACATTATTCCACAGAGTACCAATCCTCATGTCACTTCACTATGCTGATGCAATTTTGGGATTCATATTATAATGTTATGAATATATATGTATATAATAATGATTACTATTATTATATTCTTATTATTATAATATTTTGTCATAATTTTATTGTAGTTATTACGCATACACCACATGATGATATAGGTGATATTGCCAACATACGCTCTGTGCAGTTAAGTTAGGTTTTTCGATAATTTTGTGTTGTTAAATATATTTTATACTATCAAAAAAACCTAACTTAACTCCGCAGAGCGCTGTATGTCGGAAACTAAGACACATAGCGTTCCATCGAAATATACGAGAAGATATTGCTGACATACAGCGCTCTGCGGAGTTAAGTTAAGTTCTTTATTGATATTTTTATTTCGTTAATAATAGTTTAGTTTAATAATAGTTATGTGTTAGACATAACAACGAGGCATTTTACAACATCTAAACAAGTTAATTACAGGAAAGAAGAATTTTTATAGCTAGATGGTATGGTTTGAGAGTGTCATAATTCAGCCTTAAATTGTACGAAACGTCAAAATTGGGTTCTTCTGCTGAAAGAAACATTGTTATAAGGTTGTAAGAAAGTGCAAAATGTAAGTCTAAGATTGATTTGATATAGACAGGTAGAATACCGTGTTCGGAATATTTACCTATTTTTTTCTAATTGATCTCTAGGCCCAATAAACTTTAACTTTCTAACAACCTTGGTATTTCAGAAGATCAGCTCCGCGGAAGAACTGTTTCCAGATATAAGTTAGCATGGGGATTCGCATGAATTGTGGTTCTGGGCAGGGAAAAATGCCCAAATGCATTTATTTCACTCTCTAATCACATATGCCTAATGAGAACAAACCCGAGGATGAATGTAGCTTACTTCCAATGTTTCCAAAGTATTTCCAAAGTTATTTTACCGAAAAGACACCCTTCAACCATACAGTCAAGCTTTATGATCTGCAGGAATCACAGTTCTGGGCAGGGAGAAACGGGATGTTTAAGGGAATCCATTATAAGAAGGGTAGATAAAAAAAGACCTTCGACAAATAATACTCATTGCGTTACATCGTAATATACCCAATATTGCCAACTACATACAGCCATAACTTATGCGGAGTAAAGTAATTTATACCCTTTATATCCCAGATTCCCTAAAATATGTTTCTCCCCCTCAGAACCCCAATTCCTGCAGATCACCAAGCTTGACTGGTTGGTTGAAGGTTGTCATATTTTCACTATAAACGTTGGAAAAATTTTCTTCCGTGGAGTTTTTATCCTTAATTTGGTCCTATGTAATTAAAGAGTTAAATAGGCATTTGTTTGATTTTTTCTATATTAGCCCAAAAAACCCGATTCCCACCGGTTTCCTAGCTAGACGAGATGTTTTTAATGTCATATTGTAGCCTTAGAAATAAGTTCGAAAACACTGGAAATCAGTTCTTCCGCGGAACGGATCTTCTTAATTAGGTTATTAGAAAGTGAAAAAAGTTCATTTGTGATCGATTTAAAAATAAAAATAGTGGATAATGTAATCTGTACTTTTACTATATGGTGCATTACGAGAACTATAGGTCTCCTCAGGCATGATAACAACTATGCGGTTCGAGGCCACAATGTCATGCTGCGCAGCCGATCTTTTGCGCATAACCTACTATAAAACTGAGACAGAGAACTCTTTGGTGTATTTTTTGAACTAAGACAGTGTTGCCAACCTACTGCCTGCTCAGTTTTTGGAAATGGTGTACTAAAAGAGTCCCCGAGGTTTCTTACCTTGCAGAAATAGAGATACTGTAATTGCCATTGTATTATTCCACAAATTTAATATATTTTTATACTTAAATTTTTTCAAAATAAAATTATTAGGATAATTTTATTTTTTATCAACAGAAAATAATTAACACTAAATTGGAGTTAGCCTATATAAATATATGTTGCCTTATATTAACCTTTCTGTTATGTAAAAGTATGATTTGCATCAAAGTATTTTCGGAATCATTGTTAGAATTTCAATGTATAACAAATTAACTAAGGAAAATAAAATAGAATGAAATATTTTTACAATTATTTATTGATTAATGAAAAGAATAAATATGTAGGGATAGTAAGTAATAAAAATGTAATATAAGTAGTAACAGTAAAATAGTAGGAGGGCCTAAATGGAATAAGCCATTACACTGCATTGAAATATGTAGTATTAAAATCCATGTTTTCTAGCCCCTGAGCTGATTTATTGACTAAATAATAGTAACTATAAATAGTTACTATTATTCTTCTACCGGGGAAGATGTTCCATATAAACTAATATAATATTTACCTAATAAATAGAGTATATAACTAGGGTAATACATACTAGTATCTGGTAATACTATGACTAGATTAGATCATAAGGGACAGCACGGAATATAGATAACTAAGTTCTTGATAGATGCCACTGCCTGATGGACTGAGGCATGATACATTAACCCATTCAACTCTGTAATGAATGGGTTAATGTATTTATTTATGAATATATAAGATCTGATCTGATTAATTTGTTATAATTTATGAGAAATATTTTGATTTACTTCCTTAGGCATGGCGATTGGCGCAAGGTGGCAAAAAAGTTTCGAAGAAAGCGTATTAGGACAGTTCTAGCTGTGTCTCGAGATAAAAAATTGAAAGAAGGTAAGTTTATTCAAGTGAAGATTGTAATAACATATGCAAGTTACAGGTAACGCAAGCCAGGGCTACGCGCCACTGACGCATGCACACTTAGGGCTTTCTCCCTCCACCTGACACTGACGTCACATGTACAGTCAATACAAGGCCACTGCTCGCATCCTTGGCCCGCCTCAGTGTGTCAGTGACAGATTGGTTAGTTTGTTTTGTTCACAATTTTTTGTAATATTGGTATATCGACTGGGACGGTGGCGACGTCCTGTAATCCAGCTACTTGGAGGTCACGAATTGTGGATAGTTGTGAGAGTTGGTCGGTGAATGTAGTGTTCTCTTGTGTGGATTAACGTCCGCACTATTGAATACTACGTTAATCCACAAAGAACATCCTCATAATTAGACCAATTTGTAATTCAGAGGCCGTGGTTCGGATTCCACGTTAAACTGTAGGTCCATTAGTTGCCATCGGCTGTTGGGCTATTAATTAACAGTCCTGTCTAAGGAACATGTCAGCCTTAGTCAGTAACAAGACTACAAGATCGCGCCACAATCATCTGACATTCAAACCTCATTCATACTTGGCTTAAAATACCTACCTTGTGGTATGGTTGCCATTTCAATAATCTACGAGAAACCAAGTATCACCGTGATAAAGTATAAAGTATCTTTATTTGTGAAGAGTAACTTTATTTGTGCAAAATTCATTCAATTTTTGGTGCTACATCATTCGCGATGGAGAAGCAAGCAGAACTACATTCAAAATTAAAAGGAAAAGCTTATAAAAGTAAAATGAGAGAAATGACTTCTAAGGTCACGAATTGTGTATAGTTGTGAGAGTTGGTCGGTGAATGTAGTGTTCTCTTGTGTGGATTAACGTCCGCACTATTGAATACTACGTTAATCCACAAAGAACATCCTCATAATTAGACCAATTTGTAATTCAGAGGCCGTGGTTCGGATTCCACGTTAAACTGTAGGTCCATTAGTTGCCATCAGCTGTTGGGCTATTAATTAACAGTCCTGTCTAAGGAACATGTCAGCCTTAATCAGTAACAAGACAACAAGATCGCGCCACAATCATCTTACTCTCAATCCTCATTCATGCTTGGCTTAAAATACCTTATTAAATTAACAAATAGTTGGACTTTTCCAACGCGTCTTGTGTTTAAAATCTACACAACGTTTCGGGAGTTGGATGATTTTAAACACAAGACGCGTTGGAAAAGTCCAACTATTTGTTAATTTAATAATTAATAACCAACGCCATTATGATACCATAATACCTACAAGAAATTGATTTTTTTTATATTCTCCATTAGAATAACATTGGGCGCTTTCAGACAACATATTGCGTTTATCATGGACAGTAAATTAAACTTTTATCTGGAACCGTTAGTCATAGTTTACAATCAATGATAAATCTATCAGCTCTAGCTTCTGCCTTCATAAACTCCAGAAGTCATTAGACAACTTTAGTCAGAAGACAACTTTAGAAGTCATTTCTCTCATTTTACTTTTATAAGCTTTTCCTTTTAATTTTGAATGTAGTTCTGCTTGCTTCTCCATCGCGAATGATGTAGCACCAAAAATTGAATGAATTTTGCACAAATAAAGTTACTCTTCACAAATAAAGATACTTTATACTTTATCACGGTGATACTTGGTTTCTCGTAGAGTATTGAAATGGCAACCATACCACAAGGTAGGTATTTTAAGCCAAGTATGAATGAGGATTGAATATAAGATGATTGTGGCGCGATCTTGTAGTCTTGTTACTGACTAAGGCTGACATGTTCCTTAGACAGGACTGTTAATTAATAGCCCAACAGCTGATGGCAACTAATGGACCTACAGTTTAACGTGGAATCCAAACCACGGCCTCTGAATTACGAATTGGTCTAATTATGAGGATAGTCGTTTGTGGATTAACGTAGTATTCAGTAGTGCGGACGTTAATCCACACAAGAGAACACTACACCCACCGACCATCGCTCACAACTATCCACAATTCGTGACCTCCAAGTAGCTGGATTACAGGATGTCGCCACCATCCCAGTCTAATAATCTTTGAAGAACATGATAATTTTATTACAGATTGTCGTTTTTAAACTTACTTAAGGGAGGAAGTATGTGTCCACTGATACCATTTATTTTATTCAAGGGTTGTAAGGTAGATTTTTAACAATATGTACACAGTGGATTAATGTTTACCTACCGTAGCAAAAATTCAAATTAAATTGAATCAGGAACTAAATTTTTGTGGATCTTTTTATTCTTTAGAAGAATTTTGAAGAAAATTGGGTTTAAATAGAGGAAAACTTAAACCATTAACCGCATTGTCATAGAGAATCATGATGTGGCCTACAAACCTCTCTACATTTACAAAAATTTCTACAAAAATTAAGCAGTACTGAGAAGAAGGTTGTCCTGTTGTTTACACCGATGAATCTTATGTTGATTCATCACATGTTAGTGCGAAAGGGTGGTCTGACGACTCAAATGCTGGCATAGCAGCTCCTATTAACAAAAAAAAGCTACTGATATTTGTTCTCGCAGGAGGTGAAATGGGATTTTTTAAAGATGCCTTGGTAATGCGGCAGGCAAATCATAAGACAGGAGATAATCATGAAAATATGAACACACTAACTACGTCAAATGGTTAAATGAGAAGTTAATGCCAAACCTTCTGCCAAAATCCGTGTTAGCAATTGACAATGCCGCTTACCATAATGTACAAATAGACAAAAATTCTACTTCAAATTCAAGGAAGGATGAAATGCAAGAATGGCTGAGAAATAACAATATACCGTTTTCGGTCATATGTTTAAAGTAGAACTGTATGAGTTGTAAAAACACACAAACCAAAGTTTATTAGATATGCAATTGATGAGCTACTTTTTTTTAATAATCACTTTATTTTACAATATACAGACACAACTGTAAAATACATGTAATTACTATTATCGGCCCAGGCATGGAATTCCCTTTCGGAAACGCTTTTCTGCACTACTTCAAGAGGGTGCCTTTATGCGCCCAAAGGGCAATACGTCCTCGTAATCCTTCCTTATTCAGCTAAACGGTGCATACTATAGCTGTTCTTCTCTCTTTTGTCTGAGCACCCTCTAGCAGAATTCAGCGACACAATTCCACGATGTAGGGCTTGACAACATACGGTTTACGATACCGTTCGGTGATATTTGGCCTATGGCTGCCTCTAGATTAGAACGTTCTGCTTCCCATCTTCTACAAAAGAATATGGTGTGCCGTGCATCGTCATTCGCTGAATCGCTATACTGACATTCTGGGTTTTTGGCTTTTCCCATTTTATATAGGTAGGCTCCAAAGCAACCATGGCCAGTCAGAAACTGCGTTGTGAAAAAATTCACCTCCCCATGATTTCTTCCTTACCACATAGAAAGATTAGTGATCAGGGCAGCGGTCCATCTACCTCTCTCCTCCTGCTCCCAGCGACTTTGCCACTCCTCAAGAGTTTGTCTCCTAGCTTCAGTGTGACTCAAAGTGCCATTTCCTTCAAAAATTTTCTTTCTTTCAAAAGCTAGGAGGTCGATGGGTATGACCCCCGCAACAATGAGTACAGCTGGTTCCGATACGGTTCTGTAAGCGGATACGATCCGAAGAGCAGCTCTTCTCTGCACTGATGCCAATTTTCTCTTGTACCGCTTCTTCTTCAGTACATCGGCCCATAACTCACATCCGTAAAGCATGACAGAGTTAGTAATGGACATGAGTATGTGCCGTCTACTTTGAGTAGGGCCTCCGATGTTAGTCATCAGCCTTGACAGGTTTGCCACAATCCTTTCGGCTTTCTCCGCTGCAGAGGATACATGGTCCCAATATGACAGGTGAAAATCCAGCTGAATACCCAAGTACTTCACTACTCTCTTCGTTTGGACTTCATCACCATCAAGCGAAAGCCGCAAAACAGGGTTGAGTCTCCGTCTGGAAAACAGGACAATCTCGGTCTTTTCTGTTGCCAGAGAAAGACCATGGTCACGCATCCAGTCCATCACCTGAGACATTGCAAGACTGAGTAGTCTCTGTGCCTCATCCACACTTCTTGCAGTTAGGACCACAGCAATGTCATCAGCGTATCCGACGAGGAAGGTATCACAAGGCATTTCCATTCGGAGGATCCCATCATATGCTATATTCCACAGGTCTGGCCCAAGGATAGACCCCTGAGCAGCTCCTGCGGTAATATACTTCTGCTTGGGACCGTCTGCAGTTGGGAAGACCAGCTTCCGATCTTGAAGGTAGCTCTGCAGCATACGGAGGAGATAAGGTGGTACTCGAAACTCAAACTCCGAGGCACTTAGCATATCAGCCCATCTAGCTGAGTTGAAAGCATTTCTCACGTCCAGCGTTGCCAGAATTACCAACTTTCGTAATCTCTGATTTTCAATCTGTGTAGATTCAAAAACTCTCACTACTTCACTCACCGCAACTATTGCAGAGCGACCCGATCGGAATCCGTATTGATGATCGGAAAGAACCCCTGCTTGTTGTACAGACTGTGCTAGTTGAGACTTTAATAACCGCTCAAGGAGTTTCCCTGTTGTGTCTAGCATACAAAGGGGCCTATATGCAGATGGCTAATGAGCTATATGAGCTACTAATGAAACGTAACCATGATGTACTAAGACTATCGCCCTACCACCCTGAGTGGAACCCTATCGAGTTGATACGGGCAAAAATAATTACCCCAGAGCAGACATGCATACTCAGCGAATTCCCAAATCAATAAAATAATAATAATAATATATGACAAGTTTTATCATTATCTGTTGAGTTTCTGTATTTGCATATTCTCCATAAGATTAACATGGGAAAGAGGATGTACATTTGCCGCTGTGAGGAACACTGCAATTAGGTGTTTATAGCGTAAACAATTTTTATTTTGACCATTTATACCAAGTTTTATCAATATTTGTCCATAAATAAAAGAGTTTGTCTCTTCTATGTATGATAAACAACATGGGAAAAGAGTATGTAGGTTAGCTGCCTGATAAACACATACGCTATGATTTTTAAGCATAAATGGATAGATCTCAACTACATGAAGCTAAATATCAAGTTTCATCCAAAAATATGCCATGATAAGTGAAATATTAATTTTCTTCATCTTCTGAAAGATTAACATCATTGGAGCCTCAAATGTACTGTACAAATACAATGCCAAAATACAATGTACTGTGTTAAGGTTTTTTTATATCTCAGTAACCGTTGGTGATAGAGCAAAACTTTAAGGAACTAAATTGTGTAGTTTTTTAAGGTGATTCTAACGGTGAAAGAAAAAATTCAAATAATTTTTAAATTACATATACAAACGGAAAAAACCAATTTTTGAGTACAAACCCCCCGCCCCCTAAACTACCAGTTCCAATCGACTGATATGTCTGGATTACGAACTCATTTGAGCAAATGTAGGAATACACATCTCTACCAAATTTGGTCTTGATCGGACCATTTTTACGAGAGTTATTGTGTTCACAGACATAGCTTACGGTAATAGCTTCTTCCCTATGGGAAATTTCGCTTAAAACAGCGTTGCAGCCAAAAATGTAACTTTTAATATTGGAGATGTTGACTAAAGAAGAGTTTGAAAGGTAACAGTAGATGATTAGAATAAAAGTGTGTAAAAACGCTTAAAGGGAGTTATAGGAAACCAAACAGCAGTGGAAAATTCTGTAGAACAGTTTTTAATACACTTAGGACCTGACGCCGACTCTGACAACAATGATTTTCCTGAAAGTGAGATTTCGGAAGGAGAAATGCCTGGAATCAAAGAACTTCAATAAGATAGGATAATCTCATTTTAATTTTTATTTGAGTCCAGTTTGAAGTATCACTTAGCGTTTATACAAAAAATACCTTTAATTTATTGGTATATTCAATTTTATTGAAATCTGTATTAGAATGTGTTTCTATGTTATATGTATACTTTCTAGCGTTATGTTCAGAAAAGTCTGGGTGAAATACGCAGCACGGAAAGCGCATTTGCTGTAATATCTTATAGCATTAGTGGGTGGCTCTTCTCCCGTGCACTCGCTTGAAAGTTTGGCGGACTGTTCAGGGTGGTGGGCGAGCCGGGCTCGGTCGCGGAGGGGAAATGTGGGGGTGGGTAGCCATCAAACACACTCGAACTTCTCCTCCCCGCTCCGTGCTAGTTGGCTTGTACTGTATTCAGTTATTTGAGAGCTGTTAAGAAGTAAGGGAGAAAACTCAAAACACACCTTAAAAGAGTAAAATTTATAAATATAGATTAAAAATTAAATATAGCTAGAAATGTGATTTAGGTTCAAAATGCCGTAAAATAAACATTTTAGAACTTTTTTCAATCGATTTTTCAATTTTCAAATCTTCAATCAAAGTACACTAAAACCTCATTTATCTGGTACTCGCTTATCTGAAATTCCGGTTTATCCGAAATGGTTCCAAGAGAAAAAAAATATTGCTGGAAAGTACAGCATGATTTGCGACAACCTAAACGGCGCAGACCGTATTTGGCCAGCCCTGTGCGGCGTTTTTGGCCGGCACTGCGTGGCAAATTTAGCCGGTACTGCACGGCGTTTTTGTGCCGGCATTGCGTGGCTTTTTGGCCGGTACTGCGTGGTGTTTTCGGCCGACCGTTCCCAATACTGTTGGTTGAAAAATTCAACTGTGTATAAACACTGTAATCAAAGAAACACAACAATAATGCGCTACTGGCGCGGGGCTTTGGTGCCCAAGGTCCCGGGTTCAAATCCCGCCAATCACCAATGGCTTTTCGCTATGTGATAATGCCGCAACCCACACAGGGGTGCGCAAAAAGCCGCTACGGCTGAAGTGCCTTGGAAAAAAAATCCGCCCCTTTCAGTAAAAAAAAAAAAAAAAAAATGCGCTACTGTATTATGGGTACGGTATTAAAACTGAAGTCTATAAGACTTCTATAATCTATGAAGTCTATGAAGAAACTATTTGGATTTATCTTCCAAAAATCGGTAAAACGGTTTATCCGAAAATTCGTTTATCCGAAATGTACCTGGTTCCATCAAAACGGGATAAACGAGGTTTTAGTGTAACTAAAGAAAGCACTGAGTGATATTTAGCAAACGAATAACTCTCAGCTACAGAGATACAGGCGTCAATAATAGGGGAGTGTTGAATGCTTTCACTTTTATTCAGTGGTAATAAATAATCGGTCTAATAAAACTTAATGCCGCACCTCCACTTTTTCCGCCAAAACTTCCCACTGTGACCACCCCGCCTAATAAACCCTCCGCAGATTACCCATAAACCTACCGAATACACTAATACACATGTTCCGCGTATCTACTTGTCTTGAATGATCGATTTATAGCTTAAGAATCAATCTGTGTCAGGTTATAAGCATGTATATGTATTTGAACAAATTTTGTGAAATGACGTTTTAAAACGTCGCTACTCCTTTTTGTGGAATCATTAAAAAGACATTGTAAAACATTAATACTATTTTTATGCAAAATACTCTTTAAAGGGTTAAGTTGTACTTTTTCAACATTACCAGTATTGAATGTCCTTAGAACAAGAAAAAAGAGAGAAATCACCAACGTATATTGCTTGGCTAGAAGAGCAGCGTTTATTAGAAGAGTTTAATGCTGCTGAAGAACAACGTCTTGCAATGCAGCGACAGAAACAGTGGGAAGCGGCAGAGGAATCAGCACTACTGCGATGGCGGGAACAGCAGAGTCGTTTAGCACAAGCCAAAGCTGAAAAATTCAAGCGAGAGGTTTGTTAAATCTTGGGAAAAAATCTAAAGGAAAATTTCTTATAGACTTTATTATTATATGTAGAATATTATTAGTATCATAGGACTCTTAACACGTTAACTTCCAGGCCAGTACAATTGGGTTGGTATAAGTACCAGGTATGTCTATCCTATCAGGCTGGCGGCAAGGACTGTTCAGTGTTTAACCAATTTGGCAATAAAGATGACTGCTGGCAGCATTGTAATAAACTAATGAACTCGACAAAGTACATCCCATGCCTCATATATAGTGTTGTGATAGCTCTCTGTAGCTCCAACTTCTGTCTATGAATCCCTGATCAGTATCGTCGAAAAACGCTGAAGGCAAAATAAAAAAAAACAGGTGGTGTAACTAGTTGCCGTGCAAATGGTGCTATTGCCAACCGATGGTGAGTATATTTAATTATATGTTGTTCTAGTTGACCGTGAACTTTGTAATGCGTAACAGTAAATAATGTCAACATTAAGATTCGCCATGTTCTGAAGTGGAATAGAATTATGGCTTCGTCGTGAAAGATTAGATATTCTGGGTCGTGGTATAATGAATAACAATACTGAAATGATAAGACATATCAATAAAATTCCCACAAAACAAATAAATCTGAGTGGATTGTTTTAAAATTTTCTACTCCAACCTAAACCCAAGCCAAACGAACTGCTTTATACGGGATACGGCTTTTATAGGAAAGACTTACAACAGCTGATTATTATAATAATGTAATTTGTACAAACATTGTACTTATTTTACTTTCTCCCCTTATACGTAGTATATGGAGAAAGTATTGTTTACGTCAAAATTTTCGAATTTGAGTTGAGGGTGGATATATCCGTTTTGGGGTACCCTGAATCCAAAAATTGGGTTTGGACGTGATGTCTGTCCGTCCGTGTGTGTGTGTGTGTGTGTGTGTGTGTGTGTGTGTGTGCGCCTGGATGTGTACAGTGCCACAGACTACCCCGTTGGTCCGATTTAGATGAAATTTGGAATGTATGTATATATTCACAGGATCTCCAGGGGTTTTTTTTCATTTTTTTGAATTTTTGATTTTTAACCCTCCACCTGGCGTTTAGTTTACTCTGTACTGGCACGGTTCTATGGACAATTTGCAGTTATTCAATTTTTTTGCTCCTAAGGCCTTAATGTATTGTCAATATGTCAAGTATTATATATCATTCTGTTTGGAAAAAAACAAGGAACAATTTAATATCACATTTGTCAGGTATAATGGAGAAAATAATTGTATCATAAGCATATATAATAAAAAGAAAAATAAATTAAAGATAAATTAGTAAACATTCTGTAGCATGGGGGACACATAAATAATGAAAGAATATATCTAAGATATAAAAAAGATGGGGAATTTTATTGGGATTAAGAAAATATATACTTTATTAGAGATTTTTGTAAGTTTTTAGGGTAAAAAAATATTTTTTGTGCATGTATACTAATATTTACCTCCGGAAAATCATAGGTTTTGGCCTACAGTTATTGATAACATTAGACATCAATTAGAAATTTGAAATATTTGTATTACTATGGTTCAAATAACATAGAAAATGATAATTATTAGAACCCACATACCTTTTTTTGATACAACTCCATCAGATAGCATGCATTTTTCTAGGATACACTTCATGCAAAAGTTAGTCCACCACCAATACTTTCTCAACTATCTCCATTACCATTACTTTTATAAAATAAATAAAACTACTTCACATTGATAAAAACACTGTACATACTAATAACTAATGAATTTACAAAATGCAACAACAACAACATGCAATTAGGTCTCTGAATTTTATTCTGAATCACTTGACGAATCTCGTCTACGTTTCCTTCCTGGTTTTGGTGGTCTGTAGTAGTGATTCAACAAATGAAAACAGTTTTGATGGATACCACCATTACAACCTGGGCACCAATATGAAGTCCTTTTCTTGATATTTTTCTCTAAACAGACTACACATAATCTGTTGTTTCTGTTGGGGAGAAGAGTCAGTTCATGTTTAGGCCCTAGGCAGTCCCCTCCTGGACCAGGTACGGCTACAGGCTCTCTTCGCTCTGTCGTAAGTTCCTCAACAATTTTTACTAAGAAATCTCTGTGACTGAGTGGTCTATCTGTATTCTGCTTATAAAGAATAAAAGCATTATGTAGAGCCATGTCAAGAAAATTTGTGAAAATCCGTTTCCAGTATTTCCTAGTTGGGCGGGAGCAAGAGTAGTGGTACATAGTTTTGTCCTTGGTGTCAACGCCTCCCATGAAGCGGTTGTATTTTGCAATAAGGACTGGTTTTACTACTGTTTTATTACTCTTTTTACCTTTATATGGTTTATTTTCTGCATGGCAAGCAGTTGTCAAACAGTAAACCGGTTTTTGCTTTTTTGTCTCCCTAAACCCCACAAGTAGGACATCTTTCTTCCGGAAATAAACAATCTGCCCAACTCCTAATTTCTTATTCAATAAACTTTTTGACAAACCTTTTGAATTTTTCTTTATTGTCCCTGTTAAATAAGTGGCTCTTTCCAATAACTTTTCAGCTAGGGGAATCTTTGTATACCAGTTATCGGTAAAAAGATGATAGCCCCTATCCAAAAGGTTTGTTTTAGTTAGTAGACCAATTACAACCTTTTGTGCTAGAGGATCATCCCCATCAGACATGAAATCTTCCCCATTGTACAATTCAGAGTGCAAAACATATGATGAGTCACTATCATATACTTCAAATTTCTTTATGCCAAATCTGTTATGCCTTTTGTTTGGCATGTACTGTATATAAGTACATCTATTCTTCATGCCAATAAGGCTTTCATCAATACAAATATTTTGTCTGGGAATGAAGAATTCTTTGAATTTTGAATTTATTTCATTGATGTAGGGCCTAACTTTGTGCCAAGGGTCATAATCAGGTTGGTCTTTAGCAGGGGCCGGATTGTTATTGATATGTAGCATCGAATTTATAATTTGGAATCTTCTCAATGACATGGTCTCTGGGAAAAATGGTGATCTTTGGGTTCTACTGGTGTCCCAGTAAAACTCAATATTTTTCATTTGATTCAGTCCCATATTTATCATTATTGCTATGAATTTTTTCATTTCGGAGACGGTAACATCATACCACTGTCTCAAACGACTGTTTCTTCTTATTTCGCCGTTCTCAGTCATGTTCCTAAAAGAATGTTGTGCAAAAACATTTGTCTCCCTGGTCAACATTCTCCAAATTGTTTGCGTAAAGAATAAATAAAAATACAATACCGGGTTGGAATTTCTGGGAGGGACATTTTGGATACCAGTTTGGGTTTCTCTAACTAAAAAGTCAGCCTTTTTTTCCGCCTCAGGGGGGAAAATGTTTACCCAAGTCATACCGTGAAATTCTTGGTTGGGTCTAGGAATATCATCTAGGTCTAGGTTTTCATTTTCATAACTAGGCCTATGGTCATAGTCAGGAAAGTTTATTTATTGTCTCTGCATCAGTTTCAAATGGTGTACCATGCTCCTCATTCCAATCCTGCAATTCATTGACATCTGGCCTATAATTGTCTTCACTTCCAGAAGGGAATAAACTGGAGAATGAATCAGAATCATACTGATCAGAATCAGAATTAGACCTATGAGTAGGCCTACTTTCAACAACAAAATCTGACTCAGCATCAGACACATCATCACCACTAGAAATAGGCTCTTCTAAAAGGTCTCTCAGGTCACTAGACCTATCCCTATAGTTTTCACCCATAACCAGTGTTAGTTCAAAAACACAACTTATACTTTATTATTATTAGTTTATGAAAATTCACCAAATCAAACATGTAAACATACCTGAAAACACAAGACACATCAATTCTAACCTACTATAAGCATTTTAAAATAACAAAATCCATCCACAGTTTTTAAATTAAAAACAATACTAAAAAGTTAGAAATAACATCTGAACTAGTTACAATATTTTGTATTATTCCAAAAAACAACAAACTGTTAACCTAAAACACCGTTTTAAGTGAAGCAACAATGCTTACAAACATTAATACGACGACGCTTCAGCTGTCAGCAGTCGACAACGCAAGCGAAACAGACGAACATAGTGAAGAAGTAAAAGTTTGTAAAATCAATAATATCCATCGGATTTATTCGAAACCAACACCGAATGGTAGATTAAATGATTTTCTATCGATTGGTATGCAATAAAACACGATTAAATGAAGGAATCGTGGAGAGAAATCGACTTTTCCAACCGAATGCAAATGCGCCGTATATATGGCGTTGCCATTTTAGAAGGTGCTTATTACGCCGTAAATACGGCTAATGCCAGCTGGAGGGTTAAGGGTAGTTCACCCCTAAAAACCCTTAAAAAATGTGAAAAATCCATTTTTCTCAAAAATGGCTCTAACGATTTTGATTATAATTTTATAGTTTATAGTGCACAGAGTACTAAATAATTTGACGTCACCCGCATGTCTGTAAAAATGACGGTTAAGAGAATATTAAAATATCAATTTCTTCCTTATTTTTTAACCGTTTTCCATGAAACTTGGTATGAAGTGTAAGGTCAAATCACCCAACAAAACCAACTCAAAAAAGCTTGGTATTACCAGGGGGGGGGGTGTTTCCCCCCATACAATTCGAACAATTAATTTAACTTCGTCTCTCTTGTTTTTATTTTCAGAAATGGGATGATTATTTTTGAAACAATAGATTATTATTTAGATAAACTTTGAAGAACATGATAGTTTTATTACAGCGTTTCTTTTTTAAATTTACTTAAGGGAGAAAGTATGTGTCAGTCCACTGATACTGTTTATTTTATTTGACCAACGTACCAACACGTGACTTTTAATCAGACAGGAAATAAAAATATAAATACATAAAGCCCAAAAACCGTAACTATCAACATGGCGTATAAAGCTGTTCATTTTTTACAGTATTTATTTACTTTATACTAGTTTGTATTAATGAATGATTCAGATGGCATTGGATAGTAAAGCATATTGCTAATGGAAAGTAAACCAAGAGCTGTAGCTTAAGAAATCAAATGTTTTGATTGTAGAAAATTTGTAAACAGACTTAGTCCCCCATAAGGTTAACATTAGAAATTTAAAACGCCATAAAATGGAAACTAATAGGGTTATCAAAATTTTTTCACTAAAGCCTCCCCGCCCGCATATAGAGCAACTTCCTAAAATTTCATGGCGATCGGATGTGTAGTTTGGCAACACATAAAGGACATACATACATACATTCATTTTTAAATATAGAGATAATGCTATGGCGAGTAAGAAAGTAAAATATTAAGTATTATTGCTGACCTATTATTGCTGAAATATTAAGTATACTGGCCATCCAGCTACTAACGGTCTGGCATAACGAAATGTCCAGACTCTGAAAAATAAGCTGAAATCCGCAAGTGATTAATTCCTATTACTAAGAAGGTACAGTATATTCTTTTTCGATACAGAGCAACATCAATATGAATATAATCCGGGGTATGTGGAAAATCTCCTGCAGGACTATATCTAAATAGAATACCCCCGTTGCAGCAGACCTGCGTACTCAGCGAATTTCCAAATCAATAGCATAATAATAATACTGATACTGACACTGATGAAATCTAGGGGAAAGATTGCACTGCGACCTATGAGATCTATTGTGCCCCCCAGACTAGACTCTAGTTCTTGCCTAGAGAACCCCCTCTAGTCCTAATGCCTTAATAAAGTTTAGTATTATGAGGGGTTCTAACTTTGGAAAATCTTCCACTGCCACCTGGTGTGTTCCCAAGCTTCTGGCTCTCTTTTGACCTATTGTGTCAACATAATAATAATAATATATGACAAGTTTTATTTATCTGTCAATAAATATGAGAGTTATTTGCCTATTCTCCATAAGATTAACATGGGAAATAGTATGCAGGTTTGCTGCTGTGAGGAACGCTGAAAGTAGGTGTTTCTAGTGTAAACAATTTATATTTTAAACATTTATACCAAGTTTCATCAACATCTGTCCACAAATGAAGGAGTTTACCTAATATCTAAATGATTAACATGGGAAAAGAGTATGCAGGTTAGCTGCCATGATATACACATAAACTATGATTTTTAAGCATAAATGGATGGACCTCAACCACATGAAGCTAAATATCAAGTTTCATCCAAAAATATTGGTTAATAAGTGAAACATTAATTTTTCTTTATCCTTCATAAGATTAACCATACCTATTGACCGAGCTTTGCTCGGATGGAATAAGACATGACTATGCAAGTTAATTAGCAAAATTAAAACACATTTATTACTCAATGAAAACTTTTATGTGGTTTAAATAAAACCAATTTAATACACTTTAATTAATATAGCATTAACACTGAACAAAAATTTAATGCCCAGTATGGGGACCGATCTTACAACCTTTGGCATGTTACACCCAAGCGCTAGCACTGAGCTATCGCATCAAATCAGAGCCGTCGTTTAAGGGTCTTTGGCCAACTTCAATTGTTTTAGCTGATCTTATACTGTATTTAATTATCCATACAGTTGTTATTATAAGCCTGTGATCAACTGATTTTGTTAGAAAAGGAATGAGGATTGAAAAACAAAAGAGAAATTTAATTTACACCTATTAATTGGTTTGTTACAGTGGCTTCAAGCAATATAATGAATACGTTTTCTATCAAAACTCGAAAGATTTTGGAAATACTTTACTCTGCTTTTATTTCGCACAGTTATTTTACCCTTTAGTTTTTACAAATTGTTTAGTAATTTGATAATTTTTCATTTATACATAAAATAAATATGTATGCAAAACCTTCATTCACATATTGTTCGTCACCATCTTCAATCAACAACTGTTAAACAGTTATAAACAGATGTTTTGATTTGTATTGTTTACATTTGATTCTCCATAAGCGTAATGTTAATTTTTTAGATTTTAAACTTAATATCACAAGGAAACTGGAATTTTCCTGGACATTAGACCTATCTAGAACTTATTTTCTACTAGGAAATTAAAACTTAAAGGAACTAAATTCTGTAGTTTTTTAAGCTCATTCAAATGGTGAAAGATAAAATTCGAAATTTTTAAAAATTACATGGGAAAACCCAAAAAATCCATTTGTGGGGTACAAAACCCTCCCAAATTACCCGTTCTGATTGACCGATATGTCTGGTTTACGAACTCGTCCGAGCAAATGTAGGAATAAACGTCTCTACCAAATTTGGTCTTGATCAGACCATTTTCACGAGAGTTATCATGTTCACAGACTCATACATGCATATATATATCTAAATTTTAACAACTATTGTTTTTCGGCTCTGGGCACCTAAAGACGAAAAAATAACATGGTCTCGGGCTTAAGTCTTACCATGAGACCTACTGTAATAGCTTCCTCCCTATGGGAAATTTACTAAAGTCAGGATTCACCTTGATTCAATTTTCCCCTACAAACCAAAACAGACATTGATACCAGAACCGCAACGTTCATTTCAAGTGGGGGAGAGGACCCAAGTGAGGACATTTTTGAATAATAGGCCTACATGGGAGTTTGGAATGATAAAGACGAAATTTGGCTCTCATCATTATCATGTTCAATTGGACTCTGGAAAATCAACTAAAAGGCATATAAATCAACTTCGTCCAACACTTGTTAAAAAACCGGAAAGTGAAAGGAGTGTTCCTGAATTGTTTGATGTAACTAGGATTCCACAGAGATTTGACTGAGAGCCTGAAAAAACAAATGAAGGGGAGGAATAAATGAAGAAGATAAATTTCCAGAACTAAGGAGATCAATAAGAAATAGAAGACTTAATAATTTTATAAGATTCTAAATCAATTTTGAAATCTTGTTAGTGGGGAAGAACTGTTGTATCTTTACCAACTTGTACTCTTATGTCAAAGACAAAAAACAATCATCTGTTGTTTTGTTTATGTTTATATAGTTCATGTTAACATTGTTCTGCAAAAATGTACTTGTAATAAATAAAAGTATGGCTAGAACGTTACGCTCGTCAGCGTAGCGCGTTAGCCGGTTAAGCTACCAGTGCATAGGAGTTGAAAGCGCTTACTTGGTTATAAGACCTGCCCGGTGGCAGTCTAGTGCACTACGAGAACAGGTTCGGTTGTTTGCCCCCAGAGGGC
This sequence comes from Nephotettix cincticeps, assembly GCA_023375725.1. Classification (NCBI taxonomy): domain Eukaryota; kingdom Metazoa; phylum Arthropoda; class Insecta; order Hemiptera; family Cicadellidae; genus Nephotettix; species Nephotettix cincticeps. Next base: position 43,114,999 of record CM041786.1, on the reverse strand, counting down.
AACACGGTCACGTAGCCGCTAGTGTCTAACAAGTTCACTAAACTGACGACAGATGCCTCCACCTGCCACTTCTTATTGAATATGTAAATGCGTCGTAAATTACGACTTTTCCAGTTCTAGGGTTAAAGGTATTTACATAAAATTCAAGGATTCAATAAAAATAAAAATATATAAATAAAATAAAATTTAATATTACAAAGGATATAATAGATAGTATGTTAAGCCAAGAATGAATGAGAAATGAGTGTAAGATGAGTTGATAGCATATCCTCAAAAAATGAGATGTATAGAAAACCCTGTGTTACTGTGAGCTCTAAATTCAGGTGCTGTACTTTTCTATATTTTTTAAGTATAAGCTTAAAAACGCCACGTGCTTTCAATTTTTTGTTACTTTTTCAGATGATGATTAAAGAAGAGTGGGAAAGAGAGCAGAGGAAAATTCAGGAAGCTGAAGAGGCACGTAGAAAGACTGAAGATGAGAGAAAAAGAAAACAGGTGTGTCATATGAGATTTAGGGTCGGTTTACAAGCTTTAGTTTGATGATATAACTGGCTGTAAAAATAAATCTAATGGATATTTATTTAGACTTTGCGTTAAAAATTGTGTTTTTGTGGTCTCTCTTAGAGATATTTTAAACTCTGTGGGTTTAAAATAAATAGTATCAGTTAAACTAACTCATATTTTCTTCCGCTAATTTTTAAGTAACTTTAATAAATGATGAACAGTAAATTCCCGACTATCCGCAGAATTGAGTGGTGGGGCTACCGCAGATGGTGAAAATTGTGGAAAATCCTCAAAGTATTGAAAACTGATAGCATAAATAAAAATTATAGCATAAGTAAAAATTATTCATGCTTTATTAATACAAATAATATTGAAGTCTTAAAAATCAATCAAAAAAAACTATTACAGTTAACAATTAAAGTAAACAGTAGAGGTGTGCGGATATCCGAAAAGTCGGATCAGATCCGGCTCCGATCCGAATGCAAAACAAGTATCTGGTAAAGTCCTATAAATATCCGAACTTTCGGATAGACTGTCTAAAATGAGGTCTAAACCGAAATATAAAATCAAAACTTTCCGTTTGAGATTGAGTCAGCGATACGGAACATCTTTATTCAACAGAAATGTTTAAGCAAATGACGAAATTAAGCAATTCATATCCTATTGGAATGTAAGTACGTCTTTGGGCGGTTTGAGGATGTGGTATGATTATTCGATTCTTCAACTACGTATTTTAGTAACCAAATAAGTTCAACACGATATTGCATTTTGAAATACAAAGTATAGCGTCATCAATAGTTGCACCGAATATCAGATTGCGGTTTGATATTATTCCGCATAAAATATGATTTCGGCTACGAAAAACCTTGAATTAATATTTGGGAACAAAGTTCAACCATCATAATAACTCTGATATTTTCAGCAAAAATATATACAGTGGTACTTGGTTATAACGTCATTGAAGGGACCACACAATTAATGACGCTATATCAGAGTGACACTATAAAAGAGGTTACATAATTTTAATTTAAAACCGAGGAAATAGAAAAACACATTTTTTACATGAAATAAAGACTTTTAATGAAGGTAATTTGAAATACACATAAAAGTTTATGTTTATGACTGACTGAACTACTCTATACTATAAAAAAAATCAAATTTAAAAATATCGCAATGAAGCTCAGCATGGTGAATTCAACTGTTGGTTCGATTTTAAAAAACAAGCCCGAACACACATCTGCTATCTTACGTCCCTCTCTTACGCTCTTATAACTCACACCTTTTCTTTAATCGGCAAAACTTTCTCTTAACACTTGCTATTATTTTTCAATACTGTATTCGTAAATTAAAATAACGACAAACAAACTGTAAAAGACGTACACTGAACTAACGATAGCTGCACAAAGTGTAGGTACATACGGTATCACAGTGCTTTGACGCGACGTGAGTCACTGACACTGACCTTGATGACGGCTACAGCGGATATAGGGTAGGGGGAGGGGGTTTTTTGTGGTTAGCGGTAAGACAGCAATAAAATGCCGTTTCTAAAAATAGAATGTAGCTAAACAATATCCGCAGCCCTCACGTTGCACCACCGACCGAACATTCTCTCTTTAGCTACATGTTGCCTTCATCTCAGCCCGATTTTCTTGACGTTATATACAAGATTTTAGAATTTACTGACGATATATCCGAGGTTTTACCTATATAAATACCTATAGTTTGGCAGGACCTAAAAATAAATTACCTTATATCCGAGTTGACGTTAAAGCCGAGGCCGCAATAACCAAGTTGCACTGTACTACTTAATTTTGATCGTCTATGTAATTTGATCGTGTAAACGAATAAAACTTTAACAATTTTGACATAATAGACTATTTTTTGTTATCACAGTCTCAAGTTCTCCGGGTTTGAGCAATACGATAAAGTGTTGCTAAATCTACATTTGGCCTATTTCAGCGTTCGGTGTTAACATAACTAAAAAAATTTTCCACTCGTTTTCATTCTACATTTTCTCTTTGTTGAATGATTTTACGTGTCATTAGTTTTTAAATGCTACATTTTAGATAATTTTAAGATGAATAATTAACTAGATTACGACAAGGTACCATAATTTCACGGGCTTAAATATTGTTCTATGTGCCCGATACTCCAACTCTGCGCCTGTGCACAGTCCTTTGTTCAATAGTCAGCAGCAGCGCTGTCACTGCTTTTTCTGGTTCCCTGTCACTGATACATCAGTGAAAGATCCATATCGGTGACTTTGTCACCGTTACAAAAATATCGCATATTCCTACCGCATACCGATATGCAAATAGCCGATGGCAATGAGCCAACATCGTCTGTCAAATCTTGGTTCTTTGTTCATGGGGATTCATTTTTGTCATTGTAATAAATAAAATAGTTGAATTATGAAATAAAATTCTGAATTATTATACATCAATTTATCCATGGTTTTTTATAACTAACATTTAAGAACTGTTTATGTAATTTATTGGTGAGGTTTCTATTGATTTAATTCTGTGAATCGCGTACATTAAAATTTGTTACTTTTAAATGCAGTGAAGTAAAAATTTTAGTTTTGTTGTTCAGCCTATGACGAATTTATGATTTTTGATGTCCAATCTAATAACTTTAGTAAAAAAAACACAGGAAATCTAAAAACCATGTAATACAAATATGTTACCAAATAATTAACAATTTAAAACTTCAATCTTTTTAGATTTTTGCAAATTAAGTGGCTCAGATATTATTATCATGAATTTTATGCTGTTAATTCTAGGGGTGTGCTATGCATTGAAAATGTATCGAAATTTGGATTCGATTCGATTCGATGCATCGAATCGCGATTCGATACAGAGGTAATCGAAATCCCGATGCATCGAGCGTCCCGATGATGAGCGTCCCGATGATGCATGGCAGCGCATGTATCTACATGCGCCTAATGGCACATGCCTAATGGCATAGCTTATACCGATTTTCAGGTTTTGAAACAAATTTATTTAATGTCTATGTTTGTGCAATCCAATTTTCCTTTTTATTTTGTTATTCAGATTGATTTTAAATCCTTTCTCAAAATTGACAAACAAGTCTGAGAAGTTTTTAACATAACAACAGCTTACGTGACGTGACGATTACAATTTTAATGGAAGTTGTTTATGGTTAGGTATTCCTCCGCTGGATACAACAGACATCAATAGTAACAAAAAATACATCAAAACATATTAACAACCAAAATTGAATTGTATTTATTTAAATCATAGTTTGTTTAGTTTAGTTTAAATAATGGTTCCTTTTTCATCGCAGTATCAATTGACAGCTGCCATTGCATTTCTTACGAAGCAAAAAAGTAGATCCATAGTTTTTTAATAATATTTATTCCAAAAACTAAACCTTGAGTATTTGACATTATTCTAAATTGGCTATTATAATGTACATATTAAATGTTTTATCAGTATGACGAATCATGAATAAAAACATTAAATTTGTGATTCTCAGTTAAATCGGGTGTAAGCTATTATTGTTAAGAGATAAGCGAGGTGGACAGGTGGTCAGACAATAGCGGCAGTAGGTAATAAAAAATGACCTTGAGCCTTGCTCCCGGACAAGAGGGTTTGTTGATATTTGGAACCGACTGAGCGACTTCATTATTTTGTTTTACGGTCAAATACTTACATTTCTCTACATAGTATGATCTAGTTAAAAATTGAGTTTTATGTTTTCTCTTTAAATAATCATTAATCTGAGGTGATTTAATAAATAAGCAATCAAATTAAGTTGTGTGTGTTTAATTAATTAAGAAATTTACTTTTAAATAAGAGTAATGATTAAATAGTTTTAAATAAATATATAACCACAACTAACTTCATTTTTAAAAGTTTTATATATTTTTAAATTTTAAATATGAATTTGATTAGAAACTAACCATTTGAAATGGATGATACTAAAACTATTTTTTTAAACAACAGTTTACTTCTGTTTTTATATTTTCTATATTATTACTTTTTGAATTTTTATTTATAGTTTTCACTAGAATACTACTCATTTCATCTAGTAATATCTTTTATTTTTCTCATTGCCAAATTTGTTACATATGTTATTTTTTTAAACCTATACAAAAGAATTTTGATATTGTATCAAAATTTTAAAACTAGAGATATATTTGTTTTTGTCATACAATAGTTTTTTATTTAATTTAGTAGTTTATAATAGATATATAATATATTTCTACTAATTGTAGACCTACATTAATTTTTTTAAATAATTCTTGTTTAGTCTCATCAAGGTTAGCTATACATATTCCAAGTTATTAAAAATTTTAGCGAATCTTGGAAATCTTTTAGCGAACTTTGCTTTATTGATTTAATATACATAGATAAAATACTTTAACACAAATCTTTGGAACTTGAAAGTTATCAAGCTAAAAATTATCAAACTAATTATGAACTGTAAAATTTAGTGAATAGTCTAATAATATATTTTTTGGCTTTAATTCCATGGTTTTTAGCGAATTTCCCATAGGGAAGAAGCTATTACCGTAGGTCTCATGGTAAGACTTAAGCCCGGGACCATGTTATTTTTTCTTCTTTAGGTGCCCAGAGTCCAAAAACAATAGTCGTTAAAATTTATATATATATATATATATGTATATATATATATATATATATATATATATGTGTGTCTGTTAGCACGATAACTCTCGTAAAAATGGTCCGATCGAGACCAAATTTGGTAGAGACGTGTATTCCTACAAATGCTCGGACGAGTTCGTAAACCAGACATATCGGTCAATGGGAACGGGTAGTTTAGGGGGGTTTTGTACCCCAAAATGGGGTTTTTTGCGTTTTTCACGTGTAATTTTTAAAAATTTCTAATTTTATATTTCACCATTGAAATCAGCTTAAAAAACTACACAATTAAGTTCCTTGAAGTTTTTCTCTATCTCCAACGGTTACCGAGATATTAAAAAATCTAAACACAGTACGTTGTATTGTGGGGCTCCAATGTTAATCTTATGGAGGATAGGGAAAAATTAATATTTCCCATATTAATAAATATTTTTTTATGAAACTTGATATTTAGCTTCATGTGGTTGAGATGTATCCTTTTATGCTTAAAAATCATAGTTTATGTGTTTATCATGGCAGCAAACCTGCATACTCTTTTCCCATAATAATCATATAGGGAATAGGCAAACTCCTTTATTTATGGACAGATGTTGATGAAAGTTGGTATGAATGTTAAGATAAAAATTATTTATGGTAGAAATGACTACTTTCAGTGTTCCTCACAGCAGCTAACCTGCACACTCTTTCCCATGTTAATCTTATGGAGAATAGGCAAATAATTCTCATGTTTATGGACAGATTTTTATAAAACTTGTCATATTATTTTTATATTATATTATTGATTTGGAAATTTGCTGAGTACGCAGGTTTGCTGCGACGGGGGTATTTTTTTTATCTTCTGTTATATGATTTCTGTTTTACAGGAAATTGTGTTGTGTGTTTGTCGTGTTGTATCGAATCGAATCGCATCGATTCGTATCGGAATTCTTTGTATCGCATCGTTGTATCGAATCAAAATTTTTTTGCTGCATTGCACACCCCTAGTTAATTCATCATATTTGTTAGTTATAGGCCTAAAATTTTCCTAAGTGTTGTGCCTTTACAATTAATTAAACAAGAAAATTGAAGACGGAAAATAGATTTAGTAAGCCTTATTTTCATTTTTTAAATGTTGTAATTTTTTGCAGTAATTAATTTTCTTTTTCCTCAAGGTGGAACTTCTTGCCCAAATTGATGCATTCATAGAAGGTAAAGCTGACTTCCCTGATGAGGTAAACGTCTCCACACAAACACAACCTGGACAACCAGATTGTCCTTTCTTCTCCAAGACTGGGGCTTGCCGTTTCAGAGATAGTTGCTCCAGGTTACTACTGTTATTTTTTACTTTCATAAATTTGTTATGTTTGGGAGTGTGGAAGAAGTCATTTTTGGGTACAAGTTGAGTCAAGTAGTTGTTAATACTAATTTGTGTATTTTCGATAGAACACTTAAAGTTAAACCTTTTTTGTCGCAAAGTTAAACAATATTTTACCATTAATCATATGTAGGTTTAATTTATTGCCAATAAATTGGAAACTACTTTTATGTAGTAAGCTGTCAAAATGATATGTACCCTGTTTTAATCATAGGCCCGACTATGAAGTACCTTTTGCTCACAGCAGCCAGGAACACTTGGGAGTCGTTTTTGATCCTCGTTCACTACGTATTTTCATTTAATGAAATAAAGTTAATATGGTGATGCATTATTAAATAAAATTCAATTATGATTTGTTGGTTAATAGTTTGTTGGTGTCCAGCGACCGGGAAATGCGGAAACTGTACAGGAATTTATTTCGACAGGAATTATACGGAAAATGTACGAGAATCTTTAATAAATATGGTTTTGTACGGGAATTCGGCAAACTGCTATTTTTTAAACAATAATATTGCCACAATTATTTAACCACAAAACGTATTTTAAATGAATTATCGGTTAATTAGTGCAGTTAAAGGTTAGCAATGATTCGTTGTTGTAGAAGTTCCCTAATCGAAATTCAACGGAGTGATTGTGATGGGGCAAACAGGACGACAGTGGACTGGACTGACTGAATGGTAAGTGCAGTGCAGACTCAAGATTACTCGGGAATTTTGGAGCTCTTCTGTGGAAGCTCATCCCCCCGAGCAATGGACGAACTACAAGTGACTTAAGAATTTTACCCAAAACTGAAACCGCTGTGAACCTAGCTTTAATTGTGACTAACAAACCTAGCCCCGTGACTGATGACATCAGATTTCAGCACTCTCCGTTAAAGTGGAATCCGTTGTTAGATATTCACTGCCCAAATTTGACCAGTTACAATCTTGAAATCTCTCGTTAAGAAACTATGAAAAGAAAAAGAATAGCTGAGAGCATTTGTTTAATGTTGAGTCAGAAGTTGTCTGCCAAACCCTGATCTAAATTATTTTGTGGTTTTATTTTAAAAATAATTCACTATTGTAACTCGTGTTGGTGACGTAAATTTTCAATCTGCTTTATTAGGCTTTGAAAATTATTTTATCAGGATTTCATTAATGTTCTATTTTGTTAACAATTATTATGTTATTTCGGGGATAAAGGGAACATTAAATTGTTTAAATCTACACAATAGCCATTGCAAAACTGGGATTACTTTGATGACAGCTGTTATTATCACTACGCCGACGCCAATAACCTAGCTTTCAGCTTGTCCGCTGTCTGCTGTCAAAACCAAGTAGAGAATATCTGTTACTTCTTGAGTTTATTTTTATCTTAAATTGTTTATTTAAATGGGGTTCTGTAATTATTGAAGACCGTAGTGTTTTTTAACTCTACTCATCACTAGAAAAGTACCACTGATGTAAACAAATTAATAAGCTAAGTGTCGGCTGCTTTTATGTCGCATTAAACATAACATGGGATTTCGTGTCCTGTGTCAGTTTTTTCTTCCAGTTTCGATCTGCAATGGTTAGATTAGCGGTTTTATCTATTTAAGTGATGTGCAAACCATGAATAATGATCTCATTTTCCGCTTTGCAACATGTTAAAAGTTTCGAAAAGTAAAAAGTGAGTGTTTCGTGAAAAATACGGGAATTTAGGAAAGCCCATTCACTGGACACCCTGCGTTAGTCTGTTGTTCTCTGTCACAATGTTTCGTCGTAGTTTGTTATTAGTTCACCGCAAGATTGTAGTTGTAACCACAATGATCTCCTTTATTACTGTTGCTATTATTTTTTAAATTGATATTATACACAACGGCTGCACTGTTGTTTGTTTATATCTCACGAGTGGCAGGCAAGGTATTTATTGATGTGTTTATTGGTTTTTATTAGGGGTCTGCGGTACAGGAAATTATGACGTCGGTACGGTACAAATTGTTGTACCTCGGTTCTCGGTACAAATTCGGTACGGTACGGTACACGAGAATAATGCCGCTAGTAACATTGACTGATCTCATCCTTTTATTCATAAGTATTTTCCAGAACTTAATTAGTGAAAACATTGAGAAAGGAATTTAAAAAAAGATATAGAGTAGAACTCCAATTATCCGAATTAATGGGGACCGGGACCCATTCGGATAATCAAATATTCGGATAATCGGAGTTTTTTTTTTAAATTGTCATTAGAGAGAAAAAAAGCTACGTTTTGATATTACACTATTTTTTTATTGAATCAAATGTAAGAAACATGATATTTTCACACGTTTTAAATATAAATAAAATGTACGTACAAGTTTAGAAATAAAAGTCATTGTTTTTTAAACATCTCCGTCAATGTAAGCTGTTTTGCGGTCTTCATCCGTTTTCGGGTAGCCAGGTCACGCGTTCGCTTGACGGTGAGCAGTTGCAAGTGGCCACACTCGGGCTTCGCGGGGGGAAGAATTTAGACGCGCATTTAGACGCAAATCGCGAATTTAGCGTACTTAGACTTTTTTTGGACAATTTTTTTTCTGAAAGTGATTCGGATAATCGGCGATTCGGATAGTCGGAGTTCGGATAATTGGAGTTCTACTGTACAATGTCAAAAGAAATATTTTACTGTACTAATTTTCAAACTGAAATATGATTTTTAAATCCATTCTTTAAAAAACATATCACATTAAACATATTAATAATTATTTAAACTTTATAATTTATGTTGTAACTAATTAATAAGAGGAAATAATCTTCTCAAGTCCATATGAAACTAAGGATGAACAAACAAAATAAAAAACTATAATTATTTTATTGCAGAACTAAAAATACAGAAAATATACTGAGTCAATACCCCCTAGCCAAGACCTATGTTTTATATTGTCCTGGTTTATTATTTTTAATTCAACCAATCACAATAATTGTTCAAATTAAATCAAACATTTTCATAAAATGTCAAAGGGCTCTTTAGACTAAAATAGTTATTTTAGTATAAAGTGGTTAATATTTTAAAATTACAGTGGAACCCCTCATACCTGAACATGTACTCGGGAAATAAAAAAAAAGAAATACCTGGAAATTAAAAAAAATTTTATCACATAAGCTTATTTTTCAAGGTTTAACAAAGTCAGGGGTTTTCGCTTAAAGTCTG